>CM017909.1:22027515-22042515 GCA_008369825.1 Triplophysa tibetana | reverse complement strand
CAAGCAGAACCACTGATGAGAAACATCTGAGACACAGGTGAGACTGAAGCAAAAGTCTCCATTTGATCTCCATGTATTCTCATTGATGATGGGAGAAATGATGGAGGTATTAAAGAGATGTCACGTGTGATTTGCCTTGTGGGTTAGTTTGACTTTAATCCACCAGAGGGAGTCATGGATTCACTGCTCACCCGAGTGTCTTGAGTTGAAAGAGTTTGACACCCTGTGAAACTGAACCTGCCACAGAGCTGTGAGCGCCAGACATCCAATCACACACACAAACGCACACACACACACACACACACACACACATCACACACGCAAATTCACACACATAATACACACACGCACACACACACACACACACACACACACACACACACACACATCACACACGCAAATTCACACACATAATACACACACACACACACATACACATCACACACGCAAATTCACACACATAATACACACACGCACACACACACACACACACACACACACACACACACACAATAAACACACACGCATGAACACACACAAACTAAACTCAGTAAACACTGGCAGACACTAATCACAATATACACACACACAATAAACACACACACAAGTACACACACAATACAAGCACGGACACACACAAAGACACACACACATGTACAGACACATACAAATAATACACATACACACATATTAGAAACACAAGTACACACACAATACAAGCACGCACACATGCAGACACACACAATACACACACACACAATAAACACGCACCCACACTAAACACAATAAACACACTCATGATACGCACACATACACACAAGTACACACACAATACAAGCATGCACACACACAAAGACACACACACATGTACAGAAACACACAAACAATACACATACACACATATTAGAAACACAAGTACACACAAACACACACACACGTACACAAACACACACACATACCCACACATATAAACAATACACAAGTACACACAATACAAGCACACACACACACACAAACACACACACAAAGACACAAACACACTTACAGACACACACAAACAATACACATACACACATATCAGACACACAAGTATACACACACACGTACACAAACACACACAAGTACCGACACACATAAACAATACACATTCACACACATGTTAGACACACGCACATCTACACACACATATGTTAAACACTTACGTACACACATACACACTTTCTCTTCTTTCTAGAGCATGAAAGTAGTGTGTGAATGAAGTATGATGTACTGTATAAGAGCGCTTGTTCAATATCGCTTGACATCACATTTTGTTTTGATGGTGTGAGAGATTTCTACAACTCTTCATGACCCTGAAAACACTTCATTTATTTATGGGCTGAAGCTTGTGAAACATCAGCAACATATCTGCTTCATATTTCTACCCATAAACAAAAGAATGAATAGAGAATTGTTCCTTAATCACATAAATAAATAAAAATTGTATTACTGTATTTTATACTGAAGGATATAAAGAAAAGAACTATTATATAAACACATTACAATAAGTTCAGACTCATTATCATGAATAGACTGTAAAATAAATTAAAATAACGTTCCAGTACTTAACAGCCCATTTCATTTTTTATCTGTGATTTTGAGTTCACCCTAAAACAAAATCATGAGGTATTCACCCCTCATGTGGTTGTAAACCTGTATGAGACTTTCTTCTTCAGAACACAGCAGAAGATATTTAGAGAAATGTCTGAACAATGAAGTTCAGTGTTGTTTGATGATCAACATTCTTCAAAATATCTTCTTTTGTGTTCCGAAGAAGAAAGAAACTCGCACAGGTTTGACACGAAATGAGGATGATGAAATGATCTCATTTTTGTCTGAACTGTCCTACTCTTTGTTTTGATTCTACACAGTTGTGAAGTTTTGCTGAAGGCTTTGTGTGCAGATATTGAAACAAAATGACAAAAGGGTCACGACCTTCAGTCTCTGCTACCCTTATAGAAGAGTTGGCAACACTCGTCCTTCAATTTAAAGGCATAGTTCACCCCAAAAACGTCACATCATGTGATCAACCAGCGTTTTGTCCAGTCACGTGTGTTCTGTACTGTATGTGAACGACCTCTGTGTGATTAAACTGTTTATTTCTCAGTTTTGTCTCGATGTGCGGGTCAAACCGCTGAACACTGAACAGATGTTAATGTGTACATGAGGGTCATCGCATGTTCATTTGCTCAAAACCCATTTTAGTTTCAACGTAGTTTGAATGGTTCTGGGATTGAGTGTCACATTATTGTCATTAAAAGAACTCTTTTATTTCAAAAGATAATCCTGTCAGTAAAAGTCTTTGGAAAGCCGTCACCTTCAAGCACACAGAAGCGTGTGTAGAGTAACCAAAACATGGAACCCGTCCCAGAACAGACACACGGCAGATCACGGCGGGGCCGGTCCGAATGTGTGCTGGCTATCAAAATCCCACACTGTCATTACCCAGAAACCCCGTCACTAAGCCCACTTTCATCTAGGACATGAAAATGCGCTGGTCTGGAGCGGGTCCAAACGCAGAGCTGTTAGTAGCCATATGAAGGTGGGTCATTGTTACACTTTTGCAGTTGAGAATGAGAGCGTGCTATTCTCAGCATCTTCAGTGCCCCAGGTGAAGTGTGTGTGTGTGTGTGTGTGTGATTAGCAGATTGCCGCAGACACATAAGGTCATAACAGATAAGGTTATTCGGGACTGATCGGATGCAGAGGCCATTAAAACTCAAGAACGTACTTTCACTCCTTCACACCTGATACATGGCAGAATTTACTGCTACTCTGAGAAAACAATGATATATAGAACTGGATAAAAGCGGCTGCTAAAGGCATTCATGTAAATGTAAGGGCTTGAGTTGAATTGATTGTTGCGAAACAACTCAGCATCCGCAGAATCACAGCAAAAGCCCTGAAGCCAAAGCTAAAGTGATCCTGACCTCAAGGGCTGAAGTTGCTTCACTCTGAGTAAAAAAAAACACAGAAGGTAGTGTGAATAGAATAGAGACAGAGATGAAAGGATGGAGGAGAGAGAAAGAGAGACGGACAGATGAATTATCGACGGATGAATGGATGCAGAGAAAGTTGGTGATGGATAAAGAGAAATGGTTAAATAGACAAAAACATGGATGAAGGGATTAATGAATGGACAGATGGTGAGAGAGGAAGATAAAAGGGTAGGAGGAAAGAAACAGAGAGAGACAAAAGAAAGGATGAATGAATAATGAGCGAGAGAGATGAATGGATGATGCCATTGATGGAGGGAGAGAGAGAGAGAGAGAGAGAGAGAGAGATGAATGAATGAATGAATGAATGAATGGATGGAGTGAGTGAGTGAGAGAGAGAGAGAAAGAGATTAATGGAAAGAGAGATTGGTGGATGGAGAAAGAAGGATTTAAGGAGGAAAAAGAAAGGATGGATGAATCAAGAGAGAGAGAGATGAATGGATGGGGTCATGGATGGAAAGATAGAAAGATAGATAGAGAGATAGAGAGAGAGAGATGGGTGGATGGAGAAAGAAGTAGGAAATAGGATAAAGTGATGGATGGATAAAGAGAGAGTGATGAATGGATGAATGGATGGATAGATGGAGCAGGAGAAAGAAATTGATGGACAGAGATAATGTAGGTAATCGGAGAAAGAAGGATGAAGGGAGAAAGAGATGAATGATGGATGAATAGATGGACAGCAGATGAGAAAGTTGAATGAATGAAAAGTCAAACATACAGTAAATGAGAGAGAGAGAGAGAGAGAGAGAGAGATGTAGAGTATATTTGTGATGTGTCAGAGAGGTTGAGGTGAAGTGCAGTAGAGTAACACGTACCAAAGACGGTCCTGGCGGGCACAGACTCCTTATTTATCCAGAAAGACACTTGAGAAAGGATGACAGTCATGATGCAGGGGATGTACGTCTGAATCATGAAGTAGCCCATTTTCCGTTTCAAGTGAAAGAAGACCGTCATCACCACATATTCACCTGAAGAGCAGAAAAGATCACGCTGAAGACAGTCTGTCATCACAGCGGCTGCTTTTGGCTGATTTGTAAAGTTGTAAAGCTGCGCTGGCGCATTCGTCTGATTCTAACAGAATGTGGTTTACGCTCGTACGGGGAGACGACTCTTCACTGATCAAATCACATCTGAAATCTCTGATGTCATTTTCAAAAAGAAAGTAATAAATAAATAAATAAACAGACGCTGTTGTTTTGTGCCATCTGTTTTAGAAACACAAAGGACTTTTTACGGTTAACTAATATATATCAAATCTTTCAGTTCCATTTATTTATAGTTGCTGCAAAGCAGTGTTACTTTATAGAAGATATAATAGAGAAGAGAAATCAGGAGGACCCAAGTCTTGGTTCTTTGTTATGTGTTTGTGTGTGTGTGTGTGTGCGTGTACCTGTGATGGATTTCACGGTTTCACTGGACACGGTCTGTCCGATCAGGTCGTATTGGACCAGGCTGGATGATTCGGGTGGAACCTCCACAGAATGCTCAGGGCCTTTAGTCCAGGTGTAGATTATCTCTGTCATGGGATATGCATCTGTCACACACAGCACAAAAAACAATACACATTTATTTAACTTCCGTTATAACAAAACAACACACAGAATCTCTTTAAAATGTCAATTGTTTTTGCTATACGATGAGATGCAATGGTGAGCAAACTGAGACCTTCTCTTAAAGAGACAGTTCACCCAAAAGTAAAATATTAAATATTCATTAAAAACTAAATCCTTTCATTATTTATTCATCATCATGTCAAACCTCTATGACTCTGCAGAACACAAAACCACTGGGACAAAATATCTTGTGTTTCACTGAAGAAAGAGTCACAGACAGTTTAAACTGCACAACAGTCACATAATGTTTGATTTTCAGGTTAAAATTTGTTATGACATCAATATTTTGATTTTGTGTTTTGCTTCTTGTAAATGTACAGAGCAACAATTCTGTCACTAAAGTTTTTCAGAAGATAGTGTGTTTGGTTACCAGGGAAACAACAGAGAGGAGACACACGAGACGGAGTATGAGAAAACAAATCAGGTGAAATTCTTCCATTGTGCAACATGTGTCATTTCAAATCAAGCTTGAATTTAGTCAATGAGTGGATTTCACCATCAAAATAAACAATTTGACATTTTTCTAATTAATGAATGTCTATGTGTATATAGTAAACTCCTGCTGAGATTTCCTGTTAAATTCTTTAATTAACAAATTCTTTCTTCAGATGCAAAGACTCAGAAAAAGACACAGATGGAGTTGATATTTAAATGAAGCTTAATTTAAAACATCATTAAATTCCCGGAGCTATAAAAGAGCAACCTCTGAGCAATACGATTTTCCTCCGAGCGTGCCCACGCGCACGGCACCACACGTATCAGTCCTGGAGATCAGGGTTAAATGACCGGCGCCAAGTCATTTCTTCTCACTGCTGCCCACATTCTCCACCAGCATGAGCCAAGTGGAGATGTGAGCCAAAGAGCCAACACAACAATCATCACACCCACTGAGAAATCCTCCCGCTCGGAATCAGACAGATTTCATTTACGGAAGAGAAATGCACGTGTCAAACAGAGTGGACATCCTGCACAACTAGCACAATGTCTGCACCCGTCCTCATCTATTTCATTTGTCACTCCATCTCATTCTGTTTCTCTTCAACATTTCTGCTTCTAAACCCCCACACACCAGCAAATAGAGCAGAGGAGGAGCTTTCCAACACACCCACCAACAACCCCACAGAGATGAAGAGAGAGAGATGATCCAAAAGTCACACTGGGCTGGGAACAACCGGTAATGTTCTCTGAGGCCTGTGAATCTTAACAGCGTTCCAACGCAGCACAAAATGGAAATATCACATGAGATTTGAATTAAAGCGAGAAGAAAAATGAGAGGCATCGTTTAAAAATGAGCTGGTTACATCATCAAAATGACCAAAACATGAGCAAAAAATCGGGTGTGTCGTACAGAGAAATAAGAGATAAAACCACAGGTGATATGGGGCCGATAGACAGAAAGAAAAAGCACACGGGAGATCTCTTTGATTTCTCAATTATTTCTCCTTATGTGAATCGAGAGCAGATGGAAACCTCAGCTCAAGTGTCATTTGCCTCTCAAAAGTCAATAGGATTGAAGATCTCAATATCATCTCAAACAATTCTCATCACATGGACCTAATTCAAGATTATTTCTACAATCTACATAAATGTACACTTCGTTGTTTATACAATAACACTTCACCCATTCATCCATCATTCATCTCCTTCTCCCTTCATTCTTCTTTCTCCAACTACCTACATTAGATAGTTTCTCCATCAATCTCTTTCTCTCTCTCCGTACATCCCTTTATCCTCCTCTCTCTCTCTCTCTCTCTCTCCGCGGACGGCGCCGTCTTTGATTTAAGACAACAATTCACTGTCTCGCTGCCATAGTTTGACCAAACTCCCCATAACATTTATTCCCTTTATATAGACTACGCCTTTCCTGTCAAATGGTTTGACTGCTGATGTGTCTTTTAATGACAAAATAGTCTGTCATTAAAAACGCTAACAACCATCAGTGTATGACAATTTTATTCATGAAAACACTTCAATAGCCTGACTGTATTAAAACCGAGAGTTTTATTAATTAAAACTAAGTTAAAGTAAAAATTAAAAACACTAAATTTAAAAATGTAAATTTGATACTAAATAGAATTGAAAATTAAATTATCATATGTGAAATTTAACTGCGATGTAGAAAAGCTTATTCCATAGCGGTATGAACCATCAAAGGCGATAAGGTATAGCTAAGACCGGTCCAGATCAACCTTACGAAAGCATGACTTACAGAAAGTGTAGTCAACTAGGAAGGTTTCGGGGAATAAGTATTAATGATAAGGTACAGCTTAAGGTATAACTAAAGAACCACGTGGCATTAAGAAGGTTTCGGGAAACGGTTGGTTGTTAGGGTGTCGTTTGTTTGTATCTCATATGGTGCTGCTCTTCTTTCTCTTCGAGTCTGAGGTCTGAGTCTCTAAGCTCCTCATTGAATAATCAATAGATAACGTGGAGAATTATCAGACCAGAGCTGAGGAAAACATGTGTGGGAACACAAAAGCGTGTGAAATGAAGGCGTAGAGCTGTTGTAGGTCTGTTTTGTCCCGGGGCAGAAGGGAAAGCTACAGTGACCTTCTCTGCTCTACAGGGGCACAAGCAGATTTCTGTCTTTCCCCGCAGGCTCACAGAAAGGATAGAAATATGTATAAGACAAAGAAGAGAGAGAGAGAGAGAGAGAGAGATTTGCACGTCCTCCATCACAATGTCACGTCAGGAGCTCTCGGGATGGATTTTATCTCCAGATCTCCCAGCAGCCTCCAGATTAAACTCTCTTTTCACCGCTCTCGTTCTTCTCCTGCACTCTTTCTTTGCGCTTTTTCATTTGAATTTCTGCTGACCGGCCGTCACCAGCACGTCTGCTGATATGGAGATTCTTTGTTCAGTTTATAGAAAACGAAGCCTCTTCTGTGTAAAGTCTCTCTCCTCGTGCAGAAAAGTTGTATGGGGTGTTGTGGTCAAATTGAACTTTAGCTCACATAGTTTACGGAAACAAACGTCATGAGTTTACATGCACTGGTCATGATGTAAAGAAAAACTAAACCTAGACAATAACTTTCTCTGGAGTTTATCACTTCAGCAGACACGATTTTTCTCAAGATCCCCGAATAAAAACCTCATCCCGGAAGAGAAGATTATTTCTCATATGTCGCTCTTTCATTTCTCCGGAGATCTTCTCGAGTTCTGTTTTGATATATATGTAGATCGTGTTTGGGTAAACGTGATGAGAAATGTTTGAGTTGATATTGACATCTTCACTAATATTTACATTTTACTGTGGACGAGACAAATCTGAGCTCAGGTGAGTTTCCATTCGCTCTTCATTCA
This sequence comes from Triplophysa tibetana, assembly GCA_008369825.1. Lineage (NCBI taxonomy): Eukaryota > Metazoa > Chordata > Actinopteri > Cypriniformes > Nemacheilidae > Triplophysa > Triplophysa tibetana. Next base: position 22,034,561 of record CM017909.1, on the reverse strand, counting down.
ATCTCATTGATGTCTCTGAGAAATCGTTGAGATATTACAGAGATCTCATCTGCGATTCTTTCTGTCAACCTGGGAGAGCTCTGACACTTAACAGAATTTCCCTTCAAAGAACTCACACGCAGCACACCAAATCATCTGTTCGGTTTCCAGTCAACGTGTTAAATCAGCCGACGGTGACAGAGAGAAAAGCCATTTAAAAGCCGGGATTATTTCATCACGAGACGCTTCTTAACTTCATTTCAATGCGCCGTCATTCTCCAGTCCTTACATCTTTCTCTGCTGGCTATGAAATTTGGTTAAGACTCTTAAAGACAAGCAAATATGAATGAGAATCTCACAGCTGCCGAACTTGAGCGGACAGGAGTGACCATCCATGGGAAAATTCACCAGCTTCATGGGACATTGTGCACTTATTGTCAACCTGTAGAAAACACACAAATCATAACGTTAGACACGTTCCATCGGTCATCGTTTTTGGATCTGCTCAGGATGGATTGCGTGTGCATGTACCTCATAGTGTAGAGGATGGTTCCGTTCTTCATGATTCTGAAGAGTCTGTTGGGCGCCGTCATGTTGTGAGCCACGGATCTTTTCCCGTTCCTGAAGAACGTGTCGGGGGTCCAGACTTTGGTCACCATGAGATTATTTAAGCGGAGGATCTCCACCGGACCTTCATACTGCAAGCGTCTGTCCACCCACGTCTGACGGAAGAACACGTCCATGGTGTACTCCTGAAGACAACCACAAGCTCGGAACCGGACACAGACTGATTTACATTTATGCATTTGGCAGACGCTTTTATCCAAAGCGACTTACATTGCATACTAGTATTGTTGTTAAGTATGATCTCATGTATGTTCATGACCGAAAAAAACTCATTCTGTACAAACTAAAACATAAAGTATATATAAATGTATGGTGGCAAACTGCTCTTGGGTATTTGCTGGTGCGACAGATAAACTAACAACGAAGATAAATCTCTCTTGTGTTATTTTAAACCGTAAATATGAATATTAATATCATATTATTAACCGTTTGTTTTGCCTTTTTTTCTATCAGACCACAGGACAGATGTACAGTATTTTTGTCAACACCCCTGTTGCCAAATCCTCTAAATCTGACTGTAATTTTATTCGACGTCTTTTGCCATATCTGTGATGAATTGTTGTTTCTGGTGATGTCACATCACACAAAGCCCTTTTAATAGTTCAATGAGTTTCTTGGTATATTTAAAGTGACAGTTCGCCCCCCAAAAAAATCTGTCATCATTTATTCCCACTCACATTGTTCTCACCTGTATGTGACTCTATCTTCAGCGGAACACAAAAGAAGATATTTTGAGAAATGTCATTCAATGGAGTTCAGTGTTCTTCCAAATATCTTCTTTTATGTTCTGCAGAAGAAACTCATGACGTGAGGATGAGTAAATTGTCTGAACATTATAATGAGTGTTAGTTTAAGTCCGAGGGTCTGCTGTTGTGTAAAGGTGTTGAGCTCACATTGTTCCCAGCGGAACGTTCCTGTGCTAAAACCGTTGACTCCATCACAATTTTGGGTTTCAACCTGTACATCACAGCGGCCGATTCGCTCTGACTAAGCAGGTACAGCACCTCATGCAGTCTGAATTATTTATTTCATAATCTCAGCGGACCGATACGACACGTTATATAACAACTACACCTAGTATCTCACACACATACTCACCATTTCCACATCGGACACGGGCCCGAAACTCGTCACGTAAATATCTGTCTTCACTTCCGTGACTGGACCTGTACAGACACAAGAACTCTACTGTGAATCACCACAAACCTTGAGATGTCTAAATACAAACACAGTAAACAGTTAGAAGAAAACCTTTGCATTTTACCAAACTGAGTCTGAAAATGATACAGGTGCAGTAACTGTGTACCTTAAGAAAAATAAACCAGGGAAAGTGTAAGAAGTTTGATTTTGGTGGATTGATTCCCAATTGTTTTCCAGTACAAATAGCATGGTTAAAATATAAAGCTATAGTTCAGTTCTGGTTTTATTTGGTTTACATTGAGGTAAAAGCGTGGATAATATCAACACGAAACAAACGTCTTCCTTTAAGTGAAACAAAATATTTAAGAATTGAATCTATTTTGTTGATCGTTTGGATTTTTAAACATTGTATTAACATGCAATGAATAATTGATCAGTATTAAGAGATGAAATGTTTCTTTCTTGATGACTTTTACCCAGTCTCCCTGACTGAAAGTTTAATGGTTCGTGTCAGAAAGAGAAACGAATGAATAAAGATGTACAGAAGCTCCACAGATCTTAACCATCACACGATGAATGTCTCAAACATCTCTTTGGCTGAAATCATGAGCGTGAACTACGAACGTTCTGACGTCTCGGTGATAGATGCTGAGAAAACCAAGAAAACAGATTACGCTGCCATTTAACAGATTCTCTAAGCATAATTCACAAGCGACAACCGTGAATCCTACAAAACATGAGAAATGGTGAACGCTCCAATGAGAAAGTAAAATGTCAGAAGCCTCTGGAATGTCTCGATCCATTCTGCGGTGAGACTGACGTGAGAGTAAACTTAAGTCAATGAAAGAGAATCTTTCCATAGAGAATAACTCGACTCAAAATAAAATGAACATTTCAAGATAAAAGCAGATTTGATTGGCTTCAGAAGGACTTTTATTGCGCTTAAACTTAAAACACTATAAAACAGTTGAAGATTTTCACCCTTTAGAGTTCCACAGAAATAAAAACAGCTTATTGAACCGGTTCATAAACGGCACTAGTAAATAACCCCAGAATGTTCATTTTTGGGTGAGTTAGCGCTTGAAGGAGTGTCAGAAGTGTACAAGCCTGTCCAATATAACAAGGAGCGGGCCGGTGTTGAGGGACACCCGAGCCCTGACATCCATCACGTCTGAAGCACAGTATTGTGTGCTGAGGGTAACGCATGTGATCCTACTAGAACTGTGAACCCACAGCAGTGAGAGTGGATAAAGCCCCTCCAGCGTGATGGAGCTCCGCTCGAGAGCTCTTCTCGTGTGAAGGTGGGTGTGATGTTCTGTTCGTGCTCTCTGCCTCTTCACTAAAGTTACATAAAAAAAAGCTCTTTATTCCCACAGCGCCAATCACATCCCAGCGTTTCGCATAGAAATCCACAGGCCTTAGCGGTTTGATTTATTGGTTGGAGAGAGAAAAAAACGCAGAGGCAGAAAAAGGCAAAGCGGAAGCGCTGACGTTTGTGGTTGGTCTGGTGTGTTTTTTTGCTTTACAGTTACTTTAATCAATAAGTCATTATTAAATATGATGTGATGATTAATACATCAATAGCTTGTGTGTATAGCTCTAAAAATACATGAAGCAAAGTGTTCAACTCATGAATGATCTGCCAGACATTATATGTAATCCCATGAAGTTTTATATTGTTTATATGAATGATGAATATAAAATAGTCTGTGCAGTCGCACATGACCCACTGTTAAAAGATTTCAGCTACAGTACAACTGTACATAACCCACAGCATCAGCTGCACGCTTAAAAATAAAGGTGCAAAAATGAATTCACAGCTATGCAGAATTTCACAGGAAGGTTCTTATGAACAATTTCTTTCAAACCTTTTTACGATCTGTCTAATGTTTTTGTACTAAAGAAAATATTGAGTTCAACAGAAAGGTTCTGGCGATGATAAAGGTATGGAAACATACAGCCCAACAAAAGAGTCATAAAGAGCCTTTTATTGTAAGAGTGAGCTGCGCTTCTACCGAACAGCAGCGCGTCATTTGGCTGCGCAAAACAGGTGAGAAAGCGCCGCGTTGCCGATACGCACTCTAGTGTAAAAGACTGTCTAAAAGACACAAGAGCGCAGGGAATCGAAGCGTTTACGCGGTGATCAGAACATCCGCAGTTCTCTTACTTACTGTACGATGTGCATTAAGCGGCTTTCTCAGGCCGATTACATAACCAAACTCGCTCAGATATTCAAAACGCACCGATCTCACACATGGAGAAAAAAGAGTGGGCAGCAATAGGACATTGGAGTTGGCTCACTCCTCCATCATCCCCCTCAGAGGACACCAACCCTCACCAAATAAACAACTCTTAATAAACAACACAATGTGGAGAGGTCGCTTTGCGCAGTAAACTGTGGCAAAGGTTTGACCGAGCGCCTTTTGGCACATGATTGTGCGGGTTTTTGGCACGTACCCCCAAATCCAGGTCGAAGTCTGTTGTCGTATCCATCCAGGAGTCGGTCGAGAATGCGCGTGAAATTCGCTGGGTATAATTTCTCTTCCTTTTTGATCTGTCCGGATATTCTCTTTATGCTAAAAACAACACAGAGCAAACTGAAGCATTTGAACATTTCTGCTCACATTGCGCGTATTGCTTTCAATCAACAGCTTTAAAACGTTCAACAAGATCAAAATCTGTCGTTTGGAACCTCAACACGTTTAGATGGAGAGGGTCCAAACAAGAGATGCGGTGCGTAACGCTCCGATCCACATATAACTCACCAAGCCGCCGCACAGAGAAAGTAGAGGAGAGTGGAAATAGATGTGGGGTACATCGCAGTCACCATCTCCTTTTTGGCAGAAACCATGTTTGCATGCCATTCTTCAAGCGTTCCTCACATTTCCCTTCGCCAAATGTCCTGTCCCGAGGAAGGATCGAGGAAACGAGGGGCAGCGCGCAAGACGCGCTTCACCATCACCCGCAATGTCTTCTCACAGGCGAGGACAGAAAGCCGTGCCAGCGACGCAACTAAATCCAGAACTCGCTGCGCGCCCGATGGATCGCCTACATCCAAACCCCAAACTCAGCGGTAACGAGAAGCATATGGTGAAGCATCCTTTAGAGTCGCGCGTCTTGCTGCGAAGAGGTTAGAGGAGAGTGGAGGGCGCGCAGGGTTCCTACACACTGTATCCTCAGTGCCAAAACGGGGACGCGCGTCCGACGCGAAACGCGCACTCAGATAAACTACAGCACTTGAGAAAAGTCTGCCTGCGCGTGTTTGTGCCTCGACTACGCATGATTATGTAGCTGCTGTGGTGGTGGATATGCGCATGGACTCTGCAGACACTGTCATGCCCAATCTTGCCACGCGTAAACTTTCACTTTAGGGGACGGGTGTTAATTGATTTTGGCTGTAAATCGACTAAAACGTGGAAATTGTAATTCTGGGTTTCCTGGAATAAAACGAATCCCATTTGTAGTGGTGCATTAACAGCTCATCAAGTGCAGGCATGACGGGGACAAAGTTCACGAGAAGAAACTACTAACTTAAGTGAAACATAACGATGTGTGCCATTATCACCAAGGAAATGAATCTAGGGCCTAAACATAAATGTTCTTCAACACACATAAAGTGAAGATTAAAGTGAAGACACTTTATCTTTAAATCATACGAAGTACGTATTTGCATTCTATCAACCACCCTGCTGTCTATAACGCCACTAAACGCTGAAATCACGACCACTAAATACTTGATCATGAAACAGAGAGAATTTAAAATGGGTCAGTGTTTGTCGCATCATTGGGATACGCACACATGCTGAGGTACAGTCACACTGTATGGGAAGTAGGACAAACCACACACAGCTAAGATTCCTGCACACCTGGGACAGAACCAAGTTTTCATAGCATGTGTGCGTGTGTTTGCCTGCAGGTACGGACCGGCGTCCCGCGTGTGAAGTGAAGAATGTTTGATTTCCATCTGCTTCTGCATAGAGAAAGTCTCTCGAGTCCAACAGTCGATGGTAACCGTGACATGGAAAGCTATTAACCTTTGCCCTAGTCTGTGACAGGAGTCATTTCTACTGATCCACATCAGCACACGCAGAAGAGGAAGAACAGAATAATACCATACATGAAATAACCCAGCAGGAGTTAAACTTTAGTGATACAGATACACACAGAGCCGTGTGTGGATTTACAATGTTTGGTTAAATAAAGGCGACAAAACCTGATGCCTGGTCAGCATGTGTCACACATCAGATATAGAATATGAAGAATAAATGTGTTAATATTAAACAGGTCAATGAACGCTAGACACACTGTAGTGAGTGTAATGGATTACTAAATGACCAACTACTGAAATAAAAGAAATAAAACAATTGTGTATTAAACGATAACTACCAAAGTTAAAATGAGTAAATTTTGCAGCATTTTATGTACAAAGGTGAATTGAAAAATATGTTTACAGCTTCTTACAGCCAATGTTTATGTTTAATAGGTCAATTTCTACCATCAATGTGATCAAAAATAGAACAGATTCCCTTCATAATGTAAACTATAATATTATAATAAATTACCGACTTTTTCTGCTTGCTTGGAAAATTACAATTTCTGGAACTAAACTAAAAGAACATTTCATATGCTGCAACGCGCGATGAGAAAATGGTAAGACAAACATAAAGAGCTAAAGATGGACGTGTGGTATAGTATGATGTGATTCAATCACACAGATAAGAGAATTCTAACAGCTGTTCAGGTGCGAGGTTTTGTGAAGTGAGATGTTTCAGCATCTCGTCTGGTTTCATGTTTTGCATCAATTTTTCCGTGCAGATTACGGTTTGAAAAGAATGAGGCTTGGGAGGCTTGTCCTAATTCTGATTTAAAATAGACGGCACAACCTCTTCTCTTCGGAGCGGAGCGTGTCTGAGAAATCAAACACGAGCCGTCTCAGCCAATTGGCAGACGACAAATCAATGCGAGGACTTACCCTGTTTACATTTCTTTAAGGAAATGATCCATTCAAGTGAGAAAACTTTCTCTTGCGCTCGAATGACTTACAGTACCTGAGACACATTCAGTCTTATTGTAAAACACCAAACACTTTCATAACCCAGAAAGAAATCAACTAGATGCTATAAATACAACACAGACCGTATTCATGAACTCACATTACAGTGTGTTCTCTAACAGACAGATACAGCATCAACTGTTGTGCATTAACACTCACAGACGAGGGAACATTTAGAGAGCGCTTCAGAGAGAGTTAGAGAGTTAGAGAGAGTTAGAGAGAGTTAGAGAGAGAGTTAGAGAGAGTT
>CM017909.1:21988831-22027415 GCA_008369825.1 Triplophysa tibetana | reverse complement strand
AGAGAGAGAGAGAGGAGAGAGACGAGATGAGAGAGCGAGTTAGAGAGAGAGTTGTTAGAGAGAGGAGAGAGATGAGAGAGGAGCGGTTAGTTAGAGAGAGTTAGAGAGAGGGAGAGAGTTAGAAGAGAGAGAGAGAGAGAGAGAGAGAGTTAGAGAGAGGGTTCTTTTAACAGCATGTTTCTGAGCTCTTATGGAAGAACTGGCAAATGAAACTAATGACTCAGAACTGTGATTCAAACTGTCTGGTAATCAAATCCCATCCACAAAAAAGCACTTGACATGAGCAAACACACAACACACACACACAAAAACACACAAAACACACAAAACACACAAAACACACCGCATCTCTCCTGATCACCATTGGCCCTGACAAATCCCTTTATTATTGCGCTGTGAATGTTCTGAAACCCATCCTCTGCCCACCATCTCACCCACACTACTCGCAATCTCGCACGGCCATGCTCCAGCGTTTCTGAGCTTCACAGCCGTCCCGCTCGCGATTCACATATCCCATCTCTCTCTGTTTCCTTTCGTCTGTGGATTCACTCATCATGTTATCTGTCCGTCCAGCTCGCATTCGGCTGTCTTACTGTTGGCAGATGCCGAGAAAAGAAAGAAAAACACACTCTCTCTTTGTTTTGATGTGTGTGGTGGGCAGCGAGTGGCAGCGTGTGTGACGCTAAACGCCACTGATGATTCCATATCTTACACAACACTGCGTTCATGATTATAGCAGATACACGCTTAAAAATGTGCTTCAACAGGTTGTGCAATGCCATAGGATAGGTTCCATAAAGAACCTGTAACATCTGTTTCACAAAAGGTTCTTTGTGGCAAAAAAACGTTCTTTAGATGATAAAAGTAAGAAAGTTATGTTTTTTTGACTGAATGATTCTTTGCGGAACCAACAATGGTACTTCACTCTGAAAAATAAAATAGCCTAAAAGGTTGTCAAAAAACTATTTTTGGTTCCAGCAAGAACCATTCTAAGGTACCTTAAAGAACCATCTCTTATCTTTTATAATCTGAACCATATCTAAAGCTTTTGTGAAAAAGAAAGGTTCTTCAGGTGTGTAAGGTTCTTTATGGAACCAAAAGTTTCTTCTATGGCATCAAAGAACCTTTTGACGCACATTTTTCCAAGAGTTTTCTACGGCATCACTTTGAAGCACCTTAAATTCAAAGAATGTATTCCGAACAAACTTTTTAAGCAGAAATAATTAGATTAAATTAGAAAAATTACAATATTAAGTAAATTTTGTTGTTGAACATAAAACTTGTCATTCAATGTTTAATTGACACTTGTGTATATGAATGAATAAAAATATTATTAAGAGAGGAATTGAGAAAGCTAAAGTCTAGGAGAGAACTTCTAAAAGCAGCACAAAACAAGAAAAGACAATCTCAAATAAAGAGTGCATTTGCAACAACAAAATGTTTCTAAAATCATGTTTCTTTTATCATGCATTTCAATTAATATCAATCAAACTGCAGTTGAGTTGTTTTGATTAAACAATAAATTAAAAATTAATTAGAAAACAAAGCCAACTAACATAAGTCACAATAAAAACATGATTTTTGAACAAATTCAAAGCTTATCAAACTCTTCATACATTGATGCAGGTCACATGTTGGGAACGTCACCAAAAGGATTAAACAGATAACAAATCTCAATTATTGTGCCGAGATATATAATGCTACATTGTTACACTCGTGCACACATTTACTCTGATCAAGTAACATGATGTGTTTCATCTTAAATTTAAAAAGATGTTTAAAAACCCTAATGTAATAGTTCGATTTCATAAATGTTTCTTTAAGAAATGATGGTTTTGCATTACATTGAAGTCAAGCTAGTGTTCTGTTCTCATGCAAACACTTACAGCAGATAAAACCTAAAGAAGATTATCTTGTGTATGTAATCTTGAACATGAAGGATAACGAAATAAACACACTTACCGACTTCTGAACGGAAAGAGAAAACTCTTCCCATATGTCCTTTGGTTGGTGACGTCAATGGCCGCGTGTCCAAACAAATCGGTATTTTGGTGCAAATTCATCTGTCGGTTGGCAGCAGAAGCCAAACACGCCACATGCCAACATGCACAGGTTGTGTGACGTGCCCTCATCCTCCAGCCATAAATAAATCTACACACCATAAAAAAACTACATTAAATCCAGATTTACCCGCAGTGAGTCTTAACAACGTCTGTTACGCAATGACATGAAAAAGAATAAGCATGTTAAGAATAAACATTTCCACACATTTTCTATTTCAGATGAATAATGTCATCTTAATAATTCAGATCAGACTGTTCTATGCCGTTTAATGTCATGGATATTTTGGTTTAATAAGAAATGAAACTGAATGATAAATAACTGTGTTGGGTTGATATTTGAAGTCCCAAAACAAACTCTGCTGAGAAGCTTCGTTCATCATGTGTGTCTTTTCAACATTTCAAGATTTCATTTTTTCAAAGGTGAGATTGTGGTCAAACCTCATCAACAATCTGTCACCTGGCTTCAGGCAAAACTCCAACAGCAGGACGATATGTCGAAATACAACCTGGAAGAGAAACGACTCTGATGTGGAGTTTTACCGACGCGTTCTGATGTCGTCTCATCGGCCTGTGCGCTGTTTCCTCGGCTCAGCAAAAGCCCCAGAAAAGTGCTGGGTTACATCTGCTCCTGCTGGTGGGGGGGTGGTGTCGCCACGGCGATGACTGAGGAAGTGATGCTGGAGCCAACTGCCATCATTTTCCATTGAGATGCAGGAGTGGAAAAGTCTTTTTAATCCTGCATTTCTAAAAAAGGGATTGAATCTGATAACAAATAACACACAAACGTATGTAGATTGTAGACGTCAAATCATCTGGATTTGTTTGAGTTGATATTGAGATCTTCAAAAATATTGACTTTTAATCGTAGACGAGACAAATCTGAGCTCAGTTTCACACATTGATCACATTTCTTCTGTAACTCTTGTTCGATTTCTGCCTCTTTTTCTCAGGAGAAACATCCGAGACATTTAGGCATTTGGCAGACGCTTTTATCCGATGACCACTTTCATTGCTTTATCCTATACATTTTACAAAGGTATTTGCAATCCCCTGGGATCGAACCCACAACCTTATGTTGTTAACGCAATGCTCTTACCACTGAGCTACAGGACAGAGACATAGATGAGATTTAAGGAATAGTTCCCGAAAAAAACCCAGCTGGAGCGGGAAATATACCGTAAAATGCTGTACATTTTACGTATGTAATAAATAAACTGTAATAGGAAAATCTCGCTAAAAAAATTTCAATTTTCAGTGAAGCCAGAAATAAACTAAAATAGAGGGTTCCTTCCTGTAAAATTATGTTTTCACATTTTTCTTGTACATTTGCTGTCTTTTCTGTAATTTTACGTTTTTTTTACCGTATTTCAAAAATGCATAAAATCAATCTGTAAAAAATAGCTAAATTATATATTTTTTATATTTTAAGTGGAAAATCTGTACAAAATAAAAAAACAATTCTGTACATTTACAGTTAAGAAATTATAATAATTCATTATTATTTTGTGGGTAGACGTATGGAATTGAATAAAACAAAACGAAACAATTGGAATGTAAAAAGAGATCAATGCAATTTAAAACATTTTATTAATTGCGCTCAACACTCCGGCAGCTCTAATAATAATAAGAAAATAGAAATGCATTTAAAATTACAAGCAACAAAAACACATCTGTCACATAATTAGGAAGTTTACATTGTGTCTTTATTTCAGAGACTATTCCAGAATTTCACACATGAGATGGTTCAGTGTGTGAGATTGTAAAAGCAACCCATACAGCATCAATTACAGCCGTGAAACTCATTAGAGGTCTCCAGTCTGTTCGCCAAACCATCGGAAATATCAACGGCATTACAGAGAGTTTCTCAAAAATCACGCTGTGGATCTGCTGTAACGTGCCAAGATCACGACGAGATTTACAGCACAACTGTGAAGCCGACGAAAGTAAATATTTAATTGGTTTCAATAAAAAAGTAAAAGAGCGCATCAAACAAAAAGTCAAAGAGAATACGATTGGATGGAGAGCCACGTTTCATTTAAAACAATAAGTGTGATCAAGCGCCTCATGATGGAGTCGGAAATGAGCCCGGCGGGCACCCGTACGTCCCCGCGGGGCAGTTAACCGCTGCTGATGAAGCTTTAGTGTCGAACATGAGAATTTAACTTGATAACTCTCAGATCAAGAGGAACGGGTCTCCCGTTGTCTTCTGCAACATTCAGCCGTGGTCTACAAACACACAAAAGCTGAGGGAGATGATGAAAAAACAAAACCCTTCTACTGTACACACACCCCAGATTTATTTATCTTGCCCTTTCATCCCACAACACTTCAGCCCGGCGTATCTTGGTTGGCAGGTTTCGGTCTCGCTTTGGCCTGAGGCGGGGGGCATTAAACAGTGAATTGACAGGGATGCTCCACACGTGTTAAAACCAGAAAGACACCACAACACACGCAAGACCACACGAGGAATCCAAAGATACAACTCTGACGGATCCGAGAGGTTTTCAGATTGAAGTGAAGAAACTCAGTTAGGCCAGAAGAAGCAAAAACAATGAATGATTTGTCTCTGAAGCTGTCAGAAAACCAAACACAAACCATCTCTGGTGTCCGAGTCTTGTAAAGTCAGTGATCAGAATACTAAGACTGGGTGTTTGCAAATAAAAAGTTTAAGTTGTTGTTTAAGAATTCCTGAATATCTACTTGGCTATTGGTTCACATGATCAAAGGGCCTGGAAATGGTCTGGATGGATAAAAAGAGACACAGGACTTTCCTTCTACTGCAGAACACAAAAGAAGATATTTCGAAGAATGTTGAAAATCAAACACTGAACTAAATTGACTTTCAAAATATCTTCTGTTGCGTTCCACTTGAAGAAAGACTCTTCAGACAGATTTACAAGCACGTGAGGGAGAATAAATGATGACAGGATTGAGTTTTTTGGGCAGACTGTCCATTTAAGTGATGAACGCAACTATTAAGGATGATTTTGACATAAACACAAGACATGTGACTGATTCATCAATGACTTAAACACACCATAAGTTTGCTGAAAGTAAAAAGAAAACTGGTTGCTCAAAGGATGGTGACGCAGGATTGATTTGACTCTTGAACATTTCAAACTACAGTATTCAGATCCACAAGACAGACGCACGCAATTGTCAAATGTGTTTTTCAGCGCTCTATTTCCTTTATTGCTTGCCGATTTGTGGGGCAATTTTCTACGCAGTCGATTTGAATGTTGACACACATGATGTATGAAGAGGCGCAACGCTGCAAAGATGCTGTAGTCTCAGATGGGAAAAGGAAAAATGAAAATAGGAAACGTGTTAGTTAGTGCATTATCAGGAGAGCCGGAAATCAACACTCATTCATCAGTGTCCCTATGGAAACAAGATATCATGTGTTCCATAAGAGAGAGAGAGAGAGAGAGAGAGAGAGAGAGAAGGGGGGAGATGGGCATTTTAAATTAATGATAAAAAGAGCTTTTTAAAAAAAGCATTTCACAAAAACACAGCATAAATAGGATGGTGAATAAAACACAAAAGATGCATTACACCAAACAAGTGTAAAAGAGGTCAAATTAAACAAGTATTGAAAATAAAGGAGAACTGCACTCTTGAAAATAAAGGAGAACTGCACTCTTGAAAATAAAGGTGCGTAAGGTTCTTCACAGCTATTTTTGGTTCCACAAGGAATCATTCAGTCAACGGTTCTTTAAAGAATCATCTATTTCTTACTTTTTATAATCTAAAGAACGTTTTTACGCCACAAAGAACCTTTTGTGAAACAGAAATGTTCTTCAGAAGTTCTTCTATTGCATCGAATAATCTTTTATGCCTCATTTCCACTGAGCGTTACGGTTCAGTACAGTATACTGAAAAAAATAGTTTGTAGATTTTACTTAATAAAATCCTCAGAACAATTTGCACAAATTTACTGCTTTTATTCAAGTACAATTTACTAACCAGAATTAAGTTAATTATACTAATTAAATACATTTAGTTTTTGTTAAAATATCAAGTAAATGGTACTTAAAGTCAACAGATAAATTACACTGAACAAAGTCATGTGTCAAACTAAACTTCACGGATCACTTACTTTCATATTGAAATACATATTTTTTTTTAAATATAGATTGTCAAGAATGAGAGACTGATGGTCTCTGTACTGGGATTAGTTCTCAATAAATGAAATCACAAACTTTGTGATTTATATTGTCCCTCCCTCAGCGTAGGCGCAAGCAACCCTCTTTTTAACAATGTTATTAACTTAAATAACCCAAACTTAAAAATAATATCAAAACTTTCCTAAATCTCCAAGATCAAATAAAAAAACACAAAACAAGTCGTTCTTTTTACTGAAAAACACTTCTATCAGTTAATCTTGAAAATTAATCTCCTAATGCAGTCAGATGCAAAGCATGCTGGGAACTACATATCAACTGCCAATGAAGTGATATCTACAAAAAATATTTTTGTAATCTAAACACAAAATAAATAAGTCAACTTAATTAGACCAATATAAATGGGTTAAACATAATAAAAAATAGTTGGATTTACTTCATGATTTGTTCAATTAAAATTACTCAAAGAAAATCATTTAAATCTTAACAACCAAAATAAGCAGATATTTATACAATATTTTAACTCAATGTTTTTGTTAAAAACAGGAACATAATTATATTTAAATAAAATCGTAAAATCTACTAAGGCTACTTGAGTCTCACGTCTGTGTGTCAGGTGTCTGTGTCCTCACACCTGCACATCTGCCTGAACATCTGCGACCGAGAGGAATGGCTGCAGTGTCAGAGAGAGAGAGAAAGAGACGCTCGCGCAGCTCACTGACCAAATCTCTCATTACAAACACAGAGCGATTAGGAAATTCACCCGCAGGCGACTGAAGCACAACACATTTACAGAGAAGCCGTTGTGTTTGAAATGAGCTAGCAGTTAACAACTGAACTCTATTACAAACCAAACCAACACACACACCCATCCCATCCGTTCTCCTCTCTCTGTTCCCCTCATTCAGTATAAATAGATCTCCAGAAACACGCTGCAGCGCTCCAGACCCACGGATGGACAAGATCCCAACCAGACGCTCACATTTTCTAAACAGGCCACACACACATGACTATATCACGTCTGGATCTCCTAGAAATGATAGTAATCAAACAGAGATTTCTGATTTAAAACTGCGTGAATGATTTCAGTTCAGTACGGCTTCTCAGATGAGTTCTCTGCATGGGGAAAAAAGTCATCTCACTTGTCAATCTAAAGTGACTGTTCCCACATTTAACAAGATACAAAAGTCCGGCTTTAAAAGTCTGAGATTTTTTTCTCATACATTTCTAATCAAATTCCTTCGAGACGCTGACACCATAGAACCTAAATAAAGACCCTTTAACATATAAAATACCTTTCTGTTTGACAAAAGGTTCTTTGTAGCGAATTTTTTTTTTCTTTAGATTATAATTACGTAAGAAAGAGATGGTTCTTTAAAGAACCTTTGACTGAATGGTTCTTTTAGAAACCAAAAATGGTTCTTCGATGGCATCGCTTTGAATAAACTTCAGCACCTTTATTTTTTGAAGGGACACTTGACCCAAAAATGAATATTCAGTCATCATTTCCCAACCTTCAAGTTGTTCCAAATCTGAATGAATTTCTTTGTTCTGAGGAACACAGAGAAAGATTTTTGGAAGAACGTGTATAACCAGACAGATTTTGTCCCCCATTGACTCCCATAGTAGGAAAAAATGGTAGTTAAAAGTGCCCAAGAACTGTTTTCTGTACTACATTCTTCAAAATATCTTCTTTTGTGTTCAACGGAACAAAAAAATATATAAAGTAATTTTTCGGGAGTCAACGGGGGGCGAAATCTGTCTGGTTATACACATTCTTCCAAATATCTTCCCCTGTGTTCATCAAACCAAAGATATGTTTTGGAACAACTTGAAGGTGAACCAATGAAGAGAGAATTTTCATTTTTGGGTGAACCTCATGTGAATTGTGTGAAGTGTTTCTGCAGCTCATTGGTTTAGTGTTGTGTCAGCAGGTCACGAGTTTGAATCCCAGAGATCACAAACGCTGATGAAATGATTGTAATGCACCGCGAGTCATTTTGGATTTAAGCGTTTGCCAAATGCATGACTGTAAACATGTTTCTCGCTGGTTTCACGTCTCGCAACAAATACATTTTTCATAGTCATTGATTTATTTATTAGCCACATATAAAACTGAATACTGAGTTCGTTTCTGAACCCACGGAGGGTTATTCTGTGATATCTGAACACATTTGAGACTGTAAGAACATGCCGTGTGTTGACATAACACCTCAGTTTATAGAGACAGTTGGTGTCTGTTGTGTTGCATCTAAAAACACATCAGAGAAATGAACAGCGAGGAGATTTCAATGAACGTGGATTCTTTGAAACGCTCACTCGTTTAATGTGGCACCCGCCGGGTAAAAGCGGCCGTAATAAGCCTACGTCCACGCGCACGAGAGCTGTTTGCTTTGCGTTCGCTCCAAATGAAACGAAAATTGAGTAAGATTGGGGACAGTCAAGCAAAAACAACCTGACAAACCCACGCGCCGCCGCTCCGATAATGGAGAAAGAGATTCTTCTAATGGAGCCTGAAGAGAAGATGTTTAACCTCAATAATCGCTGAATCGCTGCATATGGATTTCACTTCATAAACATTCATGAAGCACAAAACAATAAGTCAGAAACACATTTGCTTGTGTTCTTCTCCTGCTGTTTTCACTCGCTGCTGCGCCCCTGAAGCAGGAGACGAAAATGCCTTTTACTGTTGCTTGGAAACTCCGCAGAAGAACAGGAACAACTTTTATTTGATAATTACACAGAGAAAGCAAAAAAAGGAAAGAAAAGAAAAAGGTTACGAGCTGAACCAGAGAGTGTTTGATGTGATGCTCTTCTGTAGTGTCTCATCTTTAAGGGTCAGTGGGTTTTATACAAAGAAAAAGAAACGTAGAAAACGCGTCAAAATATTTGGCGTTAGCAGCAGGTGAGCAACTAAATGTTCCAGTCTGAGCTCATAATTGTTTTACAAGCCGGCTGATTCATATGAAACGTACAGAAAGTATTTGAAAGAAAAAGAAAGAAAAGCGCAACCACAAACTTAACAAAAGGCAAAGAAAGAAAAACATGCAAATGATCACAAAACACCTTGAAAACAGTTTTGAATTCGTGTAAGATTGTGTTTTGTGTTAACACTGACAGCGGCGGTGAAGTGTTGTTCTCTTTCCTCATTTAATGAACTTTAGTTTTGACCAAAAATAAAAACACAAAGTACTCCGTCGGTTGTAGACGCATCGTAATGCAAAGAACATCAGCCTGGAAACATCAACATGAAACGACTCTCAATTCATTCAAATATTTCATATAAAACTACATAAACTGGTATTAATGATTGACCAAAGTATTACTAATGTGAGAATTAAACCCTAAAGCACCAATTTTAAAGGTAGACTTTTGCACTATTGCACACGCATGTATGTGACCCTGGATGACAAAACCAGTCTTAAGGGTCAATTTTTCGAAATTGAGATTTTTACATCATCTGAAAGTTGAAGAGATAAACTTTCTATTGATATGTGGTTTGTTAGGATAAGACACTTTCTGGCGGAACAACAACTGCTTACAAAGCTGGAACCTGAGAGTGAAAAAAAGCTAAATATTGAGAAAAGCTTTTACACATTTACAGTAGGAAATTTATTAAATATCTCCATGGAACATGATCTTCACTTCATATCCTAATGATGAAAAGAAAAATCTGTAATTTTTACCCAAACCTTGTATTTTTGCCGATTACTCAAAATGTCACGTACTACTCAAGACTGGTTTTGTCTTCCAGGGTAACATGTCACCCAAATTATTTAGTTTGATAACTACAGAAGTAACTGTAATGAAATGACAGAAAAAATCTGAGTAATCCATTACTTTACTTTTTCAAGGGAAAAGTAATTAAATTACAGTAACTAATTACTTAGTAACTAGTTACACACAACTCTAGAAGTAACTAAGTGGCCTTTAATCTGAAGCATAAGTGTGTTGCATGGGATCAAACCAATGACACAAAACAACTGATGTACAGAAACACAATGTGATGAAGTCATGGATGATTAGTCAACACACCTGTGTCTGTCTCACTCTCTCACCGGCCAGCAGGACCAGATGAGCGCTTACAATAACCAAACGCCAGTGAGGGGCAAAAGGACACACAAAGGTAATTGTGTGTGTGTGTGTGTGTGTGTGTGTGTTTGTTTGTTTGTGCGTGTAGGTTTGAGTGTGTGTATGGATGACATGTCTCCTTTCAGTCCCAGAGGCAGCTTAATGCCGTCATTGTGTTTTTAGGAGACCAAGGCTAAACGGAGAACGAGCAAAAGGGGAAACAAAAAACAGATGAGCGTTATGATAAGAGGGTCAAATGAGGTGAGCAGCTTACTTAACAGAGCAGGTGTGTGTGTGTGTGTGTGTGTGTACAAGATGCATCATCTCCATTTCCTGAAGGACTCTTAACAGCACACTGTGTTCATCTCACTAATCAAACACCTGATTTCAATCATCATCTTGTTAGCAGAGCACTCCAAAAGTCAAATGAAGTGTGTCAGATACAGTAAAGATCTTTGCACAAGCAGTCTGAAAATTTCATATGTATTTTTTCGTATCTGTTGCTCTGAATTGTCAAAACGTCTCTCAAAATGCTTACTCGGGAAAACACAGAAAATCCAGTCCGGATTTTTTATGACAGAAGAAAATACCGGAGGCGGTGTGTAAATGTGATTGAAACAATGCGAGTTCGTATTTTATTTTAACGTATTTCGGATGAGAATTTCAGACTCAATGTGCAATTGCCTCAAATCATCTACTGTAAAATCTCTATGGTTGAGACGCATCAGAAACCAAATCTAGTATCTGCTGGCGCTCTTCAAGACCAAACAACAACATTTATATGAGCAGAAACGGCTCTTTCTTGCTAAATTCATTAAAAACAAATACAATGGAAGCAAACACTCTGAAAAGTAAATCAGACCACCAACATGTCCGGTGATGCCAACATCCTTAAAGCACAATTCAATTCTGTAAATCATAGATTAATACACGTTTAATACACGTTGTTAATCTGTATAAAATGTTGTACATTACATCATAAAGGAGTTACAGTATATTTTCCATGAAAACATTTTCAAAGCCTTTACAACTATTTATTTTTACCCATAAGCCAATCGGATCTTTGATTTACAACCAATCTCAAATCTCTGAGGTTTCGCACGCCGGACGACAGTAAACATCAGAAAAGGGAGCGTGTGAACGGAGGGGTGGGTTCCAGTCTCCTCTTTCTCTGGGTCTCCAGGGTTTAAACGCCCTTCAAGTGGGACAGATTTACATGAAGCCTTAATGAAAAAAATGAGCTATTTTTAAATCAGTATTAAAACCACATATGGGCCTGAACGTCTGCTCCTCCACGTCCTGATATTGACATATCACAATCTTCATAGAAGTAGAAAAAAAGATCTTCCATGCATTTACATTGCATTTAATGATAGATATTTGTCTTTATAATTGATTATATATTGATATATATATATATATATACATATATATTGATTCTTTTATGTATTTATAATGTCCATGTTTTATAAAATAAAGTATTAATGTAAACATTTTTTTTATTACTATATAAAAATAATATGAAATGCCATCCTACTTTAATCTTCCTAATGGCTTGAATACACTACAAGACTTTTGCTCAGATTCTTGCCAAGATATTCAGTCTGGAGTTGTTGCAGAAAGTCTGCGGCGGCAGATTTGATCACGTATTGTTTTCTATGCCATCATTCAAAAAGTCTGCAAATGCACGATTTTAAAAGTCTTGTAGTGTAATCCAGCCTTCAACATCCACATCACAACCAATCTCAGCATCCTAGCAACCACAATGCACTAAATTCACTCAGAATGCCTTCGCGTTGTCATAGCAACACCCTGGTTACCACCGAGAGCATCCTACAGAGTTAATCGGTCACACCACTTACACTATATCATATTTTGAAATGACAGCATATTTTTATGATCGAGTTGTTAATTTGTTCACATTGTGTGATTAAGCAGGTCAGCGAAGCAGAAAGTGTGAGATTCAGAACACATCCGGCTCATTTACCCAGAGGACGCGTTTGATTGAGTCCTTTTCAACACAAGGTCATTTAATATGTCAAGGTGAATAAAAACAGCTTTTGTGAGCGAGCGCATAGAGAAATGAGTGATTCTTGACACGATTCAACCTTGAAATTCACTTGTGAAGGGTCACATATCAATTCACTAAATTCTATTATTAAGAATCTATTGTTAAGAGTTCACTGATTATTTGTTATTAAATTATTCTGCCTCACACAACATAAAGGTTCACACACAAACAACATCACGTCTTCTTAAAATAACCCATAATCAGTTTGACGTCCATGTGTGAGTCACTCGTGTCGATTTAACCTCCTGTCAACATTTCGTTTTTTTGGCGCATATTTTGGAAAGAGGTACAGATAACAGAAGGCCAAAATAACAGGCAGCGTTGTCTGTGAACATGGGCAAGCGGGCGAAGAATTCACTCTCTTCACATCTTTGTGTTTATTTATTATCTTTATATGATGTAAACATCTGAAATGCATTTCCTTTAGATCGTGGAAATTGATCGGAAAGTTTATTTTCACATCTCTGAAGCGGTTCTGGACTCATTTTAATTTTCTTAAAGCGGAAGACCTATTTAGTTCAACGCAAGAGAACGTGTTAAAGGGATAGTTCAGAGTGAGATGAAAAGTCTGTCATCATTTCTTCGTCTTCGTCCTTTTGTCGTGTCGAGTTTCTTTCTTCTGCAGAAAACAAAAGAAGATATTTTGAAGAATGTGGATAACTAATCAACTCCATTGACCTCCATTGCATCAACACTAAACCAGAGAGACATTTCTCAAAATATCTTCTTTTGTGTTCCAGCGAAGAAAGACTCGCGTACAGGTTTACAACCACGTGAGAGAGAATAAATGATGAGAGAATCTTGATTATGTTTAGGTGAATTATCCATTAATGTAGGATGCTTTTGTCTCTGATGTTTCTTAGCAAATGCTGATATATATAATAAGAGTCCTCGCTGTAAATGAACAGTGTACAGTAAACATCAGAAGGAATACAAATCTCATGAAACATCATATTCTGCTTCTCAAGTCCAAAGGAAGAACTTGCACCTTTAGCATTGGATGACTGGTCAGGACTTCATCGGGACACACTAGTTTTATGGCCGGGAACTGTGATGCTGTGAATCAGACTTTTTTGGGTTTTTCTGAACACTCGACACGAAAGCCCAGAAACACAGTCAGAAGTCTGTCAGCGCATGTGTTTTGGTTGGCAGATGTTTGAAGGCTAAGTGCACCACACAATTTAAATGTGTTGGTGGTGTGAGATATTCTTTCATTAAGATGTGAAAACTTATTTACCCTTCAAAATGAAACGCTACAAAACAGCGGTTTGAAAAGTGTTGATATCATGATACCCGATGATGCTCGGGAGATGTGTTTGTGTCTTTGGACCGGCGCTTTAAATCTCTCTCATCACGTAAACAAAACAGACGGACAGAAAAGAAAAGAAAGGGTTTTATCTCATGAGCATTTAGACATAAAGCATGCATATGAATGACAGACACATAAAAGCACAACAGCTTAATGACTGATAGATGAACTTTTACATACATACAAACGTCAGAGTTTGTGTTCCGGTGAAGAGGTTTGGAGCTGTTTAAACGTCATGAGAATTCAATATTCAGACGCATATTTCCAAGCAGCATTTTTGTTTATCTGTAAATGTTCAATTTCACAACGAGAGCTTTAACGGCAAATTTATTTCTAAACGTCTTCTGAAACTCTAAATGCAATTACCACAGAAAGAATTTAATCAGTATTGAAGTCTAAATGAAACACAGCGACTATGTTAAAACCGCACAATAATGTTCACTTCACTCTCTCAAGATTCAAGATTCAAAGGAGCTTTATTGGCATGATAAAACATTTTTTTCATTGCCAAAGCACAAGATGAAATATAAACATGCACAAATACAGATTAAGATAAAAAGCTCTTTTTATTATTAATTTAAAATGCCCATCTCCCCCCCTTCTCTTTCTCTCTCTCTTCATCTCTTTATTATCTCTTTCTCTATCTCACTCTCTCTCTCTCTCTCTCTCTCTCTCACTCACTCTCACTCTCTCTCTCTCTCTCTCTCTCTCATCTCTTCATTATCTCTTTCTCTCTATCTCACTCTCTCTCTCTCTCTCTCTCTCTCTCACTCACTCTCACTCTCTCTCTTCCTCATTCTCTCTCTCTCTCTGTGTGTGTGTGCGTGTGTTCTGACCGAGCGTCTCAAGAAATCACAAAATAGCTATTGAATGTTTAAAAGTGAAATGAGTTTATTAGTTTTGTGAAACAAATGTTACATAATATTTAATTACAATATAATCAGTAATGAATTTCATAAATTCATTCATCTGTGAACCTCAACTGAAGTGGTGTCACTCGGCGGCCAAGTTTGCAGTTATTTATAACACACGTCATTTAAGATAGATAGTCAATACAGGAAGGAAGTGCTTTTTCAGATTTTAGATGAGGGCACATTCATTTTAAAAACACAATGACCCGCATTGATCAACTATTAACAATAAACTCTGCAATATTGAATGAAAAATAGGCATTGACTTTTTTAATTTCACTGGGACTTTAAAGCATCCAGAAATGTTTTTCATTTACTTCAATGTCAAAGCGTTGATGGTGCCGTCATGCACATCCAAAACAAAATGTACGTATGCTAAAGGCAGACTCTATGAAAAACATCTCCCGAGCATCTGTGGAGGCTAAAGTGAGACAGAAATCTCTCATATAGTGAATATGATCTGATGGTGTGCTATTGTAATAATTCTGAGCGCTGTTGCACCGATTCACAGTCAATGAGAGTAATGACACCAGAATCAATGTGAAACTCAAACACAGCGGTTTTATCTCACATTAGGCGACACGTTAATCATTTCTCAGTACTGATTTGTCCTGTACTCTTAAAACTGTAACCGCTGTAATAAAGTGGCCCTATTAATGAGTTATTGATAAAAGATTTGTTTTGAAAAACACAAAGTCTTGAGGCACCACAAGGTCAAGTCCAGTGCTTTTAATAATTTGCATGTATAAAAGCTGATGTTCAGACAAAAATATAGATAAAGCTCCACAAAGTAATATGAATAAATAAATAAAATTAAATACATTCACATACTGAATACAGACACATACGTATCTACATACACACATATAAAGGACAAGAATTATATATTAGGTTATATAATAGAGAATAAAAAAAACTTTAGATTTTTGTTTTGCTCGAATATCATAGCATCACAAAAAGTAAAGAGGTGTCTGAACAATTTTAGTCAGACAATAACATAAAAGTCATATTAGGGATGCACTGCAAAAAATGACTTTCTTACTTAGTCTTTTAGTCTTGTTTTTCAATCGAAATTTCTAAGCGTTCTTGAATCAAGATGCATTTTCTTGATGAGCAAACTGACCTGAGAAAAAGTCTTGTTTTAGGCAAAAATATGAAATTTCAGTGAAGCAAAAAACATCAGCCAATGGGGTAAGAAAAGTAATCGTGAATTAAGGTCGACCTTTTTCTTAGTCTCTCAATTCAAGATAATTTTTCTTACCCAATTTGGCAGATTTTATTTGCTTGTTTTAAGCACAAATTAACTGAAATTACTAAAACAAGACTTTTTGGGAACACTTTCCTTGAAGCATGTATGTATAATGCATTATAAAAGTAGTTTTAAAAGCATTGTTATGTCTTATAAATAATTGTTATTAGAGTTAAAACACTATATAACTCAGCAATTCATTGTTACACTACACATTTTAAATTGGTTATAATGCATTACATTACATATAATCCATTTTATCCTTTAATAACCCTTTATAATGCATTATACATACATGCTTCAAGGAAAGTGTTATCGAGTTTTTTTCTAAGGTCAGTGTGTTCGTCGAGAAAATGCATCTTGATTCAAGAATGCTTCGTATTTTGACTGAAAGCAAGAAAAAGTAAGAAAGTCATTTTTTACAGTGTAAATAAAATAAACCTGATGACCGCAGTCTTGTGGTGAGCACACGCATCACAGGCAAACAGTGACAAGGAACAAAAACTCCAATGATGTTTATAAATGACGAAAAACCAGACTCTTCCCCGGCGAGCCAGTTACAGAATGACCGTTAAGTTTCTCCAAAAGTTTCTTCTCAGTTTGTTAAAAACTTCCAAAATTCCCGAAGAGTGAAAGTCTCCAGACTCGCAGTTAATCCTCAGATAATGACTGTGTTTCTCCTGAGAGAAGGCTATAAATATATCTGTTCTTCCATCTATAAATGAAGAAGCCCAAACAAGAGTTTATTCTGGGCTTTTCTTAGACCCTCCGTGCCAAAGAAACGCATTAAAGAAATGAAGAAGCAGCGCAGGAATGCTTACAGGCCTGAATTCACTCAACTGATTTGCGAGAAAGCCTTTGGTTTGCTCTTTCACGTGTGCGTTGCTGAGCCAAAGATCACGGTAACTACGGCTCACGCTTCACGCTGATGTACATTATAAAACATCGTTGAAATAACAAACACACGTTCCCAGCAAACATTAGATCAGAATATCACAGAGTTGACTTGAGCCAGAAACCAGCTGCCTACAAACTACCCAGAAAACCCTAGCAACCGCATAACAACGCGCTAACAACCAGTCAGAGGTCCTTAGCAACAGCAAAGTGCTCTGACAACCGCCCACATCACCTCAGCATCAGCAGCGGCGTCTCTTACTGTATATTCTACACATGATGTAAACATTCACCCGTGCATTTCTACTTTCTGCCAGACCTCAGAGTCCTCCGAGAGCTGATCTGGGGTCAGTTTTGTTCCTTTTTCTCACATCTCTGGAGATTTGATCTATTGTCAGCTTGTTGAATCAGACCTCGGAGTCCAATTAATGCGGATCTAGGGTCAGAACGTTCTCATTGATCTCAGAACGCCTTTTCTGACTTTTGGATATCCTTATGGACTGCGATCACGAGAGAGGAGAAAAACGTCTCTCGGCACTAACACGGCGGAGGAAGTCGCTAATGACAATTCGCAGCCAACTGGCGTCTCGTGGGCCGCCGCATCCCTGCGTTGAGCATCATGTAAAATTCATGACAGATTTGTTATAATCCCAGAAAGCGTTCTCTAAACGCTGACACTTGAGAGCGGCAGTGTGCTAAATACAGCACGACATGTCTTTCTTTCTTTCGTTCTCTCAACCCACGTACAGTACACATCACCATCATGTTTCCACTCTGATTTTGGTGGTTCTGGACGGGCCGGCTGTGGATGTGTTTTGGGGAGCGACCCCTGGATGTGAAACTCGCGGTGTGTGTGGATGTGGGGGCCGAGTCGATGCGGTGAGATCTACAGGGTCATACATGCACGTGTGGGCGGCGGTATATATATCCATCTCTCTGTGTTCCTGCCCACCTCACTCTACTTACCATGCAGGAACGATGAAAAAAAGAAGACATTTGATAATAATTCATCTTGTTCTTCGTTTCAAACGCCCAGGGTTGGCCAGCACATCAACAAATAAGTTCTGTTGTTTAAAGCATTGATAGTAATTTGCTCTTGTTTGAAAAGAGACTTACGTGATATCCGCCAATCCCACCTGCTGGACTCCAGCGAGGGAAGGAAAAGCTGGCCATGTGATTGGCCGGTCGTGTGTGTGGAAACATCTGGTGTTAGAGGAGGACACGGGGACGAGCGGACAGATGCTGTGGGGGAGCCGGACACAAGGACGATCGGCCTCAGTCACATCTTACAAATCTTAACAAAATAAAATAACGTCATTAAAGAGACACGGACAGAACATCGTTGAACTTCATAGAGATTCAACACCAATTCTCTCATCGTATCAGCCGCCCGCAGCATCATGGCGGTGGAGAGATTTGCACCCGCGTCGTTTCACAAAATATAAATATGAAGCAGTCATTTTATTATAATGATTAATGACACAGAAACATTGGTTTACAGCGGTACGTTCTTCTCCAATCTCTCCATCTGCTCAACGGCATCATCAGAGCGTTGACTGATCTTTCTCAACACTTCACATCTCAGAGCCGCTTTCCATCATCCGTCTCTCCACAAATGGAAAGAAAACGACGTTCTGAAAACACTGATTTCAGCAGTCAGCCCAGATTTCACTTTACACCAATTAAAAACGAAACAACAGAAGAGATAAAGTGCGATGTCATCGGATGAAGGAATCTGTTTTAAACCCAGTGCTCTATAGACCTCTGCACACGTGTAAAGACCTTTCTAAAGACTTCAGATCTATTTATTTGTTTTGTAAGAAAATATTCTTAAATCACACCATGAGCGACGCGTCAACGAGGTGTCGTGAGCTCACGGTTCTCTGACGTTGTGCAGAGTGAACGACGAGTGCTGAGAAACTGTGGGATGATGTCACTCCGGCTGAGCTGAGATGTCACAGGTGAACGCCGTCTGACAGACGCTTCTGAGCACCATTCATGTTTGGTTTAAAAATATGAAATGTTGTGTATCAAAAGAATGAGATCACACAAATTCATGTCATTCTCAGCGAGTAGACAGTTGTCTTGTGTGTGTTTGTGTGTGTGTCTGCGTGTGTTTGTCTGTAGGTGTGTAAGTGTGTGTGTCTGCGTGTGTTTGTCTGTAGGTGTGTAAGTGTGTGTGTCTGCGTGTGTTTGTCTGTAGGTGTGCGTGTCGTGTGTGTGTCTGTCTGCGTGTTTCTGAGTGTTTAGGGGTGTGTGTGAGTGCGTGCGTGTATATTTCTGTGCGTGTCATGTGTCTGACTGCGTGTTTGTATCTCTGTGTGTGTGTCTGATGGGAGTTTTGGGTTCCTCACCACCGTTTGCATATTGTTTTGCACTATCTGTCTGGCCGGGGGGGCTGCTTTAGAATTCAGAAATTAGACATAATTAATATTGCATATAAGAATTTATAGTCCGTTTAATATTTGACCTGTGGTTCTTTATCCTTTATCGCCAATGTGTGCTTTCACTGTGTGTGTGTGCAAGTTTGTGTGTGTGTGCTTGTGTGTGTGTGCGTCTATGTCAATGTGTGTGTGTGTATGTATGTTTGCATACTGTGTGTGTGGAGCATTTGTATGTCTGTCTTTGTTGTTTTCACCTTTTTCTTGGTTTTACAGGTATATGCCTTTAGTTGTTTTACTTGTATTCAATGTGTCTCTGTAACAAGATTAAAGTATGGAAGGAAGGAGACGAGAACCAGCAAACATTTAAACATTTAATATAAATAATAACAGCCGGTGGCCCCTCACGGCCGACCGCTGGCGAACAAAACAAATCACATAACATAAACATAAATACCAACATAACACAAGTTCGGGCCCGGTCCTCTGTCATCGACGGTCCGGTCGCTCGTTCCTTTTATATGCTCCCATCTCCAACGTGATGCGAGGCCGGTGTGCGCACAGCTGGCGCTCATTCACAATTACTCACCGGTCTCAAACCACGGTCTCGCCCCGTCTACTCTACTACAGTCTCATGTACAGCTGCTTTGTAACAATGAAAATTGTAAAAAGCGCTATATAAATAAAGTTGAGTTGAGTTGTGTGCGTGTGTGGGTGTCGTGCGTGTGTGCGTCCATGTTTGTGTGCGTTTGTCTTTTGTTTGTCGTAAGTGTGTCTGTGTGTCTTGTGTGTGTGTGTGTGTGTGTGTGTGTGTGCATGGTGTGGACATGTTTTTATATCCCAGTGGGGACCTAAACCTGAATGCACACCAGCACATTGGGACTTGTGTCACTCTGGGGGCCAAAATTGAGGTCCCCATGGGCAAAAAGCTTATAAATTGTACATAACAATGTGTGTGTGTGTGTGTAAAGACATGAGGTTATATTTTGGATGAATGTACTGTATGGTGAAGGTTCAGATATCTGAGTCTCAGAATGGAGCTAATGGAGTTGAACAGAGCAAGTGGGTGGTTGATGGTACTAAAACATTTTTTTTCATAAACAGCGCTCATAAGTGAACAGAAAGACGACTGAGAGACTCTCGGATCTTAATAAACCTGGTGGTATATGGATAGACTGTAAAGAATGTCTGTTTTTACTGAGAGAGGTTCAACCAGCAGAAAATTCATGAGAGATACACAACAACCGATGTTGGATTGATTTATTTATTTAATTTACAACGATCACATAGGACAACGCAAATGTTTGTACAAAGTAAACGGCATTTGAGTCACCTGTCCTTTAAATGACTTTGTTAGTGATTAATGCCTATCATTACACAACAGTGAAAAACGCATTTTTCCAAAATTGTGACGACGGTCCAAACTAAATTAGATGTCTGGGGGTAAATTGAGCCACACAATCGGTCTGACAAGGCAAGTTTATTTATACAGCACATTTCATACACAAGTGCAATTCAGAGTGCTTTACAAAAAATGATCGACAGAAAGAATAAAACGTATCTTTAAAATGCAAATTATTTAAGATCACAAAAATTTTAGATTTTAAGAAACAATAAAACAGCAATAAAATTGATTAAAAATGTGAGTGTATATATAAAAAGAATAAGAGCAAAATAAAAATGAATTAGAAATAGAAGTGTAGTTGATGTTAAGCAGCAACACAACTCTTTGACTCTTCATTGCAAATGCTTTTGAGTTAGATTGTGTGATCACATATTTACAAAAAACCACAACACAACCACAGTTGTTGATTTAAGATATAGAAAGTAATGCGTCATTAAATACTTTTTGGAGAGAGTCATTTGTACAGTAATATAATTACACTATTCAATATGTATCTAGTAACTAGTAATTCATTACTTTTTCAGAGTAACTTACCCAACACTGTCCCCACTGACTCCCGTAGTATTTATTTTCCCTACTGTGAGATCTGTTTGTTACTGACATTCTTACAAATATCTTCCTATATGTTCAACATAAAGTAATATCCCCAGGGGTTTTCTAATAAATTCAGTCATATGACAGGTATTGTGATGGGTCGGGACGGAGGGTTGATGTGTGCAGCATGTGAGACTGAATCCGTCACAGAGAGACGTGCTCACATTGACCTGTATTGTAAAGTAGGCTATGAGCATCGCTGGGGAACCTGCAGAACTGATCTCCAGACTGCGTCAGAGGGGCTTCTAACGGCCGGCCCACCTCATCATCTCACATAAAGAACCACACAGAGTTCTCATACTTCACAACAGTTGTGTAAGAGTCTGTTTTTTAACATCAGACTATTGATTGTATCCATGGAAACCACAATGAGGGTGATAAATGCTCGCTTTTTTGGGTCAGATCTCGGTACTGCTTACGACCCAGAACATTCCCTCAGACTGACGGCGCTGAGGTTACCATCGGTTTGGCGTGGAGAGATGTTAAGGGGTTCGAGAACACTTTGAAGGGACGGAGGTTCCCATGTTAAATGACCTATATACGGGGTGCGTCTCAAACGTCTTTGCTTACGTGCGGAGCTAAAATTGAACTTCACACTGCACCAGGGGGGCTTTCATATCTTTACATAGACGCAGGGCGGTAAAATTAAACTGTGGAATTTAGGTTGGCACTGGAAAATCCTCAAGCTGTGCAGGTCGGAGGGAACCTCATTTCACTGATATTGAACTATGATGGATGCGTGTCATTTTAAGATACAGATTCACGCTGATCTGAGGATGCGCTTATTGCAGTCTGCAAAGACCTTCAGTGTTGTATATCAGTGTAAAATTAAAAGATATGCTGCCGCATTACGACGAGTCTTATGAAAACACGCATGGGTGATATTTCACTTTAAATTCAAAAGAATGAAAAACAGGAAATAAAGCTCATTATAAAAGCTCTATGGCGCCATCTCTGTTTGAATCATAAAACTGTAGTTTACTTCATTAGATGAGTCATATGACACGGCTAAAAGGAATATAGTAGTTTCATTTAGGCGTAATGTAATGTGTAAACATGATTTAAGTTTCAAAAACACTGTATTTTCCACATACTGTGCAAGTTTGTATCTCCTCTTTGCTCCGCCTCTCTGAAACACGAAAACTCATAGCTGTGAAATACGAGGTCTGCTCTGATTGGTCAGTTCACCAGTGTGTAGTGATTGGTGGAATACTGCAAGCGTGTGAGGGAAATGTTACGCCTCTGACCATATATGGAACATCAGGTTCCTCTTCAATTGTACTGACAGGTACACCACCTTACTTGCGTATACATTTGGGTGGTCTTAGCCACATCAGACCACCAACTGACATAGATTTGTGGGAGTGTGGTTACACCAGGTGTTTCAGGCAGGTCTGGGTGAGCATTCGCTTTTATATAATACGCATGTTTTGTTCCCACACTTTCATTTCTGCAATTGTATGTGTCTAATACATGCATGTGCAACTTATAACACACCAAACACACAGAAAAAAAAACTTGTATTCGCGCCATATTAATATTAATATTTATTAACAGCTTAAATTTCGCTGTTATTCCAAAAAAAATCTCTGTGATTGCATTCATCTTCCGGTCATGTTTTTCTTTATTCTGTACATATTTTTAAGAAATAGTTATGGTTAGGTTTAGAGAAAGGAGTAGTATTTGCGACTATAAAATATATTTTTTATGCTTTACTGTTACTAAAATTGTCATTTCTCAACATATTTCCGTCTTTTACATTTCATATATATTAATATTCGCTATAAAATAGGTAGATATAGTTTTGGGGTAGGTTAACAGGTCTGCACATTTTAATCCCTTATCAATGCAATTATAAAAACACGATGATACAAATATCTTGAATAAAAGGTTGGTAAAAATGTAATGTTTTTTAGCTAAAAAATACTTTGCAGTTTTTAGGTTTTACACATTGTAATATTACCAAATGTTATGTTTCAGTATCAATAAAAATGTAAAAGAATTACGTTTTGTGCTTGTAAACTTTACGTCCAAATACGTATAAACAATGAGACCAGGCTGCTTACTTTTTTTTTTAAATGTCAAATTAATCACGTTATAAATCATTATTATAAGCTTACGCATGGTAATCAAGAAGAGAAGATCGTTTTCAATACCAATGTACATGTGCAATGACTGTTTTGTGTTGAGTTTGAACCCAAAAAAGGTTTGCGAAATGTATTCCATGACACAATATTAAATGTAAAGCAGACATTTCAATTGAGATTTTTCGTAATTGCGTTTTTTCTTAAAGCTTCTCATTACTGTAAACAATTGTGTAATGCAGCGATTTTTTTAAATGTGCAGGCAGGAGGACAAATAAAACCATATGTGTGATGGTATATTTCCTTAGATCCCCTTTTTGTCTATTCATTCTCATATCTGTTAAGGGCGGATTATCTGTGTTTACAACTCTGAGCAACGATCTCGCAAATTAAATCAGTCAAACCCAAAGCGTGTGCGAAGAGATGAAGTTCTGCTCATAAAAAAGCTGATTTAGGTCAGAGGGAAAAGAAGTGGTGTAAATCCACTCATGAGCCCGCAGGTGCGAAAACACAATCTCATAATTATAAGTTTGAAGGATTTCGTGTTTGAGAAACACACGTGGATTACCTCAGGCTGTTCTGCGTTGGGTTCTTCAGTGTGACGGCTCAATTTGGTGCCGATGACCCCCGAGACCCCCATTAATGTGAGCTTGAGGTGACATCACAACTCTCCTAACGTGCCGAATAGTCCGCAAAGAGAACACACTGTAAAGCTTAAAGAGACAGTTTACCCAAAACGAATGACTCCGTCATCATTTAAAAGAAGATATTTTGAGAAACGTCTCAGTGATTTTGTGATCATACGATGGAAGTTCTTCAAACTATCTCCTTTTGAGTTCTGCTGGTTTGAAGGATGAATCAATGAATGTTTGACATGTTTTGCTCCAAAACACCATCCAGTGACATGTGATGATGTAAACAACGTTTGTTTTATTCAGTCGTGTTGAGGTCCAGAGCTCAATGCACCTGATGGATACGCGAGTCGGCCGGGTTATATTTGTCCTGTATAAATGAGCTCCGGTCGGGTGAGAGGAGATGTGGATTTGGCCTCTGTGCGGATCTGTTGTGGCATCTCTCCAGGTCTCTGTTATGTGCCAGTGACTGCGATAATGAGACTCGTTTAAATTGTCATTTGTTTACAAGGCGTCCGCTGACCAACACAGCCGGACAGAGGACAGACGGAGACAGTTATACACTTATGTTCAGCATCCAAGTTGAATCAAAGAACATGAAGTTACAGGTATCTGACAGGCAGATCATTAATCTGACATTAGTCAACAGCTGTCACGAAGAGAATCCTTTCGGATACCGGATTGTTAACGGATCGTCTTTGGAAGGGTTGGACAGACAAACTGATGTCAACTCCGTAATGACCGTCTGACACGAGCCCGCCGTTCAGTCCGCGGGTACAGTAACGGCACAGTATTTATCCAGCCGGAACACTTTTATCCCACAGCTACCTTTGAACTAAGGGTTGTGTTGCCATGGAAATGCTGAAATGATCTTCTATCACATATATAAACTCTGTTCACAGGCGATGTTTTCCAGTAAGCATGCATGAAGAGGAACTGACTTGAAAGAACTAACAAATGACAGTAAATGATCAATGAGGCGTGCTCCTGTTTAATGACTATTTTGTATTTGCATCGAGATGGAAATAGTTCAACTTTGTGGAGTGCCACATTCATTCATTTGAAGAGAGAAACTCTAAGCCGGATGTCTGTTTTAATGCAAGTGCCTATAAATTAATTTCTTTTATATTTTTATCAGTGTTGGGTGTAACTAGTTACTATGTTAGTAGTTACTGTAATTTAATTACGTGTCCCTTGAAAAAGTAAAGTAAGGGATTAATCTTATTTTTCCTGTAATTTAATTACAGTTACTTCTGATGTAATTGAACTAAATACTTTGTGTAATATATTAAATTGTGGAAATGACATCAAAATTATTAGCCTAACTTTAAAATGTATGTTTTATTGTATACTTCTCACATTTGTATACCTTGATCAGTTAATAAGAATAATGTATGTAGTTATTTATTATTTATTTGAATTAATTAAATAATCTGTTTCATGTCTATCCTTGAATCACTTCTAATCAAGGTTGATGTAGTATATAGAAAGTCATTTGTAATTAGTAATTAAATACTTTTTGTAGAGAGTCATTTGTACAGTAATCTAATTACACTATTGAATATGTAACTAGTAACTTGTAATTAATAACTTTTTCGGCGTAACTTACCCAACACAGATTTTTATCAACAATTACGTATAGGTTGTTGTGAATACGTCATAGCTCAAAGAGCATAAGGTCACATGACCATGAAACATGGTATTTTTTGTTAATGAAGAACAATTTGAACAGTATTATACAAATAAGAGTACATAAAGTCAGGGGTCTCAAAAAAAGACAAAAAAAATAACGGAAAGGCCTTTAACATGAAAAGCTTCAATTTATTAAAATACTTTACAGTTTTCCTTGCTTTTAAATTTGTACTTGTTCATATTGTTTATAAATATTCTTCAAAATTTGTAAAATGCTCAAAGTTGTCCGAAATGTTTTAATACTATATCCACTTATACTTAATAAAACGTAACGGTCGATAGGTACTTATTAAATTTCAGTACGTACTGTCACAGTATGCGATTGCGGATGCAGAGGGAGTTCTCTTCGAATTTACTCCCTCATTTTCACCTGCTCCATAAAGTGCACTATATTACTGAACTCATGGAGGGAATAGTGGATGAGGGTATAGGGGGCGAATTCGGACGATGTTTTTAACGCTAAAAAAACTAACCATAGCGTGTGAGGGACAAGAAAAGGAGGAGACAAACCCAGCTGTGGAAGTGTGTGATGAATATCTAAATCACGTAGGATACTGTGGGTCCACACGTCATGATCTGAAACATGAGAGAATAGAAGAGGACTGTACGTGTCACGTCATCAGTGTTCAGGGAAACACATCAAATGTGAAACTCAGTTGCGATTCTGATTTATCGTATTGGCGCGTTCAGAAGGCCTCACTGAAAATGTCCGGATTGAAGTTTTACTGGGTAGAAACGTTTGTTTTTTTCTTTCGG
The DNA here is from genome assembly GCA_008369825.1 of Triplophysa tibetana. Classification (NCBI taxonomy): domain Eukaryota; kingdom Metazoa; phylum Chordata; class Actinopteri; order Cypriniformes; family Nemacheilidae; genus Triplophysa; species Triplophysa tibetana. Next base: position 22,001,179 of record CM017909.1, on the reverse strand, counting down.
CAGGAGATAAAGAAATGCAAATGAGATGTTTCTCACAGACGAGTCACGCTCAAATCTCACATTTGTCTACTTTTTTTCAAAAGCTCAACATCTAAAGCTCCTCTCGGATTAGACAAGAAGTTTACATTTAAAGAAATCATCATACTCTTCCAAAACCACATGAACATTAAATTCACATCTCCGTCCTCACGTGTGCCAGTTTGTATTTCCTCCAGATAAGTTTAAGACAGCTAGCGGAGATCAAGCGACCAAACTGATGTTTAAATGAGCTATCAAGGGCAATCTTGGAGAAATAACATTTGCGCTCCGATTGGATGTCGGTCCCGCTGGAACATGGTCATGTCAGCATCAGGATCTGTGGAGCTTGAGGAACGATCTTGGTAACCACGGCAACAGATCACAGGAGTTTACAAGCAAACTTGAACTTCCCATCACTTCATTTTCTAAAGCTTGTGCTAATCACAGCGCAACTTTAGGCCGTGAGCTGATCCACGGGGTCTCAAAGCGGTTAACATGATCACATGTTAGGGCTCCATCTGTCCTCTCCGTCGGGTCACATCGCTACACCCCGGGGTCACTGCATTTACCGCAACGACAGAATTGAACCACAAGTCGAGTTTGATTTAACAGAGATTTGCATTTAAAATCACCACGCATTTTCGACATCAATCCGATGTTTTGTGCAAGCCCCCTAGATTAAGAACGGCTCCGCACGCGAAATACACAAAATACGTTTTCATGCATTCGGTGTCGTCTCCAATTTAAATTCAACTGCAAACTAGAATGTGAGCAATTAAAAATGTGAAATACAGAGAAGGGTCTCATTAGTCGTTGCAGGTTAAATGACACGGCGCATTTCAGAACGTCTCGCATGCGCTTGAACGGTCACAGACACGTTAAGTTATGTGTGTGAAGAATTACAAGCATTAGTTGAACAAAGAGCTTCGTACACACAACCATATGGAGAGCATCATCAGACTTAAAGCATTACAGGAGAATTGTCACGTGTTTGCAGAAGTTCTATCTTTATGGTAAATAACAGACACGCTTTTTCCAGCACCTGTGCCAAGCGTGTGATGTCACCTGTGTTCTGATGCATTATGCCGTTCTTCTGTCTACGGGAATAATCTACTTTTCATTACCGACCACAGCGGCCTGCTGACAGGAGCAGGTGTGTGAGCGGCGTGTACATGTGTGGATCATACGTGAAGGCTTTAGTTGTGGGGTAGTGGTACCTGTCGCTCAATCTGTGCCTTCTGTTGTGAGGATTTTGTGCCCTCTGAAAGCAACTGTGTAAGCATATCTAGTATGATTTTAATCCTCCTTGACCTTAGAGAAGCAGCAGGGGCTCAATTTTGATGAAGTCACGGGAGAACATATAATGCTGCGTAGTCAAACGGGCGAACTTATGTCTGCCGCAGTTTTTTAATGCATCATCTAAAAGCATTTACCATGTTTATCACAGCATCCATTAAAGTGAGGTTGAACATGTCTGCCGTACATCATATTTCCTGATTACATGTCCTGGAGTCTCAACTATGAATAACTTTAAGCGTTTATGTGATTTGTTTTTTTCCACGTAAAGCTGCTTTGAAACAACGCATCACTGTAAACCAGAGCTGTGTAAGAGAACCTGAAATGAAACTTGAGCTTATGTTTCTTAAATCATTTTTTTTAAAGATAATTACATTTATATTGTATAAGGGCAATCTTACCTAAGGACAGTCTTTACAATTTTAGACCATCAACGATGAAGAAAATCCACGTTTGACCAGCTTTAGTTTTTAAAATGACCCACGCCATCGAACAATCATTCAACTCTAACGGTTACAGGCCTTAAGCTGTCAGCAGTTATTAAAATAGTAAACATTTCGGCACATAAATGACATAAGTTTACGTCAGCATTCAAACAAGCTTCGAAAGAATTTTAAGTCCCCGTGAACCGGAAGATGCGATCGTTTTTACTTCCTAATTCTGACACATTTTTATCCTTTGAAAAGGAATTTCAAAGGATAAAAAAATGTGGGCGTGGCTTGCCTTTTTCACTGCGAATTGATTGGATGTGTAAAAACAGCTGTTTCATTCATTTTAACACATGACACTTGAAGGGGCGGAGCTAACGGATGCTCGGGCCAAGACGTCCAGTTTACGTCATTTGAGACGGATAGTCATTTCAGGGCGGAAGTGCATTTACAGATTTTAACTGAAGATTATGAAGGTACATGAATTAAAGACACACATTGATAAGCTATTTACCAAACGCTACAATATTTCATGAAATGTTTTAATTTCACTGAGACTTTAATTTAACCCAATGAAGCGGTGCTTTGAAATGGTGTTTGGTCATTATACAATAAAGTGTGCGTTTCTAATAAAACCACGAAGATATTCCTACTCACAACAAACTCGAGGACCGCCACTTCAGGGCACACCTGTCACATTTACAATCTTCTCCAGACAGGCGTCAGGGATGAAAGGTTCAGATGCTCGAAGTAGCCCGAATCCCATAAATCACCCAAATGTTCTTAATTGCGACACTGTGGTAACTATGTTGATTATCTGAGTCGTTAAATTGTGACTAGGAGTGTTTGATGGAAACATTTACGTTGCCGCACCTGGGTTATAGAAGCGGCGCTGCGCTGTTAATCTCTGGCGCCCTCCGGTGTCCTGGAGATGTCATTACAGCAATGACCCTGTCGACTCGCCGTAGTTTAAAAATTAATCACGTGTACGGTTGTCAGGAAGAGGAAACAATAGAGGTTTTCAGGCCGTGGACGTGAGGATGTGTCATGAATGATGCGGTCGCGCGAGTCAAGCGTGCGCAGGTGATTTACCTGCACGAACCGGCCAACGGACCATGCAGAAGACAGTCTTTACATCGAGAGAAGTGTGTAAAGAAGCGACGTCTGAATCAGGGATGTAAGAGGAGTTGACACACACACACACACACACGTCTGATCCGGGTGTGTCATGGGGAACTGCTGGGCTCAATGTTTCGGGCTCTTCAGAAGGGAAGCCAGCCGGATCCAGAGAGGAGGAGGGTGAGTCATGTACATCTTATAAACAGTCATTGTTTTATCGGTTAGCGCAGCGGAGTTGTTCGTGAATCGCCGGTTTGTATGTGGCATCTGAAGAACACGCCCAGAAATTACACTGATAACAGCTGACGATCTCTGTGTCGGGTCGTAAGGTTTGACTGTAATCTGTTATTGTCAACGTGTGGTTGTGTAAACACACATAGTTTGATATCACTGGAATACGACTAGTATCAATTGAATTGGTGTTGTCCGGTTCGCGAACGAATCGTGTATTTGAAACGGTTCTTTCGATGCTTCGACTGAACCGATTCGCACAGGCTTTCTGAATCACTTGACACAGTTTATTTTTATATTATTTTTTATCATTCATGCGTTATTTATATATTTTACATTCACACTCAAATGGCTTTACATAGCAATTACTCCAGTTAAAGAAACAACAGTACGGCTTTTAAACGGGAATTATTTAAAATGACATTAGGATAATATTTTGTGAGACAGATAATTGCATCATATATTTATTTGATCTTCCTACACGTGTTTTCTGTGGAGTGTTTGGAGTGATGACTGCACAGATCAATGAATCAGTTGAACAGGTTCATTGAAATGCCCTGTCCGAACGACTCGTTTAAATGATTCCTCTGTGGTTTCCGCATTAGAAGCTTTTGACATCAGAGGACTCCGCCCAGAATCACCCGCGTCATGAGTCTGTATAACCTTACAGTCTTCTCTCATCTTTACCGTCTTATGGGTTTGAATACTGGGGTTGCCCACCAATACTTGACTTTTTATTGACTGCAAAATTCAGATCTTAAAATGTTAAACTTTGTTCTCAGAAACGATGATTCTTTCTTTAACAACAGAGAGCATTCACTTCGAGTCATTAAAGATCCATTAGTGACTGTCAAACAAGACATCCATGTGGGATAAAAGTGTATTGTGTTGTTGTACCTTGTAAATAACATGTTGCATAAAAATATAGATATCATTCAGTTTCTGAAAGTCTTATTTTTTTTTATGTAGTTTCCAGTCATGTTGTGGTGATCAGATCCCACTGAGATTTTAAAGTGGGCGTTATCTCATTGATTTTTTTCTTGCTAATAGGTTGAAGTACTTCAAAAGCAGCACAGCTGGGGAACACTACACAATAGAGGTACATTTTCGGCCATTTCGAGGGGACCGTTCAGTCAACAAACATTCTGTCGTCATTTATACAATCGCGTGTGGTTTTAAACCTGTAGTGAGTTCAGTTTCTTCAGTGGAACACAAAAGAAGATATTTAGAGAATTGTCCCCTTGGTTGTATTCATACAATGTCTATCAATGGAGTTGAGTGTTGTTTGAATTCGCACATTTTTCAAAATATATTTTTTGTGTTCTGCAGAAAGAAAGAAACCTGCGCAGCTTTGACATGACGCGAGATGCATATGACAACTAAATAACAAAAAAATGATGACGTTTTTACTTGAACCGTCCCTTTAATCTATTTAAACGTAAAGATGCCCATGTTCTTATTTCTCAGATTGTTTGACTTTGCTGTTCTGTGCTTTTGTGTTACAGTTTGAGAATCTTGTGGAGAGCGATGAGGTCAGAACACCGTCACACAACATCACTGTTATATTTAACTTCACACTTCTTTTATAACACACCTCTTTTGCTGACATCATGCTTCTCATCGTCTGTTTCAGGGGGAGAGTTCACAAAGCGGCCCCAGGTACCACATCTCTGTGATATTCACTTACTGTAGGTCACGTCACCGTCTGACGGATCTTCAGGTTTGATTCTGACTGACTGCGAAACACATCTGCTCTTTAGATTGCGGAGCAGATGTGAACCGCGCTTTAGCACTTACACGGTTTTTACTGTTGTATCTCACGAGTTTGATGTTGGAGGATGCTGATGGCTGTTTATATTACATCAGTGTGAGACGTTTTAATCTATTGTCTGTTCACCCGATGCCAATAAAAACGAGAGAATCGCTTGCTGCAATTCGATTGGCTCGCTGGTGCAGTTCAGACAGTCCGAATCTGTATATGACCTCGTTTTAAAGTTCTCAAATGGCCGTTTCTCAATATGCGCTCTACTTGTGTTCTCGCTCTACATCATCGATAGCTGTCAAAGTCTGCTTCCCATACTCAAGAACAGAGAACGCATGAAAGAACACGGATGTGTTCACAATATCAAGGATGTATCGAATGCAGCCTTGCGCGCGTATGGAACCCGCTTGAAGTCACTGCGGCGCGTCCATCCATCCGAGGCTCACACACGTCCGTTCGTTACGTTCTTGCAATTGAGAAACAGCGGAATGTCTGACTGAACTGTGGGATTGAAGTCGCTGTGTGTGGATTGGGTTTGACCTCTGCTCTCTCCTCTCATTGGTCCAGACCCATCATCGAGGAGGAGATTGGACACTTGAAGGAGCATCGCTACACTGCCATCTCAGACAGACAGGCGCTGATCGACGAGAAGCTGAAAGCAGAGGTACAGATCTCCTCCGTGTCGCAATCGCCCATCCACATTATTTTTCATTTCATTTGATATTTGCGAATAAAAATGCCGTTGACATCCCACGACGCTGTCGGCAGCACATTTGCTTTGTCAAGAGTTTGTCTGCTTTCTTTCCTCATTTTCCGTTGCTTTTGTTTCCTTACCCCTGCTTTTAGTTAACCTTCTTTTTTTCTTTTTTGATTTCTGCCCAGTTAGTGGCAGAAGAGGAGAAGTTAAGGCTAGAAGATGAGGCATTATTTGCCGTCCAGCGCGAGGCAGCGCGGCTCGCTAAGGAACGAAAGCTAAAGGAGGTGAGGCGTTGACAGAGAGAACGCCCCGTCCTTCTCATACAAATCTATGAGGCCTTCAGTTCTGTGTAACACGAATCTGACTGATGAGCTGTTCACCATTTGTCTGCTGTCATTCAAGCCAAAGCGTCTTAAATAAATGATCATGTGTGATGCATAGTTCATATCAGAGATTTAAAGGAAATTTAAACTCGACAATTCAACTCTATTGCTTCCAAATGGTGTTACTAAAAATCCACTAGCTGAAGTTATACCACCCGTAAATGTTCTTCATCTTCTCCCGTATGCATTTTTGTTCTCATGATTGTGTTTCTTTTAATTTGCCCTCATGATTTGGTTTGTTTGTGATCCGTGGATCATTTGACCATCTGTTACACTTGATGTTTGTATCTCAGCAGGACACCAAACATTGGCACACTGCTGATGGAAATCATTTCAGCTGCATGACTTCATAGATTAAAACACTTTTGTGGATTATATGTGGCACCGATTCTTAAACTTGTTTTTTCAGGGGAAGCCGCAGGCAAAGAGGATCAAACTGAGAACGGAAGCGGAGAGCAATGATGCTCGATACAAGACGTAAGTCAAAGTCTGCTTTATTGTCAATTCTGCCACATGTACACTACTGTACATACATGGAGAGGATTGAAATTGCCTCGGTGCATACAAATAGCACTAACGCTGAATAAAAATATATACAAATAAATACAGATTATATATATATAACACATTGAGATTGAATGCATTTAGATCCTTATAGGGAACCTATAGTGCTATAAGGAGCCGCAGAGATCTTTGTGTGTTTTTGTGTGCAAACCCCGGAAGCGAGTTGGCATTTTAAGACTTTTCCATCGCTCCAGAGTCTTTGGGTTTTTTGAGCGGGTTTTTGGTAAATCGCCTGAAATAATGTACCATTGTCAACTTTTTCTTGTCGAAAAATAAGTCAAATGTGAACACAGCCTTTTAAAGTAATACTGTAGTAAACATGTCTGTACTGATGATGTCACAGCGTGTGTGATGATGTAATCACATGTGTGTTCTGTTTCTTTAGCAAAGAGTCAGACGAAGAGTTTGATGTGTTCAACCTGCGGAATGTGAAAGCTCAGTCTGACGCTTACCGCTCCAACAGTGAGTTTCTGGTCCAAATGATCCAGTTTCTCATTTTTCATCAATTTTTTGCGCTTTGTGAAAAACTAAATCGGGCCAAAAGTGACGTTCAAATGTGAGCTTTTAATTTTATTTAAATATATCATTAAGAAAGTTAGATGATGTGTGTTGTTAAGTGTGTAAACCGAAGCTCAGCTTTGAGAAGGAGGATTAATAAAAAACGACACACAACAACCCTAACCTGAGCAGTTACAAAGTCAAGAATCTGGAGAAAAAAACATCGCCTTTTGTTTTTGTATACATTGAATGTAATAAAATAAAAACCACACTTTCCATATTGTCAAATAAATATTTTTAAAGTCCAGTTGAGTTCAGTTGAGTTTAAAGTTCAGTTGATTTTATATCAAAATATAAGCCGGATGATATTACATTTACATTTAGTCATTTAGCAGACACTTTTATCCAAAGCGACTTACAGGTGGGGTAGATAATGGAAGCAATTAGGACAGCATAAGTACAACAAGAGCATAAGTGCAATCAAAAAGAAGACTGGTCTCATATAACCTAACACAGTATACATTACATATATATATATATTAGATTAGATTAGATTCAACTTTATTGTCATTACACATATACTGTACTTGTAAATGTGTAATGACACTAAAGTTGAATCTAATTCAATTATATTTTGATGGGTGAATGTTAAAACAAATATTGTAGAAATATCACGACATCATTCTGTCCTCTTGTCTATTTTAAATGTACATTGAGCATCTCCACCTGAACATCATGTTATTTTCTAAAAGAATACGCAAACGTTATGTGTGTGCTTTTCAAGGACTCAGTTCTGAAACGAACGCAGTGACGCCGAACACCGAGAACAGCTGGGACTTCACCTGTAAAACTGATGCCACCTCACTGGATCTGGAGTGGGAGGATGAGGAGGGTGAGTGACAGGAGTATGATCAGTTTCAGGGCGGGGTTTCTCTCGAACCGTATTGCTGTAATATATAGAAATGAAACACGATTTTACCGTCTGGATGTTTAAGATGCGTTTGTTTCTTTGCATCAGGAATGAACAGGATGGGTCACGCATGGGAGCGCTCCAAAACAGAGGAGGACATTTTACGGGCGGCTCTTCATCCGGGTGGGAAACGGTTGGGCAGCGGACCCACCTCCACCTCAGAAGACTCAAACGCTCTGGAATGGGAGAACGATTTTGTGAGCGCTCATGTCGAGGACGGTGGTGACCCCGGCGATGAGGACTATGAGGGGTTTGTTAATCCAGTTCTGGACACGCCCACCGAGGAGGCGGAGCCTAAATACAGCTCTGAGCATCAGGAAAGATAGTCCATATAGGGCTTTCGGTGTGATGTCACAGCAGACCCGTCGGACAATACAGAACTTATTAATATCACGACATCATTGTGATGATTCTGACATAAAGATACAAGGAACAAAAACCAACTACAGAAAGGATTGAATGTGTGCTTCGTCATTGGATGAATCTCATGTGAACACATATCAGGGTTACTTTTTATTACCTCTTAGTTTTTTGAGGACCATTAAGATTCTTTGCAACGTGACATAATGATTTTCATGACAGTCGAGCATGTTTTCCTACCGTATCCAATTACTGCTAATTTCAGACATTTAATTTGTTTTTTGTCATTTCTAAACTTCTCAATGGTGCTCTATTATAATAAAACAAATGTACCGTTTACAAAACGTAAACCGGTGACTTTCAAAATCTACATTATTGTGGCTTTAATTCATAAACTAAAGTACACTGTATGACAAGTTAAAGATTTCAATCATTCCTCCACATTTAAGTAAAGTAGATTTTTCTCTCATTATAGTGATTGTCATGAAAATTACAATTAAACTTTCGTCACACACCAGAACGGCACAGGAGGATCTCCGCAGGGGTTTTCCTTTTTTGTAACATTTTAAATGCATCTAATTTATTTGAGCTGATTTATATCTATGTTGGCTGAATGTTGAAATTAGTCAGAATCTGAACAATGTACTTTCTTGTTTCTTGTGTTAATACTTCAAAAGTTGACAGAACTGAATGAAGTGCAGCCGTAGAAGACGAGTTTGTTTTGACGAAAGCATCGTTCATTTGAGTCATTGTTGTTTTCTGTCACTTGTATGAAACTCTTTGGCATGTAACACAGATGTTAACTGTGAGGGTCATGAAACATCCGCTGGGGTCAGAAGTCTGAGGACACACTGGTGAAAGGGAGGAAATACTTTGAAAACAGTTGTTACCTCAATGGAGAGGTGGATTTGAGTATATTAACATTCCACAAGTGCTTTTAACTTTGTCTTTGTTTGACTGTCTGCTGTGTTTTTGTGGCACACCGCTCCAGAACCACTCATGTTGTCTATTGGTTATTCACAACTTGGATGAAATGGAGAGAAAAGAGAAAAAACTTGAATGCAATGTAATCACGGAGACACTGCCAGACATTGGATGAATTTGGCTGTAGATGATTATTAATACAAATAATGTGATCCTCTAACAGGACGACGTCTGTATTTAATTCATCACACTTCACCCCAGAATGTAAATGAACAGAGATTGTATATGAAGTCCGTTTTAGGATCATAATGATATTTTGTGTTCTAGTATTGAACGTTTCTGAAATTTAAATGAGAATTTTGGTACATTCTGACTTGTCATGAAAACATCGTTAAATTTAGAATCTCAACAGTTCTATAAAATTATGCAATTATTTGATTTTGGGGTGAAGTGTGACTTTTTTTGACACATCTGTAGCTGCATAAATAAACAACAAGGCTGTGAATTGTGAACGTCAGATGTTTTGAGAGTACATTTGGTACTTTAATATTTAAGGGTGTCTTGAGTCAACCCCAAAAGATAATTCATCTGAAATATCTCTGAAGCTTTAGATTGTGTTTGAATGAATGCTGATGTGTATGTGAAGGATTGTTAATGAACACTAAAGGACTTTAAGAGTTCAGGCTTCGTTCTTATGTGTTCAAGTCCAGGAGTTTTCAAACTGGGGTCTTCCAGAAGTATGCAAGGGGTCCCCCAGAAAACTTCTATGGGCAAAAAAGTCCACAGTGTTAAACTGTTTTTTTTTGCGTTGGATAGTTTTCAGATTTGTTTATATTTGAAAATTTCTAGATTCTTTTTATGGACTCGAAGTGAAATTGTAGCCGACTATTTAGTTTTAGAAACAATTTGTTGTCTCTATAAAATTCTATTTACTATTTATCCTGCTAGTTTTTAAGCGTTTCTTGACACATAAAGAAATATAGATTGATATATATTTTAGAAAAGGGGGTCCCTCACTGAAGGTTAATCAAATTTGGGGGTCCTTGAAATCATAAAGTTTGAAAACCCCTGTTCTAGTCGATGATGCTGTGAACAAAAATATCACTACAACCAAAAGACGTGTGTGGAGTACAATGATGTTCTTTTCTGATTCTCAACATGTCACCTGACCGTGATCACGTCAGTGTTTCATTTCTTTACGTCGATTTTGAAGCTTGTGTTGTTTGAAGGGTTTGGGAGCAGGTGTATAAAGATGTGAATAAACATTTATCCGATGGAAGGTTTCATCCTGAATAAAATTATGTACTTCAGTAGATTTTATGAAAAGAGATTATTCAATTATGCTTGGTAGAATTATGTTCCTGTTTTTAACAAAATAATTGGGTTAAAATAATTTAAAGACATTTTTTCTTAAATATTTTAATTTTATTAGAGTCATTTTTATTGAACAAATTATTAAGTAAATCCAACTCAATTTTATTATGTTAAACCCGTTTAAACTGGTCAAATTGAGTTGACTTATTTATTTGTGTTGAGATCTCATAAATCGTTTTTGTAGATATAACTACCTTGGCAGTGATCTGTAGTTCCCAGCATGCTTTGCATCTGACTGCATTAGGAGATTCATTTTCAAGATTAACTGTTTTTTAAGTGTTTATCTGTAAAAAGAACAACTTTTTCTTGGTTTATCTTTGAGAGTTTTTGTATTATTTTTAAGTGGTGCCTGCTGAGGGGGGCACAATATTGGTCATGAAGTGTTTTTTTTCACTTATTGAACAGCTACTGACATTTATGGTGTCAAAAATAATATATTTTAGTATGAAGGTAAGTGAACCGGGAAGTTTGAGTTAGACAGGTGTTTTGTTCAAATGTAATCTTTTTTTATTTTAAGGAATGTTTACTTAATATTTTAACAAATACTAAATGTATTTAATAAGTATAATTTACTTGATTCTGGTTTGTAAGTTGTACTTGAATTATAGCTGCGCATTTTAAATTAAATATTTGTCCAAATTGTTACTAGGAGCACAAAGGGTTACAAAGTAAATTCTAGTGAAGTTATTTTTTCAGTGTGCACCGCTTGATTCTGAATCTTGTGTATTCCCCGATTTTTCTTTTTTTTCAAATGTATTTTATTATTAATTTAATATTTTTTTCCCAAAAAGTGCTTCCCAATCTTCAACAGAACGTAAATATTGTTCACTTAACACAGTTTTGTGTTTGTGTTGAAGACATGTTGTGTGTTTACGAAGATAACAGCCACATGTACACAACTGAACGTTCAAGATCCAGACAGACAGATTTATTCCAGATTCGTCGGTCTGTTGTTCTTCACCTGTTTATTTCAAGAGTGAATTTTGAAGAGTGAAGATTTCGTTGAAAACCCAAATCCAGTTGGTCTACACATCAAGATTGTACATACGGCAAAACGATCAAACATCACATATAAATATAGAATAAATAAATCGACGAATGAAACACGTTCCTCACACAAATATATACAGTACAGAATGTCACATGAGATCGGTGAAGAATGATGAAAGATTAAGTACATCACATCATCCGATCGCACAAATCAAAAGTGAAAAAATACAGAAAGGCGTCTCGATCTGCACAGCAGTATTTCAAATAAACGAAAGTGTTTCCATTACAAATGTAGAAAACTTTCTTAAGAAGAAGTTGACTTGAGGCGGCAGACACAGTGCAGCGGTGCAGTCGCTGAATTGAGGTTTGTGCTCGTTCACTTTAATAACGGCCGAGAGACTGAGACAAACTGAGGAAAAGACACAGAGAGAGAGAGAGGAGGAGAGCAGGAGAGACACGCCCACTATCAGAGCGGGCTCGTCCATTCACCCTGTTCCTTCTGTTGGTGGGCGTGTCCCGGGGGCGGGCTCTGTCTCGTGGGTGGGGCGGTTTGTCGATGGGCACAGTGTTGCGAGGCGGAGAGACGTGACCCGGCCAATCCTCACTGAACCTGTCGCCCGCTTCAGCACCGACTCCAGAACCACCAGAACCCTCGGCCTCAACTACACACAAACACACACAGTTAATAATGTCCAAACACACAATGAGAAGCAGAATAAAAGTCCCTCACTGTC
>CM017909.1:21831331-21986331 GCA_008369825.1 Triplophysa tibetana | reverse complement strand
TACATAATATATACACAAGACACACAAACAAACATACACACAAGCACAGTAATACTGACTCACCTTTGATGCTTTACTCACGATGTCTCTGCCCGCAGCTAAACCCTGAACTAACGCCCGCGCCGCAGTTAACGCTCGAGACACCTGGAAAACACACACACGTGATGATCACATGACTTCTGTTGACATCCTCTTTAAACCTGTATTCTCAAACATAACAATACTCTCAGACGTGTCAGGACATAAGAGATGCATCATGGGTCAATGTTCACAAGTTACTTCAAATAATAAGATGCACCAGAAATGTGTTTGTTTACCATGTGATTGTGTGTTCACCAGATGTGTATCGTGTGGATGTTCCTCAGTGTGTGTCTGTGTGCTCCGTGTGTATTTGTGTGTATTATGTGAATGTGTTCTTTTGACTCTTTGTGTGTATCCTGTGAATGTGTATTTTCAATGTGTGTGTCTGTACTGTGTGAGTGTAATGTGGATGTGTGTTAAGTGTGTGAGTGTTAGTGTGAATATATATCATGTGAATGTGTATTTAGTGTTTTTCATTTGTGGATGTGTGTTCGGTGTGTGTGTTTTAATATGTATATATCACGTGAATGTGTATTTAGTGTGTGTTTCATTTGTGTATGTGTGTGTGTGCATGTGTTCAGAATGTCTGTTGTGTGTGTTCAGTATGTTTGTGTGATCATTGTGTGTGTTTTCATTGTGTGTGTGTGCTCAGCATGTGTTTTCAGTGTTTGTGTGTGTGTGTGTGTGTTCAGTGTGTGTATTAGTGTGTATATATCATGTGAATGTGTATTTAGTGTGTGTTTCATTTGTGTATGTGTGTGCGTGCATGTGTTCAGAATGTCTGTTGTGTGTGTTCAGTATGTTTGTGTGATCATTGTGTGTGTGTTCATTGTGTGTTCATTGTGTGTGTGTGCTCAGCATGTGTTTTCAGTGTGTGTGCGCGTGTGTGTGTTCAGCATGTGTTTTCATTGTGTGTTTGTGTGTGTGTGTGTGTGTTCAGTGTGTGTATTAGTGTGTATATATTATGTGAATGTGTATTTAGTGTGTGTTTCATTTGTGGATGTGTGTTCAGTGTGTGCGTTTAATGCGTTTCATTTGTAGATGTGCATGCGTGTGTACAGAATGTTTGTTGTGTGTGTTCAGTATGTTTGTGTGTTCATTGTGTGTTTGTGTGTCTGCGTGTGTGCGTGCGTGCGTGTGTTCAGAATGTGTGTTGTGTGTGTTCAGTATGTTTGTGTGTTCATTGTGTGTTTAGTGTGTGTATGTTTGTTTGTGTTTGTGTTGTGTGTGTGTGTTCAGCATGTGTTTTCAATGTGTTGTGTGTGTGTGTGTGTGTGTGTGCGTGCGTGCGTGCGTGCGTGCGATGTGCGTGCGATGTGCGTGCGTGCGGTGTGTGTGTGTGTGTGTGCGTGCGTGCGTGCGTGCGTGCGTGCGATGTGCGTGCGAGCGATGTGCGTGCGTGCGGTGTGCGTGCGGTGTGCGTGCGGTGTGCGTGCGGTGTGCGATGTGCGTGCGATGTGCGTGTGTGTGTGTGTGTGTGCGATGTGCATGTGTTACGTGTGTGTGTGTTTGTGAGCAATATGTGTTACGTGTGTGTGTGTTTGTGAGCAATATGTGTTACCTGTGTGTGTTGTGTGTGTGTGTGTGTGTGTGTGTGTGTGTGTGTGTGTGTGTCTGTGTGTGTGTGTGTGTGTGTGTGTGTGTGTGTGTGTGTGTGTGTGTGTGTGTGTGTGTGTGTGTGTGTGTTACTTTCTGTGTCCTTGCAAACTTAATCGCTTAGAAGACATGAAAAATTATGATTTTTTAAAAAGGGAAAAACTGCCAAAGGTGTTTTGTGACGTTAGAGAATAGAATAAACAGTTTGTACGGTATAAATCATTACGTCTATGGAGAGTCCTCGTAAACCACGTGTGTGTGTGTGTGTGATGGTTTCATCACCTGTATTCTCAGTTTATGTGGTAAATCTCCAAAAGGTCTCAGTTGTTCGGCGTGTTTGCTGACACACTCCAGATAATCTTCACTGAACTCATACTGAGGGTTCACCAGAGTAAACACACGCTCCACCAGACCGGCCCAGAAATCAGCCAGAACCTCCGACAGACTCACTCTACCCCCTACACAAAAACACACACCATCACACATCCACACGCGCACACTGCCGTGTTTTCCTGTGAACACACACCTGTGTAGTAGCCGCGCAGGTCTGAGAACAGTTGACGGAACATGTGAGCGTTCTGAGCGTACAGATGCCCGTACGTCTGCGTGAACATCTGATTCATGGATTTTTCTGCCACATCCATCAGCTCCCGGAAAAACTCTGACATCACAGGGTCAGAGGGCAAAAAAAAGAGCATTAGCCACAGTCAGAGCTCCAGATGTCGCATGCTCTCTACAAGGTCCTCCTCACCGTCAAACCTGCGATGTCTCTGTGTGAAGGTGATGAGCAGGAACTGACTGGTGTCCTGGAGCGCAGACACAAACTCAGCTTTGCTCTGATGTGTTAGTGTGTCTTCCATCACACTGGAGCAGCAGGTGTAGTCCTGAGAGCAGACGCGCAGATGTTCTCCTGACAATCACACACAGACACACACATTCTCCAGTCAGGCTTTGTGTTGAATTTACAGAATTCTTCTCTTGTCAAAATAAATCTTTCTTTAAAGTCAGTCATTTAAAAAACATTTGAGTTGTATCATGTTGCTGGAGAATCACAATAAAAAAAACATTTTATGACTTCAGACGTCTAGACAAATAGACAGACAGATGGATGAATGAATGAATGAATGAATGAATGGAAACGATGATCCGTCTTCTTTGTTTTATACCTGTGTGTGTGTTGGTCTTACCGTTGATGTGTGTGTGTGGGGCTGTGTTCAGCGTGTGTTTCTCTCCATACACCCGGCGTGACTCCCCACAGTTCCTTGTGCCGCCCGCTGACCCGCACAACGCCAGCAAACTTGCAAACATCACCATCTTCTTCATCTTCATCATCATCATTATAAAAATAAAACAGTCCTTTGCGCTGACAGATACTAGAGACGATTAAACCTCTGAGTGATGCAGACCCTCCAGCACCCCATCAGCCCACAGACTGTCTTTGTCCCGTCTGAGTGTTCACACACACCCCAATCACACCCTCCCTCCCTCTTTCTCCCCATCCACACAGACACACACACCGTCTGAACAATAGACACACACCACCCCCTGCTTTCTCTTCACACCACGAGCCTTTTCATTCAATCAGTCAATCAGACACACATTCAAATCAGCATTGTTTTTACACTTTTACATTTCCTTATCATTATCTTGATATATCTGTTATTTTTTATATTTTGTAAGGTTGCTTTGCCACAATGCACATTATTTGAAGTGCTATAGGAATACAACTGAGTTTCTCTAAGCAGATGTTCATTTAATTATATGTGTGCTTATATTTTCATGACATTATTATGACATTATGAACATGAAGTATTTGGTTATGTAGGGCCAATTTACAATCGAAACAAACAAAATAATGTAACAACTGTTGAAAATAAAAAATGACAAATACCTAGGTAAATTATTTACATAGCTACAAAATAAAAAATATGTAATTGAATCGATTAATCAAGTTAATTAAAACAAGATCGTCCAATAAAGAGAAATAAATTAATAGTTAAAATAGTTGTTTTATTTGAGCATTTGTTGGCCCACGTTTATTATTACTGCGTTATTTCCTATTACTGTTTTATTGTCATTTTTTTAATTTTGCTCAACTTATTTTTATCTTCATGACATCAGGGCGGTTTCTCAAACGCAAGGCTGAACCCTCCGGAGGTCGCATTTGCAGGCTGCATACGTCATCAAACCGGTTTTATTTCAGTCAACTGAGCATTAATACATAAGCGTGTTTAAACAATTTTCGCTTAACTGAGAATAATGATCGAATTTATAATTGTTCATTTTATGAAATAAGACATTCGTTATGACGTATGCCTCTTATAAATGTAACCTCCGCAGTAAGGACGCTTCCGTTTGGGAAACGGTCCAGGTTTCCGGGCTTTTATTTTGAAACCTTTCTCTCACGCTCTACTGTAATGTCTAGCGCATCACCAAACAACGAAAAGTTGACCGTTTTTTTTTCATTGAATGAAAACTTGTCGGACTGCAGCACAATGTCATTATTCTGGTGCGATAACGCCGTTTGGGATAAAGTTACGCAAGATATAACAAGCGTCAGGTCGAAAGGGTTACGCAGTTTACAGCTATATAGTATACTTCTGACTGTAAGATTATTTCTTACTGTCCCGTAAAATCTAAGTTTGATTATTATAAGTTGAAGAGTCTAGTCGATTGAACCTTCAGAGTTTCTGGATCCAGGAGACCAAGAATGACCAGACACAGAGATGTGCAGTTCAATCAGAGTCCAAAGTTTATTTCAAATATCCTGTAATATTTATATGCATAAAACAGGAAGTAACATTCGCTCATGGAAAATCACCAGACATTGGCATCTCCTTATAAGGTTAAGACATATATTTTAGTTCCCTTTCTCCTGCGTCTAGAATATTCAAAGACAGTATGTCATCAAGGCGTATGTCATTCGAGGCACTTGACTAGATTTATGTCATCCTAACTGGTCCGGACATGTCCCTTGAATAGTCCTCCTCATGAGAAAGCTCAGCAACGTTATTTCACAAAGCCTGTTATACATCGAGTAGGAAGATTGGTTTAACTAGGTCCACATTTGACCTTATGTGACCTTAGATATAATAAATGCACAAACATCATTGAAATACATCTGTCATAATATGATTTGTGAACAATAATACATTTCACACAATAAGCATGGGACACAGACAAAACCCAAATTCTCACACTGACATACATAAACAAGAACTGTCGCCATTTGAAGGTTGGCAGACAACGTTAATTATGTGCATTTGTTGACTTATTAATACTCAAACTTAGCAGAAACTTCGCCCGAGAAAAAAGTCTATTGCTCTAGTCTACATGATATCAAAGTATCGCGAGAAATAAGCATGCGCAAACGCTGCTCTTGCGGTATTTTGATGCCATCTGCAGGTAGATCTGCGCAGCGCCGCATGCGATGACGTGAACACGCCTAAACAAGTATCTTTAATTCCCGGTGGCTTAAAACGTTTCAATTTCTCTTTCTGTGGGTAAAGCACACCTAAGACATCGTGACAGCTGAACGTCAATTCAACTTATCTCTACTGTGGTAAGTTTGTGTTTGTGATAAGTTTTGGTTCGAGTGTTTTAATACATTAACACAACTTTAACATGGAGTTGAAGAAAATGTGTCACACGTAGGTGAAGTGATTAATTGATATTATAACCCAGAAATAGTCACTGAAATTCTAAAATATATGCAATGATTATTGTTTATAATGGAGTTGTACTGGTTTTAATATAAACTATAAAGGTGACTGTGGTTCTGTGCTAGTAATGTGTTTTTCTTATGGATTCTTATCTGACAGATGGGAAAGAATAGAAAACCCTTAAATCCTACTGAAATAAGACCCAAATACACTCTATAAAGGAACTGTACTGGTTTTAATGTTAAACAGGTGATAATGGTGTTTGTGATGGAAACACTTGTTGTTTTTCTTGTCCGAAACTTATTGTGCGGGTAGAGAGCAAAACCGAAATGCTGTTGTTTCCTCATTATTTTCTTGTTTTTAAAGACAGCGACACACCTTCTGTGACGCTGTAATGTTCTGGTCACAGTTTGCCGGCGTTTTTTCTTTTAGCCTGTGAGACCTCATTGTACAAGCAGAGAAAAGCAACCTGTAAGATCTCTTTTGGAGAAGTTAAGAGTTCCTTCAGATTAGTGGCACAGAAAAATGAAGTTCTACTGGAACAAAATGTCAACAAGGTTTTGTCTCTCAGAGAACATAACAATATGATGTGGTTTACATGAAATACAGTGGAATGGAGGAGGTGTTTTATTAGAATAAATGAATCACCATTTTACATCAAGGAAGTAAATTATCAGATACATCAGACACAGTGCATGAGATCACGTATCTGACTGAAGAAAATCATAAAGATTTCCCAATTACCTTGTGATAAAAACAGAAAAATTATAGTTGTTCGGAAAGTTTTGCAAACAACATCGCAAACAATAGAATTACGTAAATGTGTAAAAATCTTAAACAGCGGTTTGTGATGAACATATCTGCATTAATCTTTATTCAATAGATATAGGAAGTCTTTTATCTTGAAGACCGTTCACAATATTATCAGAATTTTCTGTTTAATCTGCCTCAGAAAAGGAATTTTTTTCATTGATGTGCAACATAATGTGTAGTTACAGCATTTTACATACATGACAAATAAGTCAAACTCCAGTGATTCTCATGAAATCTTGGTTTTTAGATGTCTATCATGATTTTCTTAAACACACAAATTCCCTTTTTATTCATTTAAAACAACATGTTTAAAGGCATTTATTTCCACAGAAGTCACGATGGACCGAG
Organism: Triplophysa tibetana; assembly: GCA_008369825.1. Lineage (NCBI taxonomy): Eukaryota > Metazoa > Chordata > Actinopteri > Cypriniformes > Nemacheilidae > Triplophysa > Triplophysa tibetana. Next base: position 21,979,831 of record CM017909.1, on the reverse strand, counting down.
GACACGACTCTGTGGATGCCATGAAAGAGTATGTGTGACTTTGATCATTTATGATATTTGTTGTATGTACGTTGGTGTAATTATAATGTACAAACAATGTACATAATTATAATGTAATCATTTAAAAATTCTATGACCACAAGGACACAAATCAACCATGTTTGTAAAGTAAATGACATATCGCAGAAATACATCACAACGCAAAGTTGGCTAAAATGCTCCAAATGAATCCGTCAGAAAGCAGCCGCTGATGAAATGATCAAGAGACTAAAGTGATCCGACTGTGAATGATGTCATAAATAAATCGGTAAATTCTCTTTTGTTTCTCAGGGCATCACACGCCACGGATCATGGAGTGGATCATGCAGATGCCAAAGACCGTTCACACTCGTTTGAATACAACATGAAGCACCAAAACATGGGAAAGTGCATCATCATCAACAACAAGAACTTCGATAAAAAGACAGGTGAGATCTAAAAGATTTGGAGGGATTTCACCATGATTCAAAAACACTTGAATAACAAATATTTGAATGTTAATTGTCTATAAATATTTATATTTAATATATAATCCACAGCAACCTTCTGAAACGGACCAGATAAGAGCTGTTTAGTGTGGAGTTACTCTTAATGTTTCTTTTCCATTTGTGATGCAGGAATGGGAGTTCGAAACGGAACGGACATGGACGAAAAGAACACGTCAGAGGTCTTCACAGAGCTGGGCTTCAGAATCACGGTCAAGAAAGACCAAACTGTCTCACAGATGAAGGATTTGTTAACCAAAGGTTTGTTGGCACTGCACAGAGCTACTCCACGTTTATGAAATCAATCCTTCATACTGTGATGACATCTTGACCGTTTCCGTCACCAGTGTCTAAGATAGATCACAGTCAGTCAGCGATGTTTGTCTGTGTGCTGTTGAGTCATGGAGATGAGGGTTTGATCTACGGCACAGATGGCTGTATTAAACTGAATGAACTCTTTAAACTCTTCAGTGGAGATCGCTGCTCCACACTGGTCGGGAAACCCAAACTTTTCTTCATTCAGGTGAGCGGCACCATTTTACCACGTCATGTCAAACATGATCTACCCGTTCTCTTGAAAAGAAATTTGTTTTTAAATTCGCTATCAACACGTGATGTTCTTTTGCACACTCAATCTTTTCCGCAAAACCCATTTAGACTTCCTTAGATTGTGTTTCTTCTGTTACTGAAAACAACATGTGCCTTGAGCCAGTGCACATCCTAGACGTGTAAATGTAAATGTAAATTTTACAATTTAAAGTATAAAATTAAACGAAAATTTCCATTGACCTAACGTGTGGCTCTGGTACTATCTAGCTGTTAAAAAGCAAACACTGTTTTCTTACTTCCAAATGAGTGATTTATTATGTATAAAAGAATACTATAAACAGGATAAATACAGTTTTTGCTAAGCATACAAATACAACAATAACTCTCCAAATGTGATGACACAAACGTAAAATGACATATAAGCCCACCACGGGCAAACGAAATATAGTGGACAAAAACAGAATTTGTATATCTACACTGGAGAATGTTTTGTCAGTAATGGAGACGTTCAGTTTCAGGTTAGAATTTTAAGGTCAAATGCACTTCCTCTACATGTGAGTCCTTTCCTTTTGTCTACACAAAGAATTATACTTAAAATTATACATTGTTGGAATAATACTTTTGCTGGTTGGTGGCCTTATATCTCTGGTTTGATAACACAGAAATTAGGATTAATTCCATATTTCATAAAATGCACTAAAACCTTAGTTGGAAAACCACCACATTCAACTAAGAATAACTAACTCTAAACCTTTAAATAAATATACCTGTACATTTAACATACTGTGTGTGTGGTGTGTGTGTGGTGTACGTGTGGTGTGTATGTGGTGTACGTGTGGTGTGTTGTGTGTGTGGTGTACGTGTGTGGTGTGTGTGTGTGTGGTGTGTATGTGTGTGTGGTGTGTATGTGGTGTGTTGTGTGGGCGTGTGGTGTGTGTGTGGTGCATGCATGTGGTGTGTGTGTGTGTGTGTGTGTGTGGTGCATGCATGTGGTGTGTGTGTGTGTGAACGTCCAGGCCTGCAGAGGAGATTCTCTGGACTCAGGCGTAGAGACTGACAGTGTGAAGGAGTCCAATGAAGTGCAGAAGATTCCAGTCGAGGCAGATTTTCTGTTTGCGTTCTCCACTGCACCAGGTGCTGTATCAGACAGACACATTCTTCTTATTTAGATTGTGATCATGTAATATAGGCGTGTGGTTGTTGTCGTTAACCTGAAATAAAACCAACTCAAAAAGACATTAAGGAATGAAATGCCTCGCGCATTCTTGATTCGCCTGATCGAACAAATACAAAACTATGTCACTTTCTGCCCGTGCAGGTTATTATTCCTGGAGGAATGTTTGCAATGGCTCATGGTTCATCACATCTCTGTGTTACGTGCTGTCCAGATACGGCAGGCAGCTGGAGATCTTGCGGATCATGACACGTGTCAATCATCAAGTAGCGCTGGACTTTAAATCCTCCTCAAATCTACCAGGCTTCAACGGCATGAAACAGATCCCATGCTTTGTGTCCATGCTCACCAAAGAACTCTATTTCCCTAAATAATGCTACTACAACTTGAAATGGGTTTTAAGCACTTTCTTTTTATTGTTTTAAAATGACAAAGTACACTTATATATCATGAGTAAAATTTTATTATTTTCTGTGGTGTGTAAAATGAATTCATTGCTGCATTAAGACAGAGGTGATAAATAAACATTAATTTGGTAGTTTGTGTGTTGTGTGAGTAAAAGCATACAGGTCAGAAGAACAACAGGTGGAATTCAGCACGTGCACTTTGAGTTATCTTTGTGTTTCAACACTGAAACTATTTACAGAAGAAGGTGTGTGTGAGTCACATAACTGGAAAAAAAACTTTTATTTTAAATATTTTATATTAAATTAAATATCAAATATTCTAGAATAAAAATATTAGGTTCGTTTGGAGTCGTGTACTCAATCCATGAATGCATGCATGCTACTAGGTTAGAAATGTTTGTAGTATGTTGTGCAATAAAACATTGCGGTTAATATTTATGGTTTATGGTCACCATATGATATTTCATATAAATTCATGACTTGTTACCGGTAGTTTTACAATACGTGTCTCTTTAAAATGTTTGCATTAGCTAACATACTAAGCTCTGCAGTCTCTAGAAATGCTGGTACAGTTGACTATATGGTAATATGCAGTGTTGGGTGTAACTAGTTAATAAGTAATTAGTTACTGTAATTGAATTACCTTTCTGTAAAAATTCTACAGATCTAATGTAATACTTTGTGTAAAATGAGTTTGTGCAATAGTGAAATTGACATAAAAATTCAAAGTCAAATTTTAAAATATGTGCTTTAATGTATAATTCTCGTATTTGTAATACGTTGGTCAGTTAATAATACTACTTTAGTTTTATATTATTTCTCTGAATGAATTAAAAGAGCTGTTTCATGTCTATCTATGAATCACTGAACTAATCAAGGTTGATATAGGATATAAAAAGTAATTTGAGTCAGTAATTATATTATTTTTGGAGTGAGTCATTTGTGCAGTAATCTAATTACACTATTGAATATGTAACTAGTACTTATTAACTATTTCAGAGTAACTTGCCCAACACTGGTCACGTGTGATGTAAAAAAATATGAATTGTTTGCAAATTTCGCTCCAGGAGCTCTTTCGTCATGACGTAACAGCAGGTGGCGATCGACTTGTAAACATTCCAGCTGTGCTCTTGAAAACGAGGCGTGTTTTTCAGAACTGGAACAGAAAGCAGAACAACTGCCTGAAACTGAGCTGTAGTTTTGTTTCACTCTCGTTTCTGTAAGCAGCCATCAAGCTGTTTCCTTTTCGTTTTTCAGTCCGTGTTTTAGGGGGATGGGGGCGTTTCAGAAGATCATTGGTTGATTTTTGTAAATGATTCAAGATTATTTAACAACTGAAAAAGATAAATAAATAAATTATTTGTAGCAGCTATTTTACTTTAGTTAAGGGTAAATTTGTCTAAACTGTTTCAGTGTGGTTTGTGTTGTTTGGAGTGCGCGTGTTGCATCACGCGCTGGGAGTTGCAGGGCTTGGCGTCGCAGATAAGATAAGAGATAGTGTGTGTGCACGCGCGCGTGCGCGTTTGTGTGAAGGAGAAGAGGGCAGGATTATTCGGGCTATAATACATTTAACACTTGCATTGACTGTCTCATCCCTAGAGATCAAGTTCTATCCGACAATCTCATTCAAGCTACAGTCATGGTTGCAAAACACTCCCTTGCAAATAGCGTGCTTAAAAATTGACGTTACTGACTAAATTTGTTAACGTCCTTCATGACCACGTTTTACTTTGCATATACTTTAACACTCAAATACAGGTTGCGTTCATTGTTATGATACCAACACCCATTGACTCCCATAGTTGGAAAATTACTTTATCATTTATTTTGTTCAGTTGAACACAAAAGAAGATACTTTGAAGAATGTAGAACAGCAAACAGTTCCGGGGCACTGTTGACAAACATCTTTGTTTTGCTATTATGGAAGTCAATGGGCGTTTGGTTATTATTCCAAATATCTTTCTCTGTTTTCATCAGAGCAAATAAATGTATACAGATTTGTCAAACTCGAAGGTGAGGAAACGATGACAGCATTTCAATTTTGGGCGAAGAACCCCTTTAAGTTTCTGTTCTGTCCGCTGTGCCTCCTTTAAGAGGCCAGAACGAAACAACGAGGAAGTGAAAACGAAATTGAACGTTCTACTATGGCGAAGGCATAACTTATGATTATTAAATAAGTTCCGCTGTAGTCGTTCGGTTAATTTTATTATTTTTATTGTATTGAGAGTAAATCAGTCTAAAAAAATCTAAATATATATTAAAACACGGTCGGGAACTAAATCTAAAAGTCGCTCGGTTACTTCTGCCCTCGAACTCTCATTAATATTCACACACCGCTTCATTGATTCGTCCTTACAAGCAGATCCCTGACAATTCACCTCACTTCAGCCAATCGCTGCGCGAACGTGCGTTGACGTCAGGAATATGAAATGATCCCGCGTTCGCCGTAGTAGGGTTTGATAAATGCAGTGAACGCGTAGAGCACACGCTCACGCCCTCAAGACAGCGCAAACACACACGCAAACACACGCGCGCGCACACACACACTGGGGATTTCCACCCAGGCGCTTGTTTCCTTAACTTGTTTTGCTTTCGATCTGAAGAGCGAAATCAAATCCATCTGACTTTTCCTTTTACTATCAAAAACTACACATTTCCAGGAGGTTTCTGAGACCCTTCGCGTTTATTCCCGCAGCGATCGGCAGGTAATAAACTCGCATTTCCGCATTTATTTATGGGGCTCGTGCATGCACCGAATGTACAAGTGGATGTTTCTGCCGTAGAAGTGCTGATGTGTGGGTAAAATCGAAAGTCATGGGCTACTTGGATCCAATGGGAATCAAGGAAGGTTTATTTTCACTTTTGAGTTGACTTGACATCACTAACACGGTTATTTTAGGGAGGCTGGACTCGTCCGGTTTATTTGCTGTAATGATCGGGACCCTCACGTCACAATGCAAAATATACAGGAGGTACAGTACTGACGAGCTGTGTGTGTTTGACATGAACGAGAGATTCATGAACACTTGACAGGAACATATGTTATTGTCGTACAGGCTTTAATGAAAGTGTGTACTTAAATATGATTTTCTTTCACGTGACATTTCGAGTATTGAACTTTTGGATCCATTTTGAACTTGTTTGTGGTGTTTTGATTTGTTTAAAGCGTAATTTGAAGGTAGAATAGTGTTATGTTTTTTTTGCATGACATGTTATGGTTGTGTGTGTGAGTTTTGTGTTGTTGGTTATCTTTGTGCACTCATTTAAGTGATCCAGTGTTTTACTATAGTAAAAGTGTAGTAAACGTGCTGTTTTGAGCAGATTGATTGTTAATACTGTAGTTTTACTCCAGCTATCGTGGTTATTGTTGTTATTGTGGTGAGACCATTGTGGGTTTGTGATTATTTTGGTTACTGCAAATAAAAACATCAGCTATGATCACAGTAGTTACACCGCCGGAAAGGTTGATGTGCGTTGTCAGCCTGTGTTGTTTGAAGCAGATGTTGTTGTTTGTTGTCATCATTTCCTGACGGACCCTCCCGGTTCAAAGGTCTCCAGTTGGAGAGAAACCATTTTAAGTTTGAGTTTTTATTTGTCATGAAGCACGAACCTGTTTATGAGCTTGAATGTGTTAATGAATAACTGAAGAATCTCTTCACGTCTGTCATCATGTGTGATAATATTACAGGTTTAACCACAGCAACAATTCTCTCGGTCTCTCTGCATTCTGTTTAAATTCAATGGTTCCCTTTAAACTCAAGATACTCGATTGACATAAATGTAGTTTTGATATTCCAAAACATGAGATAAACATGATGCAATATCACCATAACGACAAATGACCTGACACACAAATACAGATTCACTTTACGTCTGTCGTGTCATTCTTGAACCGACTCACACGTGTTTTACATCTTTACTTGAATGAATTTTTGTAGGAAGTAATTTCAATCATTTATGGAGGTCAAAGCTGCTCAACGTCTTTCCTGCGTTTACAGGAATAACATACTAAAGAGGAAAATTAACTATCAACATTACACCCAACACAGATGTCTCTCTCTCTCTCTCTCTCTCTCTCTCTCTCTCTCTCTCTCTCTCTCTCTCTCTCTCTCTCTCTCTCTCTCTCTCTATAGGCAACAATGCCAGTGGAGAGAATGCGGATGAGACCGTGGTTGGAAGAGCAGATAAACTCTAGTCACATACCTGGACTAAAATGGGTAAACAAGGTACAAGCACTTTTGCTTACCATGATGATATCTGTCTGCTTGCACTGTACATGTGGTTATGTGTGTTAAAGGGCCAGTTCACCCAAAATATTTAGTCATCATTTAGGGGTGATTCACATTTCGTGTTCAAAACCGCGCGGAAAACGGCAGCCGCGCCGCATTCTCCAGTAAAATGACCCTTCGAAAAGCTTGACTATTTCCATCTTGATGCGGCACCAACGCGCCTAGAAAAAGCGTCCGTGTGGCTCCCTATTTGAGCGCGCCTGCCGCGTGTCTACCTTGAAAATAACAAACTTGCGCGTGCAAAAGACGCGAAATGTGAATCGGCCCTTATTCCTCCTCGCGTGTCTGTAAACCTGTCCGTAAGTCTTTCTTCAGTGGAACGTGACTGAAGATATTTTGAGAAATGTCTTGGTTGTGTTGTGTCCAGACATAGGAAGTCAATGCCGCATGTCTACCTGGAAAATAATAAACTTGCGCGCGCAAAAGATGCGAAATGTGAATCGGCCCTTATTCCTCCTCGCGTGTCTGTAAACCTGTCCGTAAGTCTTTCTTCAGTGGAACGTGACTGAAGATATTTTGAGAAATGTCTTGGTTGTGTTGTGTCCAGACATAGGAAGTCAATGCCGCATGTCTACCTGGAAAATAATAAACTTGCGCGCGCAAAAGATGCGAAATGTGAATCGGCCCTTATTCTTCCACGCGTGTCTGTAAACCTGTCCGTGAGTCTTTCTACAGTGGAACGCTACTGAAGATATTTTGAGAAATGTCTCGGTGGTGTTGTGTCCAGACAAAGGAATTCAATGGAGTTCAGTGTTGTTGGGCTATGGACATTCTTCAAAATATCTTCTCTCGTGTTCTGCAGTCGAAAGAAAGTCGCACAGGTTTGACACGATGTGATCCTGCACTATACGACGAGAACACTAAGAGTTGACGTCTCTCATTGGATGATTGAAATGCGATAGGTGTGTTTGGGGTATGTTTTCATTTGAATGCTCTTTGCCTGCAGGAGAAGAGAATATTCCAGATCCCGTGGATGCATGCGGCACGTCACGGTTGGGATGTGGAGAAAGATGCTCCTCTCTTCCGAAACTGGGCCATACATACAGGTGCACAACACACACAGACACAAATCAGTGATCAGCCAGGTATACAGTTTATACACATGTCAAACATTACAACATTTTACACAAAGGACGTATTGATAACTTTGAGTGTAATGTCAGGATGTGTTTTTTTCATGATCTTATACGGTCGCTATGGTATTCTGGATGGTTGCTTACGCTAATGACGCTCACACGTGTCCCTGTGACGTCCTGCTATTTAGATCTATGTTCAGACCATTCTGTTAATATAGGTAAAGTGTAGTTCTCACGTTTGTTGGGGGGGGGTTGATTTACATTTGCATAAGCACAGTTTAACTACAATTAACATGTTTACTCTGAACCAATAAAACCATTGTGTATTCACGGTGAAACTATCGTAGTGGATGCAAGTCTGGAATTGTTTGGCTTCCAGGAAACCATAAATCTAATGCTTTGTGTATATTGTTGTGTGCTGAATGGACACTCAGAAGGATGAAGTATATAGCGAACGGTTTCTCTCTGTATTTTAAGTGTGTCTGGTTTTGAAAAAATTCAGGGAAATATATACCGGGCGACAAGCCGGATCCCAAAACGTGGAAGGCGAACTTCCGGTGTGCCATGAACTCTCTGCCGGACATTGAAGAGGTGAAAGACAAAAGCATTAAAAAGGGAACAAACGCCTTCAGAGTGTACAAGATGCTCTCTGCGTCTGAGAGACATTCTAAAAGAGGTGCGTCAAGAATGCACATCGATACATACTCATCATTTCACAGATTTGTGTTTAAAATATTGGGCTGTACAACGATTATTCGCGATTAATCGCATCCCGAATAATACTTTGTGTTTACAAAATATATGTCTGTGTACTGTCATTTTGTATTTATTAACACATTCACATACATGTATATATTTAAGAAAAACATAAAAATCAAGAAATGTTTATTTACATTTGAATAATATATAAATATAAAAAAACACATTCTAATATTTACGTAATTTATATATTTGTATGAGTACACTTATATATACATTTGAATAATATATAAACATAAAAAATACATTTAAATATTTACTTAATTTATATATTTGTATGAGTACACTTATGTGTTTGTATGAACAAAATACATTTTGGAAAAACTTTTATTTTGGGTGTGATTAATCACGATTAATCGCATCCAGAATAAAAGTTTGTGTTTACAAAATATATAGCTTTATACTGTAATTTTGGATGTGATTAATCTTGATTAATTGTTGCACAGCCCTATTGAAATGCATGATAAAAACACGATTAGTTGAGAGTTAAGGTCTTTGCACATACAGTCCGAAATGTTTGTATACATTTTCTCGTATTTGGCGCTAGTTTGCACTGTGTCTCTGAATCATCATAATGCCTCTCAAAATGTGAAAATCTAACCCAGTCCAAATTTTTTTTTGATGGACGAACGTATCGGAGGCGGTGTGTAAATGTGATCAAAACAATGTGAAGACGTTTTTTTTTAACTCCATGTGCAAAACACAATGATATATATTTATCTTATGTCTTTTCACAGGTAAAAAGAGGACGGCCGAGAAAGATGAAAAGGTGAAGGTAATATCTCACACACATGACAGATAAGCTTTCACAGCGCAGATTATAGATGATACATGCGTGTGCGTGTGTTCTGCAGGTCGTGCGAGCGTGCCCTGTGCCGTCGGGTTGGGAAAACAGTAACGCCTGTAAGCTCCCACTGTCAGTCAAGCAGGAGGCGGATTACTTCGAGACAGGTAAAACACAACTTCCTGCTCCACCCTGTACACCTGTGCTCGGGTTATGTGACCTCGTTCTGATCCAACCTGTTCCCCACTGACGCCACAACACGTGTATTTTATTTGTTGTTTATCCAACGGTCATTCATCAGTTAGCAAGTGTTATTTCCAATGAAATCATTGGTGACATTATTGCAGGAAGAAACATGAAACTACAGGTGTAGTTTAGATAATAAAAGTCATTGAAGGCAGAATCGGGCGATAAGCTGATGTGCAGAAACGGATCTTGTGTTTTCTGGCTTTTTTGAAAGGGCTGAATTGTTTTTCGACGTGATAGACGATGTAAGAGTGCATGAAAACACACGCCAACATTTTCTTCTGTGCTCTTCTTTCAAGCACCCAGAATGCTTTAGGCCTCACTGACAACGGCCTATTATATGAGTTTATTCTGCAGCTGCCCTTCCCATTTTAGTTTGCATACACACACGCACGAGATCACAGTAGTTCTTAAAGGGACAGTTCATCCAATAAATGAAAATTCTCTCTTCATTAACTGTTTCAAAACTGAAAATTTTCAGTTCTGGGACATCATCCACTACCATAGTAGGTTTTTATTCTCAAAGATATTTTCAAGAATTTATGACAACAAAGAGTTCTCGGGCACCTACCATTTAATTCTTCCTACTATGGTAGTCAATGATGTCCCGGAACTGAAAATGACATTCTTCTGAATATCTATATTTTTGTTCATCAGAACAAAGTCATTTATACGTGTATGACATTACATAAAGGTGAGTAAATGAGGACAGCATTTTATTTTTGGGTGGACTGTCCCTTTAACAGAATTGTATTATATTTCATTCGTTTATTATCGATTCGCACACATTTGATCCAGTAAACATGAGACCTGCCGTGTGTTTTCCCATCATGCGTTGAGATGGTTTCAAAGAGCATGTGCTGTGTTTGAACACGGTGAACGTCTCGTGTGTGTTTGCACGTGATTATTGACCTACAAATAGTCCAGAACTTTCCTCTTGATCTGACCGCCGTGTTTAAACCGTTAAGCTTTTCCACAAATGGTCAAGTTGAAAGAAAGCAAAGAGCTTTTCACTGTGATGTGAGAAATAAAGGCCATGTTTTATGATTTTGATGCGTGTGTGTTTGTGATATGTGTTTGGTTCACTCGTCTCGTGTTCAGAACACAGCAGCATGAAAGTCTTTGTGTGATGGACCTGTTTATCCGGCTCTTCTTCACACACTGTTTGTTTCTTCATGTCCACTGTTCTTTGTTTGTCTGTAACGCTCTTGAACGGTGTTAAAGGTGTTAAAGGTGAGCTTAGCGTGTGTTTGCTTATCAGTGTTCAGCGCAGATATGAGCCTGTAATGCACACTGAATGGAGAACAGAATGTCATTTAGCAACGGCTTCCGTGAGTCACAGGATACACAGAGTTTTAATAAATGAAGCACACTAAGAAACACTTCCCGGATATTCAGTTTTTTTCTCTCTCTCTCTCTCTCTCTCTCTCTCTCTCCCTCTCTCTCAATTTTCAATTTAGGTTTGCTTTATCGGCATGCCAAAGTCTACATTCGTATTGCCAAACCATTTACAGCTGTGCTGCGTATAAATAGTGCAATATGTAAACAAACGAAAAGAAAGATAATATAGTAATAAAATAGGATAAAATAAAAAGTGTGATGTATGTAGTGCACTTGAAGTGGTTTATAATATAATACATGTAAAGTTTAGACAAGTTAAGTAGCAGAATAAAGGGAAATAATAATATAATGTTATTAACATATATTGTAAACATCAGGTTAGGACAGATTGATTGTTTTCTCTTTTGTTGTGACATATTGTGCAGCTAACACATCCGTCCTTGTGTTCTCTCTCTCTCTCTCTCTCTCTCTCTTTCTCTCTTTCTCTCTCTCTCTTTCTCTCTCTCTCACTCTCTCTCTCTCTCTCTCTCTCTCTCTCTCTATCTCTCTCTATGTCTCTCTATCTCTGTCTGTCTTTAGAGGTGGATGGGCAGAGTCCGGACGACAACCTGATCATTAACGATCTGCCTGATGTGTGTCAGACCATTGAGGTGGTGACAGAAAATGAGGAGCAGACTGTGACCTCTAGTGACCTTTACCCCTTACAGATCTCTCCTGTATCCTCATATGGAGGTCAGTACACACGCACACACACTGAACGGCAGTTATTGTTTTGGGTAAATATTTCACGATAGCTATCAAGGAATGTCACGGTCTAAAGACTAAAAAGAAAATTGTAGTTTTGCATGATAGCTCGGCACATTTTAACTCGCTCATAAACACACACACACACACACACACACACACAAACACGGTTTTTATATTGTTATATTGTTGTTATCCTTCTAAAACTTGTATTTACAAATTTCCAAAGTTGCTGTTTTTAAAATAAATTATGATTTTTTTAAAGATTATATACTGTGTTGTCAAAGGCTGACAATCAATTTATAAACGTTAGAATATTGTAAATCCTAGCAGCAAACATTCAGGGTGACTAATAATAAAGATTTTGGAATCGCAGCAAAATACATTAGATCAATGATTATATATATGTAGATAGACACACACACACACAGTTAATAATAGTAAATAGTATTATAATAATCATACATATCCTTCATGCACATGGGTGAACTCTTTTCATGTGTGTTCTGCACGTCTGTTAATCTGATGAGATGTTCAATGTTCATCTGAGATGAGCTCTGACCAGCTGGATCCATCTCAAGGTCTCTCTCTCACTTTCTCTCTCTCTCTTTCACTCACTTTCTCTCTTTAACTCTCTCTCTTTCACTCACTCTCTAACTCTCTCTCTCTTTCACTCTCTCTGTCTCTAACTCTCTTTTACTCTCTCTTTCACTCACTCACTCTCTCGCTCTCTCTCTCTCTCTCTTTCACTATCTCTCTTTCACTATCTCTCTATCTCTCTCTATATCTCACTCTCTCTCCCTCCCTCTCTCTCTCTCTCTCTCTCTCCCTCTCTAACTCTCTTTCACTCACTCTCTCTCTCTCCCTTTCTCTCTCTCTCTCTCTCTCTCTCTCTCTCTCTTTACTGTAACTCGACAGGTTTAATGTTTAATGATTCACTCTCTCTTAACTCTGTGTGCTTGTCTTTGTAATTTTATAGAGCTTTGTCTCTAATTTTTACTCTCTGCTGGATTGATTTATTTCACTGTGTACTGTGAACATTTGTAAATTTTTTACTTCAAATGTGAGTAGCGCTGAAAACTCACCGTCATAACTTCAGACTGTATAAATGATTGACAGGGCTGTTGACCTACATGAGGAAAAGATACTCTAGTGTACTTTTGATTCTCCTGACATACCTCGGTCATTTGCCAAGTTAAATCTGTTATTGAAATTCATAGTGAAATTTTAGATCAAACCGGTGAAAATGACAGAGATTTTGTCACATGTTACAATTTAAAAGTCATCAAACTCATTGAAGCTACCCGTACGTTAAAGGGTTTTAATGCACACCTTCCAGCCAATCAGAATCCAGTATTCAAGATAAGAAAATAAGGCTAGGCTGAAACAATAAAGTGAAAATTAATCCAATCATTGTGAGCGTTATGATGAAAGGTCCTACCGCCTGCTTCACTAGATAGAAGAAAAGGAAAAGGCACATGTGTAAGTGCGTAAGAAGATTGATACGTATTTTACTATAGTAACATATATAAACTGTATATTTAGTAACCATGTTTGACTGTATGTTGGGTTAAACACAAGAGGTTTGAAAACTGAAAACTGTTGATATCAGAAGTGTGTCTTATGTATTTTTATGGGATGTTAAATCAGTCGAAGGGTTTCAGGACGGACGGGAATGTTGACTCATGTCCTGTTGTTCCGGGTTTTCCAATCGACAACAATCTGGTTTTTTTGCCCAGAAGTCCCTGAGGCTGTGAGCCGCATGAGATGTCTCGTTAAACACAAACTGCACAAACACGCTTCTCTCTGACTTTTGTTTGTTTGCTCGTGTGAAACCAGCGATCACAGATCCCCAGGATGTTTCAGTTCAAGGGATCATTCGCACAAAACTCGTGGAAACAAAAATGTGTTTGAAAGCGAGTGAATAATGAGAGAATCACAATGTTTAGAGAAGCAGTAAAGGTTTCATAGTCTGACGGGAAATCCCCGATGAATGACTTGACTTTCTCTGTGTCTTCCAGCAGAGAGCGATACAGACAGCGTTCACAGCGAGGAAGACTCCAAAGAGGTATGTGAAAAACTCCACAAATATTTCCAGTGAAAAAAAAGTCGTGATCTTTGTGTTCGGGCAGGTTTGAACAGAGGGAAGGCCGTCGATGAGATTCGATGAGATTCAATCCAGCAGCACATCTCTGAGAACATATCTCTTAACGTGACTGCTTTGCAAGACAATGAGGCCTATTTAGGGACCGTCCATATTTTTTGTACGTTGACATTCACTCCCAAATTCTGATGGTCAGATTGTAAAGAACACTTCCAGAGGAAACAGTTAGTTCTCAGATGTCTCTCTTTCATAGCTCAGAAGATCTGATGGGTTGCGTTTCATTTAAGTCTCAACTGAGTCTCAGATGTTTCTCTTAAAATCTCTAAAAAAAAGCAAATGAGACATGAAGAGCCTGGAGGTGTGACGGAGACAGCTGTCAGATCTCTGACTCTCTTTCTCAGCAGAAATATCGGAGTTTTGTTTCTGAGAAGTTGCTTCACTGCATTGCTGATATGACGGAGACAATTTGGGGTCAAAAGTGATTGTCATAATGGCAACATGAGCTGGAAAAACAAGTCTTTCAATGGGTGTGTCAAAGAAAGGCCGATCACATTTCACATCTTTGCCACGCACATATTCGTTATTTTAAATTTAGATGCACGGCAGGCGCCCAAATAGGGGGCGATGCGATGGCACCGCTAATTTGTTGTGGCGTGCACATTTTTCCAGGCACGTCGGGCTGCATCGATGTGAAAATAGTTTGACTTTATGGAGTGCCGCTCGCACCGCGGGTCGTTTGAAGAGAAAAAGAGCCACGGCTCACGTTTTCCGCACGAGATATGTGAATCGGGCCTTAACCCCTTCAGACTTTTTTTTTTCTTCCGTATTTTGACGCATTTCCGAGTAAGATGGATTTTCTAATAGGAAAAAAAGTGGGCGTGGCTATAGTCTTCTCTGCTATTTAATTGGATGTGTAAAATCAGCCGTTACATTTTGAAACCGAACTGGCAGCAGACTAAACGTTGAAGGGGAGGAGTTAACGGATGCTCCGCCCAAGACGTCTAACATACGTCATTTGAGATGGATAGTCAATACAGGACGGAAGTGCATTTTTAGATTTTAACCAGGTCTGTCAAACGATTAATCGTGATTAATCGTATCCAGAATAAAAGTTCGTATTTTCTTAATATATGTCGATGTACAGTGCATATTCATTTTGTATTTATTAACACATACACATAAATGCATATATTAAAATAAAAATATATATAACAATTAATAAACGTTATTTAGGATTTCAATTATTAGTGCATATAAATTAATACATTTAAATATTTCTTTAATATAAAAACTAGTATGTGTATGTTTTGTGTTTATAAATACAAAATAAATATGCACAGTACACGGATACTTTTATTCTAGATGCCATTAATCCAAATTAATCGTTTGACAGCGTTCATTTTAACTAAAGATTATGAGGGCACACAAACTTATAAGAGAATGATCAACTTTGTGATGAACGTGTTAATTCATTAGTTTTGAGGTTCAGATATACAGGTGTGTGTATATCTTCATCTCCTGACCTTAAAGATTGAAACGCTTGTATTAAAGCCGGATTCATGTCAATCTATCGTATATTTCTATATAATCTGCGTGCGACTATTTAAAAACTATATAGTTTACCATTTGTGATCATTTCTTTGCACAGCTGCTTTAATGTCATTTTTAGCAGCTCACTGAAATAACTGGTGAGTTTCTATTCCCGCCTTCATGTAATTCTATTGTTGAAACAGGAAGTTGGTGTAAGATGTATCAAAGGGTTTGTCCTTTTTTGAAGAAGCAATATGTGATTTGTTGCTCGCTGTTGACACTCGGAGCGTTCGGAGACACATTTTGATGTCTTTAAACTCCTGAATCAATGTTTCAGGTTTGTAAGATTGTGTCGGTTTTCCTTCTCAAGCGTGCGGTGTCTGTTTGCACACGCGTGTGGTTCTGGGGAAATCTTACAGCTGAAATGTTCTTTACCCACTCACTTTCAGTTCCTGTAGCTGAAGACTCTGATGCAAAACATGACGGGGAAGAAACAGAAAAAGTGTGTGGTGACGTTTCCATCATTCCCGCAAACACACAGCAGTGTCTTCAACACTGATGAATTTCTGAAGCTCGGAGTAAATTCTCTTGAACATGGCGGGGAATTTAGGCTCCGCAAGATCAGTAATAGAGGAGATGAACTCAAAACCCAAGAGCTCGAACAACTTTGGTCCTGAAAGTGTTCAATTAAAGAGATTGTTTGGTCAAAAATAATAGATTTGTAAACCTGAATGTGACTCTTTCTACAGTGAAACACAACAGAAGATATTTTGAGAAATGTCTCAGTCTTCATACAACGGATGTCAATGGGTTGATTGATTATCAACATTCTTCAAAATATCTTCTTTTGTGTTCTGAAGAATAAAGAAACCTTCGGTTTGACATGACCCATGATAGCGCACTACATCTGGAAGACCTTTATTTGACGTCTACATTTACATCTGGAACACATAGTTTGCTCATCTGCAATACGTCTCAGAGACGTCTGCCGTCATGTAGACATCCAGGAGACGTCTGGAGATTTTTTAAGATTCAGAATGGATGTAAAACTGCTCTTTATAAGATATGTTTTTACACAGCAGATGTTTTCTAGATCTTTAGACGTAAGTGTGTTAGCTGGGACTTGAGCAGGAATAATCGATGACCAAAGTTGCGTTTTTTTTACGTTTTTAGTTTTAAAGCAGTTGAGATGTTTTAAGAGGTGTATATGCCTCTTTCCTTTGAACTGAGTTTTAAAATCCACATCTCGTATTTTGTACTTTAAAGCTGAGAGCTGAACGTCAGAGGAGACGTCCTCTTAAAGATCTGGAGCTTGTGTTTGAGATAAACGTCTTGTGAGAAGGAAGTCGCTGCAGTTCGATGATAGTCTGACTGCTGCTATAATTCTGTCAGGAAAACAAAGGAAGCTGTAAATCTTCATGGATTTGAAATGTTTGAGTTATCGGCGTAAAGGCTGTGGTGAGATGACAAGAGAGCGTTTAGAGTCAGGGAGGAAATACCTGTTTCAGACCTCAGATTGTAATTCAATTCAGTGACAGTTTGTTCAGTATATTGACGGTTTAAAAGCAACGACATAAACAAACATTACTGCGCATGTGAACTTCCGGTACACGTTCACAAACAATAGATCGCTTGTAGATTATTTCTGATAACATGCCAAAAAACTGAGAAGCTTACTTGGCTTAATCTCTCCAACATTCTGAATATAGACTGCAATACCAAGCTCTACCGTTAGATGTCAGTGTACCACACGCTTTCTTTAAATGTGACAGAACTAGAGGACACATTCAACAAATTGTTTATTTAATCAAATGAACATTCAACAAAATTTAACAAATCGTTTATTTATTACAATTATTAACAGTGAAATAATGATACAAATTAATATTAACATCAATTAAAAACAATATAGATCATTATATTATTAGGCAATAGCCAAACACAAACCGGAAGTTAACTGGGGGTCCGATGAAACGTTCTATACATCTAGAACATATCTGGATATATATACAGTATAGGAACTAGAATATAAGTTTGTTCATTTAACCTAGTCTGAGATGTTTAGTGTAAAATAGAAATAAAAAGAAAATGAAATGTGAGTGTAATTGTTTCAATAGTTTCCGTTCACTCTCATCTCGGAGAAATAACTGGGATGTTAAAGAGATGTCATGCGTGATCGGGCTTTCTTATGGTCGTGTTCATGCGTGCTCCGGGTGAACTGTATGTTGCGTGATGATTTATGTGTGTCTCTGTTCTGTCCCGCAGCATGTTCACACGTTCCTGTTCGGCCAGGAAGACGAGAAACCTCCGATGCCTCTGCCCAGCATGTCCTCGTTCATCTCCTCTGACAAACCCAACTTCAAGATCACCACCGTCAGAGAGCCGGCGCCTTCCTCCGCACACGCCCCCTTCACCAGCGCATCTCACTGGTCCATCTTAAACTCCCCGTTCACCTCCGTCCACACGCCCGACCCAGAACCCTCCGCCCAAGCGCCCGTCCACGAGAACCGTGCCAGCGTGATCATGAAAACCCCAGACGTCTCCAAATCCTCGGTGAAGAGCTGCTGATGTCTGTGTGGTCACGTGGTGTCTGACCGCAGGTATAGGACCTAAAAGAGCTCAGGAGACGTTCTCCAGATGAGAGGAGCCAAAAGTGATGCGCCAGCGTGAATTCAGGGAGCGCAGGAAGTTGCTGTTGTGGTGGATGTTTAGATGTCAAGCCATTGTGAAGGTGTGTGTGTGTGTATATAGACGGGCTCAGTAGCCGCCCGAGCACCTTATGACTGTGATCATCGCTGACTTGTTTAGTTTGTGATCGAGGGGAAATAGTTTTAGGGGCGTTTACCAGCTCCGTAATGCACATTAATGGCACTTAATGGCACACTTAGCCTCAAGCCTTCATCACGAGCCAATATATATATAAATATATATTTTTATACTTTAGGGATCTTTATATGATGGATAATATATGATATAACTGGCACTTGTACATGCTCGGCCTTATGATGCAAGACATCCGGTGTGAATTTGTGTTCGTTTGTGGTTTTTATGACAAAAGCACTTCTTTTTATGGTTTTTAAAAAAAGGAAAAGAAAAAGTAGGTTAGATGATGGTGCGCGATGTTTGTATATGTCCTGTTTGTATATATGTGTGTCAAGGCTGGTGTGTGTTTGTAGATCTGTATAGATATCATACAAGGGCTTCTTTTAATTCACAGAAGAATCTCATGAGAGGTTTCCTCAAGATTGTGGTGTATGAAAATCATGATATCATAAGAATAAATGAGAAACTGCTGACGATACCGTGTGGACACCTGAAGATTCATGTGTGTGTGCATGTGTGTGCATGTTCATAAAGTTAATTGTTTAAAAGTCATACTGAACTGTGATTTTTGTTCATGTGAAAAAGCAGAAAGTATGTTGCCAATAATATAACATTTTAAGTCTGGATATAAAACTGTAGTTATATCAAAAGCTTCACTGCGTGTGACAAAATTTCAAAATGTACGTAATGTGCATTGCTTCATTTATACATTTATGAAGCATACATAATGACAATTATTTTGACAACGTTTCAAATATATTGCAGACAGAAAACCATCACAGAATTAAAGGACTGTGATTTTCTGATACCTATTAATAAATGTATTTTTCTGATTATTAATTCTTATAAATGTGTTCAAAATATCATATTTTCTATCGCTGTATGGCAAAGAGTAAAATCTAATCTTATAAAATGTGCTCAGAATGAAGAATGTAATTATTTAAGTTTCTTCACAAAACTAGCGCAGTTCCTCTTGTGTAAACTGTGATCTATCAGAACATGTATCTCGTGTGAAGTGAGACAGTCCTGTCATCCCGCAGGTTTCCTCTCGTCCGTCTTTTATTCTTTATTTCTCTGTCTATCAGGATCAGCCGGCTTTACAAAACCTCACAAATCAACAATGTGTTTGTTCATAGTTTCTTTATTAAAACATCAATACACAACATAACATATTGATAACTTGAATATGAATATGACATTCTCAATTTACAAAAACAAACTTATTAAACAAAGAGATATAAAAGGTGAAGAGAAAAATAACAATCCTACTTATTACCAGTGTTGGGTGTAACTAGTTAACTATCATGTAATTGGTTACTGTAAACAAATTACTTTTCCTGTAAAAATGTAAAGTCAGGGATCATTTTTCCCGGTAGTTTAACTACAGTTAATTCAAAAGTAATTGAACTAAATACTGTGTAATTAGATTAGATGATTCAACTTTATTGTCATTACACATATACAAGTACAGTGTAACGAAATGTAGTTTAGCTCTAACCAGAAGTGCAATTAGCAAGTGCAGATATACAGTGTGAATAAATACAGAATACAATATTAGGGGAATAATATACAAATGTTCTATGACAATATGACAGTCGGTATGTACTATGGACAATATATACAGAAGGATATATACTGTGAATATTAATGTACAGGAGGCTATGAACAGATAACAATTTAGACTATACAATAGTGCAAGTGACTTGAGAGTGCATTAATTACAGACATTAGCTATTAAAGTTACAGTGCAGTAGATGAGTTAATGCGGTTATTAAAGGAATGGTGCGGTAAATGAGTTAATGCAGTTATTGAAGTTAGGGTGCAATGGATGAGTAGATGTCGTTAATAGAGTTACAGTGCAGTAGATGAGTTAGTGCAGTTATTGAAGTTACAGTGCAGTTGATGCGTTAATGCGGTTATTAAGGTTACAGTGCAGTAGATGAGTTAATGCAGTTATTGAAGTTACAGTGCAGCATATGAGTTAATGCGGTTATGAAAGTAGTCCATTAGTGCAAATGAGCATTCAGTATAATAAACCTGGTGTGCAAGTGAGCAGTATAGAGTGCAAATGATGCTATGTGTGTGTAAACAGTCCGGTAGAGCAGATACATGAAGTACTGGTGTGTACAGTTCAGTCATGCATGGCAGCCCTGTAGTGCAATGTAAATAGTGTAATAGCAGCATTACAGTTAAAGTTATGAGGGTTAGTGGAATCACTGGGGGGCAGAGTTCAATAATGAAACAGCTCTGGGAAAAAAGCTGTTTCCTAGTCTGCTGGTTCTTATCCGGAGGCACCTGAAGCGCCTACAGGAAGGCAGGAGAGTAAAGAGTCTATGAGCGGGGTGAGAGGAGTCCTTGAGAATGCTGCGAGCTCGACGCAGACAGCGTTTCTTATGGATGTCCTCAATGTATACAATAGTGATTTAAGAGTCGTTTCATGTCTATCCTTGAATCACTTAATTTATCAAGCTTGATATAACATATAGAAAGTACTTGGTAATTAAATACTATAGAGTAATTTGTCCAGCAGTCCAATTACTCTTCTGAATATGTAATGAATAACTAGTAATTAATTACTTTTTCAGAGTAACTTACCCAACACTTGTTTACAACATGAAAGATCTCCTTATATTTTCTCAAAAATATATAAATATATAAATATATTTTTGTTTTTGATCATTTTAAATGATTAAATTAAATGTTCGACTTCACATAAGAATTCTTTAATAGTAGTTGTTTTTAAGGATTTTTTGTTTGTGCAAATAAAACTGAACCACAGATTAAAATGACTTGTACAAGTTTTCAAAATAACATATAACATCTTTAATGCCCAGATTACATGTTATGTTAAATTTAGAAGAACTGTAGAAACTCGGATCATAACAGAAAGTTGAAGACACATTACACAATAAAGTGACACGCTTTTATTCTCATTATTGTGTTTGTTCATTGTGCGTCTCTACGGCTAAACGCAGTGACGTCATCGGCACTCGTCAGCACAAATAGAAACATTAAAACCCACCGATTAAATTAACTTCATTTCTGGGCTTCGTTGTGATATTTAATCAGAATAAATTGTTGAAGATTTCTTCTAGTATAGATTCTTCTAGTATGTTGTTTTTCTGTAGACTGAGCTGAGGTCTCATGAGGGGAATTAAAAGTGAGGTTACAGCGCCGCCTAGTGGAGGAGTGAAGAATCTTCCGTTTAAAACCCTTTCGGGCGCAAGAGGTCAGTATGTGCTTTCATCAACTCAATACAATAGTTGTTGGACATGAACTGTAGATTATGATGTTCTGGTGTTTTTTTCAAATGTGTTCCCCTTTACTGTAGAGTTAAGTATCGAATATTAAGTAAAAACTATAAATAGTAGCAGCAGTAATTGTGCGTGTGAACCAACAGATTTTCACCTTTTTCAATCTTTTGAAGTCCTGTTTTGTGTATATTTGTGAATTGCTAATGTGCGCTACGTGTGCATTTGTATGTGTTGTGTACAGGTGTGTGTGACATTAAAAACGGGGTGTTGCTAAATTAGACAGTGGCTTAAACCTCATCTAACTATTGCATTTAAGTGCTTGTAAAAAAGTATGTTCCACACTAGGATTAATTACATATTATATAGCATGTGCATGCATGAGTTCAATGTTTTATTTTAATATTATGACATATTTATTTAAAGTAAAGTTCATCACAAATGTCCTCAGTACTATGACTTTCATTCTAGGTCGTGTACAGAGCTTCTATGACGCCAGCAGAGCCGTTGAGAGAGAGTTCACGTGATTCAAGGAGCCTTCAGATAGTTATGTTTTCTCTTTAAATGCTTTATTTCTTTCATTTTTTTTATTCATTAAATGTCTTTCGTCTTTAAATCGGTTAGAAGTTCACCTCAGTTGGTCTTTGCAGCAGAAGATGGCTCAATGGCTCTGATCGCAAGTAGCCTACAGCAGTCTCGTTCTGTTTAGTAAACCATCTTTATTTCAGACACGCAATTCAAGCTTAACCAGTCTAAACAGTGTTTTCTCACAGCAATCTCCTGGTTCAGCAGCCGAATTTATACCTTTTGAGTTCGCATCTTTTTACACATTTGCCGTTGTCGGACTTAGCCCCTGATAGCACGCATACATCTGGCTTACGTCTGTTTGACGTCTGCATTTACATCTTACAGACATCTACAATACATAGTTTGCTCATCTGCAATACGTCTCGGAGATGTCTGCTGTCAGACGTTATATAGACATCTTGAAGACGTCTGTAAGATGTTTATGATTTAGAATGGATGTAAATCTGCTCTTTCTAAGATGTTTAGCAGATGTTTTTACGCAGCAAATCTCAAGATCTTTAGCAGACGTATTACAGACATTCAAACGTCTCCGAGACATATTGCAGATGAGCAAACTATGTCTTGCAGATGTCTGTAAGATGTCAATGCAGATGTCAAATAGACGTAAGCCAGATGGATTGTGCTATCTGGGGGAGCCCTTTTGTCATGAAGTCAAGTCTACTAAGTGTTTAGTTTAGTTTACATCTGATGTTTTTTATCTCAGTTTAGTGTTAGTTAGTCTAGTTCCTGTTTGCCTGATCTTGTTATCGTGTCTTGTTTTACCCCCTTGTGGGTTTTTGGTTTGTGTTTATTCTATAATAAAAGTATTTTTGTTCCCCCCGTGCTAGCGCTGCCTGCAATTGGGTTCTTCCCCCCCTGTTTCATAACAGAATGAACGACCCCAACAGAACCCGGCAGGCAACCATGGACAGCGGGATTAAGGGCTTCGCCCGGGAGGTTGTGGTGATTTTTAACTGCTGCCTCACCGAGCCTCTCAAGCGGGCCGAGATGGAGAGGTTGAGTCCCCTGTGGTTGGGTGAGATGATCAGGTGGTCAACCGGGATGATCACTGGCCTTTAGTGCCAGCCTGGGTATCCACCCCCTTGGCAACCGTCCCGGAGGATCGCGTCCTGGCCACCCTTACCCTGGGGAACTCAGCTCCTCCATCCGTTTCATCAGCCAGCCCTGCCTTTCACCTCCTTTCTTCATCCGACCACCAGACTGATGAGTCACATCCGCCTCTTCGCTCCGCATCGGACATGCCAGAACCTAAAAATTCTGGTCCCCATGAAAGGGGCTCTGCTGGTCCTAGATGTGGCAAAGGTTGATTTTCCCCTTCAAAAAATCTCTCCGACAAAGAATGTCCAGTTGTCAAAGAGTAAACTTAATTCGTTCGAATCAAACAAAGACGTTCCCCAGAGCTTCTGAAAATCCCCAGCCTTCCAGCTTACTGTTATAGCAAAACTTCTGAGAGGAGAACTCCTCAAAAACCAATCAGGTAAATTCACGTTATCTCATATTTTCCTCATCCAATGCTTTTGATCCGCCACGTTTATTTCGGAGGCAACGAGTTACGTATCTAACGGTAGTTTGCTCTTTATTGTCTTATTTTGAAACATATTTAAATTCAGTGGGCAAAAAAGAAATACGTATGAAGTCATCAAATAGTGCTGGATCATGCCCAATTAACTGTGGAAAAGTACCCAAGGTTACGAGAGAACATGTCACAAACTTTCAGTCCTCTGGCTATTTGGCCTCAGAAACATCGCTGGATTTTACATCGTTACAAGTGCTCAAATGTGCTCTAAACATGCTTAGAATGACATAAAGTGCATTTATGTGAACAATCATTGAACAGATATACCGATTATAACATCAAATCAATTAATCATCAACAAAAACTAATTTGTATGCAATTATTTTTAGTTAAATGTGTTCTCAGATGTGTCCACTGATACACATGTCAACTTACATTCCTACTGTTCCTATCAATACCTCTGAATACTTGAATGAATAAAAATAAATCTTTGTGAATTTGTATATAATCCTCACTCAGCACCTGCTCAGCACAAGGTTATCATGACCCGTTTGTAGATTGTAGTCATAGTAACGGGGCGGAACATTTTGGTCCTCAAGTATGACTGGGGCCAGAACATGTCTTCTTAATACTGTTTAGGTTTTTCTCAGGGACATTATAACTGTTGTGTGATGAAGACCAGGGCCCAGTGCATGTAAAATAAATCTAAATATGTCTTGTTTGTGCCCAAAATCACTCACAAATTACACAATATATACCAGTCACAGGAGGGGATTGATGTCATCGCATCTGTTAAGTTTGCATTTTTCCCACCTTACCAGTGAATTGTGAACTATGTGATCTGTGTGAAATTTTAACTGCAACCCCTTGCTAGAAAACTTCATCCAGCAATAATATATTGGACTGCTGTCCAATTTCGTGGCTGAAACGCCTCCAAACATCTGCAATTTGACGTCAATAGACCTATGCTATTAATCTGCAAATGTGTACAAGGAGCATGACCCAATGGGATTTTAAGCTTTTGGATGAGAATTCAATTTACAACATCCTAGACAACTTTCCCATAAATCAATGCAAGAGTTTTTTTTTGATCTCAGGCCAACACCGTGTTTTGGAAATCATTACATGTAGCTTACCTTCCAGCTCTGCATGTGCCAAACTGTGAAACAGAAACAAAATTAAACTGTCCCTATGTGTTCTTTACCAAATGCTGAGGTGATATGATGTGTTAACGCAGATATCTTTTGTGTATGTTAAGCAAGGTCATGTGCTTCTGTTATCTATGATGGATCCTTTAGTCTCCCCGCCACCATTTTGCCATGATTGCCTTAATATGAGCAGAGACTGTTTCGATCCTCTAGTCCTGTTTGCTGGGATGATCATCATTGGCAGTTTCTTTGAGGGAACTCTATTTCGACACAGTCTGTCATTTTTGTTTACAACTCCCCATTTGAAACGCTCTTGGGCCAAATAAGCATCACATCCACTCTCTTCAGGTTTCACCTCCCTTATTGGGCAGGTGCCAGTGGCGGTGAAGCCCTGCGTTAATGTTGTCCTCCTCTGGCCATCGGAGAATCTTACTCGTCATTGGGTCATCACCTCATGCACACTGGTTTTCATCCATCCCATCAGACAAAAATCACCATGTCATATGAGAGAGCGTCTCTCTCTCTCATATGGCACTACACAACATTCATCTTTGGGTTTGGCAGACAGGCATTTCATCAACCATTGTGGTCAATGGAAACACCTTTAATATAATCAAGACAATTGAAGAATAACCACAACTATTTAAACAGAATACTTTATTTACATTTATATTTAATCATTTAGCAGACACTTTTATCCAAAGCGACTTACAAAGAGTTAGGGAGCAACAAGCGATATGTCATACAGGAGCCATAATACATTAGGTGCCAATACAAAGTTACTAGTTTCAACAAAAGCTAGACCACTACATGTTGAGAGAAAGGGTTAGTGATTTTTTTTTATTTTTTTTATTAATTTATTTGTCTGTCAGATATTCACTGAAGAGTTGGGTTTTGAGTAGTTTTTTGAATGTTGTGAGAGATGTGGTTGACCGGACAGAGTTTAGAAATATTTATAATATTTAGAAACATTTACATCTTAAATGTTCATCTGGTTTATGATTAATGTAACACTTACAACATTTTAAGTTCTTTTTCTTTTTTATATATCAATGTTCGGCAACATGCATTGGTTCTCGATTCGTAATTTTGCATCTCCTCAATCAAGTTTGTCTTTTGCCCAGACATCAGGAAATTTAAAAATAACGATTTTCATTCAGAATGAGTCTCCATCTCTGCCACTGCATCCTATTTCAGGGTGGGGGCCTGCTTGAGATAAAGAAGAATTTTGTTACAGCCAAGCACCATCTTATCTCTGAGAAGTAGAACATCGGGTTTAAGTTTTTTCAAAATATCAAGATTAATTATGGTGACTACTGTGTTTTTACCAACACAGAATTCAGTCCATAAAACATTTTTAGTTTTCCTGTGCTTGAGTTTGCAAGCACAGGAGGATTAGAAAATCCTGAATAATTTTTACCTCTTTGCCATTTAAACTCCCTATATGCAGAGAATCAGATGTGGTTTCCCTTCCCTATGTTAAGATAGAATATTTCATAATGGTAAAATCTTCCACAATTGTTTTACTTAAAACTAACTGTGATAGCAAATATCAAAACTCACAATCACATCTGGGAGATTTGTTTCGCCTTTTATTACAGCAGCAGATGCTTTGCCCACGTTTAATTCAGAGTGAATTATCAAATGTTGGGAATGTGGACAGGGCTACTGACTTAAGCAGTGTATTCTCAGATCACATGTCCACATTAATACCAAAGATATACACTCACCTAAAGGATTATTAGGAACACCTGTTCAATTTCTCATTAATGCAATTATGGTGGTGGTGTAATGGTGTGGGGGATGTCTTCTTGGCATACTTTAGGCCCCTTAGTGCCAATTGGGCATCGTTTAAATGCCACGGCCTACCTGAGCATTGTTTCTGACCATGTCCATCCCTTTATGACCACCATGTACTCATCCTCTGATGGCTACTTCCAGCAGGATAATGCACCATGTCACAAAGCTCCAATCATTTCAAATTGGTTTCTTAAACATGACAATGAGTTCACTGTACTTAAATGGCCCCACAGTCACCAGATCTCAACCCAATAGAGCATCTTTGGGATGTGGTGGAACGGGAGCTTTGTGCATCTCACAAATCTCCATCAACTGCAAGATGCTATCCTATCAATATGGGCCAACATTTCTAAAGAATGCTTTCAGCACCTTGTTGAATCAATGCCACGTAGAATTAAGGCAGTTCTGAAGGTGAAAGGGGGTCAAACACAGTATAATTATGGTGTTCCTAATAATCCTTTAGGTGAGTGTGTATATATATTGTTTAAATGTGAGGTTGTGACCACTATTATAAACAATAATTGTTTAATATTTGTCCAAACCACATAAAAGTATTTGTATTTGAAATAAGGTGAAGCCACGGCACTGGTCCCTTCACCTTCTCCTGACTGTTTCACCACTCCAAGACTACCTCTTTCTGGGTCGACTCTCGCAGAGGTTTTGTGAGAGCAGAGGCATGGCTACAAAAATGTTTGCAAGGTAATTAACTATGCCCAAAAACCGCTACACCCATTTTATATCGGTTGGTACTTTGTTCAAACCGCTTTGGAAGATCTACAAGTTCTTTTATAAGGTTTCACATAAAGCTGTGGCAACCCTTCTTTTAAGTAGTTTCGCTGGTTCTACTTGCTCATCTGTTTCCAGTTGAGCTCTTCAATTCAAGTTTATTTATATAGCGCTTTTCACAATGTGCATTGTTCCATAGCAGCTTTACAGGGGCAAACAGGAAAACAGAAAAGGTAAAACACAGTGCAGAGGTGGTTCTATGGTGTTTATAGAACAAGCAAGATCATTCTTATAAATAATATCTAATTAATAAATAAATGCAGTCTCCCGGTGAGCAAGCCTACACTGCCCTGCTGTGGTGAGGAACCCAAACTCCAATGATTGATTAATGGAGAAAAAAACCTCGGGAGAAACCACGCTCAGCCGGGAGGGCCAGATCCCCTCTGACGTGTCATAGCTGCACTCAGTGACCCCGAACAAAAGCCACAGAGCAAATATCCACGGGGAAGAGGGAGAGCCCACCATCTGCAACCCAGAAAGTCCCACTCACCAAAAACCGTGCAGGTCAACCGACGACACCAGAAAACAGAGGAACAACCAGGGAAAATAGTAATGGCATGTTGTAGCTTTATTCCTCTGTGGTCCGACATCGACCACAAAACAAGGCCAAACCGGACCCACACAGCTCCAGCAGATGAAGCACCAGCCAACCCTAACCCTAAACCCCACAAGCTTTTCTTCAAATAATCCATCCCCTTCAAAGACATCAGCGTGTTCCTGTTTGATTTGCTCCGTGGATCATTGCTGTGACTCCTTGAATTCATAGCCATGATATTGTGATGTACTACATTAATTAGCTATATTTCTTTGCATGCTTTACTACCCAAGATTGGTTTGCATGTATCGTTTCGCTACCACAATGAATTTAAGCCTGTATTCTTTTCCATTGCATGGATCTTTTGCTTGCAGCCTGTACTGTCCCAGTGGAGTAGGTGTGGTTTTGTTGTACATTAGTAAGACCTGGTTGCAAGGTTGTAATCGTATACCTTTTGTTGCATTATATTGGGATTATATGGCATGTAGCTCCAGTCTAACTGGAATAGAACAGCTATTGTTTGTTGACCTGTGAGATCGCATACAGAGTTATATGTTGTATGCTCCATTCTGATCTGGGTCACCCTTCACCATGTTAATACTGCTCCCTACCGTACTCAAAGTTATGCTCAGTACCTCTTACTCGCTTTCCTAATCCATATCCATTTGCTCCATTGCAATTTTTTTCTGCTAGGCCGCGTGCTCTTACATCTGCTGCAAAGTGATTGTTATTTCCACACGCTTTGCATTTTTCCTTTTCTTGTCATGTTTCCGGCCGCAGTATCTGCACTATATGATGCCAAAATCTCATGAGGACTCTGCTTTCTCTCTCTGTCTTTCTCTTGACAACATCGCATGTAGTGTCGCTGATGTCTGTGTCTCTATAACTTTGGCTCGCTGTCTCAACAGCTCTGCAGCTCTTCCTATCTGTAAGGACTTTTCCAGACTTAGGTCAGACTCTCTAGACTCTTAGCTGTGAGTACCACACACAATTCTGTCCCTAATAAGGGAGTCTGTTATCACCCCAAAATTGCACGTCAATGCCATTGTCCTTAATTCAGTTACATATCTATCCAACCTTTTCTCTAGGCCCTGGTCTCATTGTATCTTTCAATAGTTTCATTCTTTTTCAGGTCACAGAATCCATCCAGTTTTGTTATCAGTTCCTCCATCAATAAACCCTCTATGCAGGGATGGATTATTGACCGGGCCAATTGGGCCAGTACCTAAGATGAGCCTGAAGGGGCCCTTGGCTTCAAGGTTGCGCAATCCTGTTTGGTACTGAAAACCCAACAAAAAAAACAAATTTTTTCCATGTTTAATATATGGGACTGTAGTACCTGAGACCGATCAGACACGCATAACTACTTACATTTCTTAAATATTACAACAACACCCCTCACCCCACCAGCAAGCTAGTCGCTTGGGGGTCAACCCCCAATCTGCAACTTACACCAAGGGCAGGACAAGATCTCTGGTGACCATAGCAACTCACACATATTCATCAAGATAGAGTATTTTACGACCCATTGGAATGTAAGGAGCTGAACTCTCTTTACTCACTTTGGGGATAGACCTACAATTATAAATGCATTTATATGGAAATGTACACATTCATTTAAAACATTTCCATGTATTAATGTTCATGTTGTTATGTCTGTTTTAACATTAATCCAACGTATCCATGAATGTGTGTTTAACTACTGGAATTATTAGATTTGTAGTAACTCATTTAACCAAGATGATATTTAGATCATGTTTGGTGTCTATGAGCTACATTTGTGATGTCCTTCGCGTTGATGTTTGTTGTGTTTTGGTAACTCTTTTCTTATTATTTTTCATCAAACTCTTAGTAGTCTTCTAGTGAACATCCAATCAGCTTTCACATGCAAAACACCATCTGAAAGACAAAAACAATTAACTTTCCCTCCAAGTTGCCATCTCCTGATTGGACCAGTCACGTCTGTAGGATGTGACATCCTCACAGTTTAAAAGAGACCACGAGAAGATTCTTCCTTCTCTTCCTCGCGCTTCCTTTTCTCTTAGTCGTGCTCTTCTTTGCGTTCTGCATCTCCAAAGGATGGACTAGAAGAAGACTTCACCTTTAACCCATAAGTTTGTGCCAGGCTGCGGCCTCGTCTTTCCAGATACAGATCCTCTGCATAAAACTGGTTCTCTCTGATCACTTTCAGCCAAGATCAACTGGAGCCTTAACAAACTGCATCAGGACTCTTTCTTTCTTTTGATGGGCAAGACGTGCAAGTATCAAACTTAGTCTTATTAATGGATGCATAGGGCATCATTAATCCTTTTAACAAAGGTCCGTTACAAGAAGAAACTGATGTTTAGTTCAGGCTATTGATCTTCTGAATATCATATACTGCCATAATCCATGCTCTGTTCTTCTCTCTGCTTCAACTTCAACCATCTTCTAATGCTTAACTGTATGTGTGTGTATGTTAGATTAGTATGTGTCTAGTCTAGATAATAAAGTCCTGTTTTATTTCACACGTGATGTTGTTTGTAGTTCATGCTCATAATCCGGAGTCCCTAAACATGGCGATTCTTGCTACCTGCTCGTAATGCTAAGTGATTTCCCCAAATCATGAATTTGATCCAGATAATTATAATTGATCATTATTAATTAAATTCATCCCAATTTGGATTGATATTTGTTTCCCTTACAAAGGGTGGTGGAGAAAATATTACTTACAATTGGGATCAAAGCTCATGATAATTCTTACATATTTGATGAAGAATAGTGTTTAAATAATTCTGTTCCTCATTGAATTCACTACAGGACCCATAAATAGGCCTCTGTGGACACCCTGTAAAAAATGAAATGATCAACAAATCATGGCAAAATACGTTTTTACGTTACATTGAACTTATTGATTTAATTACAGCACATTTAAATTGCATTTTCTGAATCTTTTGCTTGATGTTTTCATGTTTACAGACATGTGTCACAGGGGCATTTCATGGTGAGAAATCTTTTTTTATTTACGTGATGCATTAAACACTTGTATATTTGACAGTTAATTAAAAATGTGTGTTTCATATGCCTTAATTTGGTCCATTGTTGATTTTTAGCTGTGTAGCTAATATTAGACTTCTATAAACCATGTAGAGATAATTTTTAGCGCAGCGCAAGCATTTGATGCAGAGCGAGAATGGTTTTAATATTCATTGTCGTCTTAACTTTCACTTTCTATAACTGTGAATGCGTAGCTTAAGGGAAGAACTGAAAAATTGTGGGAGGGGGGCCCATGGAGGTAACTGGCCCCAGGGCCCTTTGAAGTCATAATCCATCCCTGCCTCTATGTCCCGTCCGACGCCAAGAGTTTTGCAGACTTCACGTCCTTTTTCTCCAATTAGACAATGAAGAAGTTTTATTTATATTCATCTGACGATGATGATGGACACAAATGACGAAATGGCTGTTACCTGTCGTTTGTGTTCATCATCATAACAACTTCCGGGTTTTCCCACATTTTCTATACTACAAGTTCCTAGTAACAGTCTTAGCACTTTAACAGCACACACAGGGTTGTCAGGTCTCTGGTCTAGCATCTGTGAGGTTGTTTCACTTGTCTTGTTGGGGTTGTCAAGCATGTGGGGTTTGTTGTTTCTTATTTGTCAATTGTTTAGTGTCTGCGTTGCACCCACTCCCCTCGTTACCTTGTTTTCTCCTTCATTATTAGTTTATTCTCTCCACCTGGATTTCCTGATTTTCCCAGCTGTTCCTTGTTTTCATCCAGCCCCACCTTTCCTTATATTCCCCATGCTTACTCTTGTCCGATGTCAGTCCGTTTTGGTTTAATCACCTGTGGGTTGTCCACTCTAACCTAGTCTTGTCTTGTCAATTATATATCTTGTCTTGTCCAGGCTCCAGAGCTGTTTGTCTTCAACCGGAATCTACCTGTGTCTTGCTCTCTGCTTACTCAAGTAACTACGACTGCCATTACCTCTTCTCGAGGGATCTTGCTACTAACTCCAGCTGCCTGGGTAACTCACTGGTTCGCTGCACATGTGATTGTCGCCCTGACATCTTATCCCTCGGTTCTTTACCAGCTGTTGATTGTGGGAATTGAAGCTGCTAACCTACACTGTCAAGCTTACGGGAGTACCAGGGTCATGGTCATTATC
Source organism: Triplophysa tibetana (assembly GCA_008369825.1). NCBI lineage: Eukaryota > Metazoa > Chordata > Actinopteri > Cypriniformes > Nemacheilidae > Triplophysa > Triplophysa tibetana. Next base: position 21,947,709 of record CM017909.1, on the reverse strand, counting down.
TCCCGCTCGAGGTAGCTACAGCAGTTCGTCTCGAGTCTCTTGTTGGAAGAAATTACATCCGTCAAACCGTCATCAAGTGGATTCTTCCTTGGCTCTCGCTGGAAGGAATTACATCAGGCGAACCGTCATCAAGTGGATTCTTCCTTGACCCTCGCTGGGCGGAGTTATATAGTTTGGTCTGCTTTCAGCAGGTGGAATTATCTTTGCCCTCACTGGGCGGATTTATCTTGTTTTTTACCTGTCTGCAGCAGGTGGACTTTTCCTTGGCCCTTCTGGGCGCACTCATTTGAATTATAAGTTGAGTCAATGACCATTTTTGCCCCTGCTGACATACGCACCTCTCAGTGCAGTTCCCTGAACCTCCCGGCCCAGCGCTCGAGCCCGTATTGACTTTTGCTGCCTTAACGTTCAGATTTCTGTATTTGTGCCCATTATTCCATGTATGAGCATTTTGAGCTGGGTCAAATAAAACCTACCTTCTCCTGCATCTGACTCTTGAGTCGTTCATAACACAGGGTGCTTCTCAATTCTTATCTGTGTATCCTGGTTTCCTTTCCTCGCGTCTTAGCTCCACCCCTTCTGGATGTGAGGGAAGGGAACAAGGATAAGAACCCAACAAACATTTGATCATTTAATGACTCTTGAAAGACGTCAGTCCAACACATGCCGTCACGGTTGGAAAATAGTTCCAAAATGAAAGTTGAACGGACGTCTTTAACGTCATCTGGCCGTGATTTCCACATCTTTTCTGCTCATCCCTGGACGTCCAAATTTTTACTCTTCTGTACGTTTAATATTAAATGTGTTGCTGCTTAATGTAAGCGTTTGTAATTGTTGGAATGTAAAATTCTCATGTCCCCTTGTCTAAACAATATTCTACGGTTGAAGAGTCTAGTCGATGGAACACAGAGAGTTTGCAGGCCTGGAGACAAAGTTTGACACAGACACCAGGTGCTTGTTCAATCAGAGTCCAATGTTTATTTGTTTAAGGACTAATATTTACAAGGTTAAAACAGGAGGTGTCATATAAAACCACTAGAGAGTGGAAAATCACCAGACTTTATGTTTAGTCTTTTCCTCCTGAACAATCAGATATGATCACAAAGTACGTATTCAATATTACAGTATCAAAACAATTGTTCCAAGACATAATTAGGAACCTTGAGATGGAGACAACAGATACTTCTATCAGAATATGACAGCATATGGCATGATACAACTTTCACAGAGGTTAAACAACAAGAAAGTAAGGCACATCTTAGAAGCTAATACTAATAGGAATGAATATGAATGAATACATATTAGATTAGATTAGATTCAACTTTGTGTTCATTACACATATACAAGTACAGTGTAACGCAATGTAGTTTAGGTCTAACCAGAAGTGCAATTAGCAAGTGCAGATATACAGTGTGAATAAATACAGAATACAATTTTAGGGAAATACTATACAAATGTTGTATGAAAATATGACAGTCGGTATGTGCTATGAACAATATATACAGAAGGCTATATACTGTGAACATTAATGTACAGATGGTTATGAACAGATAACAATATAGACAATACAATAGTGCAAGTGACTTGAGTGTGCATTAATTACAGACATTAGCTATTAAAGTTGCAGTGCAGTAGATGAGTTAATGCGGTTATTAATGGTACAGTGCAGTACATGAGTTAATGCAGTTATTGAAGTTATAGTGCAATACATGAGTAGATGCAGATAATACAGTTACAGTGTATTAGATGAGTTAGTGCAGTTATTGAAGTTACAGTGCAATAGATGCGTTAATGCGGTATTAAGGTTACAGTGCAGTAGATGAGTTAATGCAGTTATTGAAGTTACAGTGCAACAGATGAGTGGATGCAGTTAGTTATGCAATAGATGCAATAGATGAGTTACAGTGCAGTAGATGAGTTAATTCAGTTATGAAAGTAGTTTATTAGTGCAAATGAGCATTCAGTGTAATATTCCTGGTGTGCAAGTGAGCAGTATAGAGTGCAAATGATGCTATGTGTGTGTAAACAGTCCGGTAGAGCAGATACATGAAGTACTGGTGTGTACAGTTCAGTCATGAACTTTGTATTAAACACAGATGCAATATTTGTAGAGGACAGGACGAAATCCAGATTCTCACAGTAATGTAATTTACTTGTTTTATTGCTGTTTTAATGGTAATACAAGACTGGAAATAATTTGTTAGTGCCAGCTTTGACTCTGGAACACATGAATCACATTCCTGGAAGAGCTGGTGGTGCTGACCAGGAGAAGTACAGTAGTAACATATGTGTGTTTACTAAAATACCTTAGTTTTGTTCTTTTCATGTTTGATTAATGTCTGCTAAACATCAATGTTAAACTCCATTGCTATTGAGATTCTACTATTTGTATTTTCTTGTTTGAATAGTAGCTGTCTAACAAATGGAAGACGATTAAAAATGTGACGTTCACTATAGAATATGCTTTGCTAAATTAAAACCCTTATTTTTGCCACACATAATGTGTTATTATCTGTGATGTAAACAAGATTAAAATGTTTTATAGATGTTCAGACCGGACCGATTTGGTATGATATAAGAAATACATTTTTCATAAATAAAGCAGATTTCATAATCGCCGCTACAATAAAACAAGTTAAAAACATGCTTAAAAGTGGTCAGAAATGTAAACAAGGTTTTTCAAATAAACTATATTAATTAACTGTACTGTCTGAAATAGGTATACATTTACAAAAAAAGCGTAATTATCACATTTATGCATGTTTGAATATTATCTAAAGATGTAGTGATGTGCAGTGGGAGGAGAATAATCCGCGCGTCCCGTTTAGTTGATAAAACACTTACGCAAAGGAAACACATGAAACTACAAAACAAACCACACTGGTTTGAGAGAAAACTGGTAAAGGCGTTTACATGCAACGCGAAATCGGAGAAATGGACAAAGAACTAATTAACATTGCCGACCAGTTTTTGTTTAAGAGTTCCCCGATAAAAGAAACCCGTTTTACGCGTTACCCACATGACCTTACGTATATCAACTTAGTAGGCATAATCAGCGTAAGACTGTGCACGTAAACGCGCTCAATAGAAGGAATGCACGTGTCGTCACTTTACCATGTGAACACCACGTGAGCACGTCGGAGCGTGTCTGAGTGGCAAAACATTCAACAAACTGACTGTTTACATTATCAGGAATCGCAACTCCGCGCATCGTTCAGTGTCCAGGATCACCGGATTCCTCTTTAAGTCACATTGAAACAGTAATCGTGAACGACGGTAATCGTCGAGTCCAGCTGCTTGTAATTTCAGCAATAATTGCGTGTTTTAGTCCCGGTTATTGTCTTTCTATTATTCTCCTCAGCCATTTAACCGCGTGTTTTACAACTCAGGGGAAGGTGTCCCGCGCTCAAGGGGGCGTATCCCGACGCTCGAGGGGGCGTGTCCAGGCGTGTTCACAATGGAATTGACCTTGATGCATACTCACTGTTGATGAGCTGAGAGAAAAAACAACAATTTGTGCTTCGTAGAGAATTCAAGGTACTGATTTCAAACCAACAGTATTATTATGATTATTATGATTATAGTTATTACGGTTTAAACTTGTGTCTTTGGTGTAAACACACTGTTGCACTGCAGATTTTATGTCTGAATTGAAGATTGATGTCATCAAGTGGATTAAAAGAAAATTATGTCTTCGTTCATTCATCCTCGTGTCATTTTAAACCTGTATGTAGAACACAAAAGAAGATATTTTGAGGAATGTTGATTGCCAAACGACACTGAACTCCATTGACTTCCATTGCATGAACACAAAACCACTGAGACAATTTTTATTTGTATTATTATAAAATATCTTTTATTTTATTTTTATTTTACTGTGCATTAATTATAGTAACAGATACAGTATTCCTTCACGTTAAGTAATGTTACCTTAATGCGATACCTTAATGTTATTAACTTCTGTAGCTCAGATGAGTTTTTGTTTCAGTTTCTCCGCCTCTTGGACATGATGACTGTGAGGGAGGGACTGGTGTACGCACACACACACACACCTACACACACACATACACACACCGTCTTTGTTCATCTGTCCATCAGTCTCAGAACATCAGTCTCAGAACATCATGTGTCCATCAGTCCTGAACTTCTTCATCTTCCTCCTCCTCTGCAGATCCTGCGACTCCAGCCGCAAACTTCTGCTCTTTCTCATCGATGGTCTCAGGTACGATTATACAGACGATCTACAAAACCTGGAAGGATTCAGAGGGATTGTGGAAAACGGTGTGAAAGTGGATTACATGACTCCAGATTTCCCCAGTCTGTCCTATCCAAACTATTATTCTCTAATGACAGGTAAGACTTGCCAACAAACTTTATCTGTACCTATTGTGTTTTCTTTGTGTGCAAACATAAAAAGTTATACACTCTTAAAAATAAAAATGCTTAAAAGGTTGTTCACAGCAACACCATAGAAGATCTTTTTTTGGTTCCACAAAGAACCATTCAGTCAAAGGTTCTTTAAAGAATCATCTCTTTCTTATGTTTTATCATCTGAAGAACCTTTTTTCACCACAAAGAACCTTTAGTGAAACATTCGGTCCTAAAGGTGTTTCTTTATGGAAACATAAAACACAGATGTCATCGTGTATCACGTTTATTTTAAAGAGTGTGTGTGACATCTGCTGATTCATTATAGGTTGAATAGAGCAATTAATAATGACAGGTCGGACCTGTTCCAAAACACCAACAGAACTATCTCCTAATTAAAGTGTGAATTCCGGTTATCGGGGTCATATCATTGTAATTTTGTCCTCTGCGACACATTAGACTTATCTGAAATTCCTAAGATATCTTACCATCAAACCAGAAGAAAGAATGAGAAAGAGGAGACAAGACAAGACAAGCCACACCTATGAGTGTCTTGTGGCAAAAAAAAATTTGGGGCATGTCACTTTGTTTTCTGGGACATATGTATTAGGCCTAAAAGAGCCTATAAATTTATGCATGCCAATCACAAAAACACCAATTTTTAAAAAGCATTATGAAAAAATGACAAATATGGAAATCTCAAAAAGAAAAATCACATCTTCAACGCATTTTGTTGCTAGAATCGATCACAAACATCATTTGACATCAATTAGGAACATCCTTTTTTTGACAGATTTATGTCCTTAACTTCACAGTCAGTCAACCTATGTCACTCACCTTTGTCATGCAATTCCAGGGGAGCTTCTTGATTGACAAGTGCCTCGCCCCTTTCTGTGCAATCACCATGTGAAGTCATGACATCAATGCTAAATCTACAGTAAAAGTGACTATAATGTGATAGAACAGGAAATAACACACTAGATCTTAGGTGTCACATGACCCAAATTGACCCTATTATTATCATATAATGCTGCATTTATTTCATTATTTCAACCTTATGATTCTAATAACATTTTGTTAACATATCTATTAAAGTGTATCTGAATGCTTTTAAAGGGTAAGTAACTTTAGGTCATGGAAAATACATTTCATGCAGTGTGTTGTGTTGGAAGTAACCAGTCTGCCAAGGTGTAGGTCAGAAGGGGAATGGATTACAAAGTTATTGGCTTGTAAAAAAGGGAGTCGACACTGAATCACTCAAACGAGACCTGACTAACTATACGTTCAGCAGCGGCTGTTGAGAGCTTAAAAAATGGCTCCGGCCACCCTGCGAACAACGCTGTAAAAGTTTCTTGGGAGCGCTGACGCAGATCGAAATCTTATCTTGAATTTAAAGGAGCCAAACAAGCTTGTTAATCTTGTGCAGACTGACCAAAAGCAATTGATCGGTGGAAAGAACGTTTTTGTAGTTACAAGTTTGCTAACGAAATAATATTCCGCAGCAGTAGCACTGTTGTGCATGCTCTGGCGCTTGAGTTAGCATGAAATTCCCGCTTATTTACAGAAAGTGTATAACGTTAATGCACATCATCAGCAACTCATCAGGAACACAAACAATCTTAGACACCTTGGCCCACGCATCTTTTTGTATTTATGTCCCTAGACGAAAACAGGGACAATTCGTATATGATTGGTAAACCTGCCACGGCAATAATCAACCTCTCCTCCATTTTGCTTGGGAACTCATGTGGTCAGAACCAAAGTTTAAAAACAATTTAAAAACACGCCGTACGCCGGCAGAAACACCTTGGTGGACACAACCCCTTAATCCAAGTCTCTAACCGTGCGTATCTACGTCACTAGAACGTCCCCGGCTACATTTTGCTGGGAATGCCACGAAATCTTCACTCTCCTCCCCAAACACTGTCGCTCATTCATGATGCGTGTGCATCATGTCTAGAACCTGTGTTCTAATTTGTGAAACTAAGTCCGTCTGATTTAAACTATGAAAGGAAGAACTTCTGTGGAAACAATGGTTTCAATTCATTTTCAAATGACAGCAATGGAGTATGACCCCAGGGTGTTACGGTGTGCGGGTCATTTCACCAAAAATTGCTTCAATAATCTTGTCACGTTCACTGAAGGATGTGTTAAACGACTATCCTTGAAAGATGGGGAAATACCAACTTTATTTGGACCTGTTAGCTCCACCGAATCACAATCTGTAAGTGTGACTATTTATTTTTGTCTGAACTTCAAGACATATTTTTCTACCTTATGTCTGTGTTTAGCTAATGCATTTAACGCTAACATTAACATGTACCGTTATTTCTGGGGTATTACACTTTGTTTATCCATATATACTCGACTAATTAAAGTGTTCGATCTATTATCTGCTATCGTCTTCGGAGGTTTCTTCGTAAGGCTCGGGCTCAAACTGGTAAAGTAAAATCCCCGCCATCTCTATCTATACACTGTATATAATATATAACCTGTAAACCAAAATCAAGTGATGAAGGTAGGCGTTCCATTTGCCACACATGATGAACGAGTTTGACCACTCACAGCAGACTCCCGTAATGATGATAGATGTTCCGTTTGCAGCACATTTTGAACAAGTTTGACCAATCACAACAGACTACACCATCTGACCAATCACATGACACTAGACTAGCGGATAGGTGGGGATTAGACGGAAGAAATCATTTGTGTGTCAGTCAAGAAGTGAGGTAAGAATAACTGCCTATTATTACAAAATAGTAGTGTTTTTACACCTTCTGAACATGAACTTGTTATTGGACACTCCACAAACCAAAGTAGGACCTTGAAAATCCAATGTTACTCACTCTTTAAACATTACATAAATAATGTCGGGATAACATTTTCGTACAAATGTAAATCGGCGACTTATTATGTTTTTTTTAGGGCTGTCAAACGATTACAATTTTTAATCTAATTAATCACAAGGTTTCTTGAATTAATTTAGATTAATCACAATACTAAATATGATTGAAAAATTCACGTTTTCTGTGTTTCTTCTCAGAACAGTAAGATAAATGACAAGAAGCGGATATTACATTTGTCTCTTCTTTTTTATTATTGTCAAATCCAAAAAACTATTTTAATTCTAAACAACTTTGGCAATTTAGCCATTGCTCTTAGCAAATAGGTGAATGTAGCGTTTTTTCTTTTCGAGAAAATCTATTTTTTTCTTCAATTTTCCACTTGTGTGCCACGATTTGAGACTGTTGAGCACATACCTCTACAAAGTGACGCTCTTCTGATTTCATTAAGGTTAAAGCAAACGACATTACTTTCCAGGTTTTAGTGATGTGATGCGCTGTCACACCCAGATAATTGTTGTTACTAACGGAGGTCCAGTGGTCTTCTGTCAAAGCAACATATTCCGCTGAAGCCAAATCCTATTCCTTCGTTTTCTTTTTAGCGTCAGTTGATTTTAGTCATCACTGTGCCTCTCGACAGTAGCTTGTAGAATGCGTCTAAAGTTGCCGCTTTCAAAACTTCTGCGAGGCCCGTGTCCTCGACAATATTAATCAGTTTACAGTTCTTGTTCATCCAGAGGGCCAACGGGTTCTTCCGACACCTCCATGTCGCCCGTGTCAGCCATGTTGTTTACGCGACGAGGAATGAACGCGGCGGGGGTTGAATTGTGGGTAAAACATGGCGGGAATGCGTTAATCCGTTAATAAAATTATCGCCGTTAATTCCAGAAATTAATCATTTCGCGTTAACGCATTAATTTTGACAGCCCTAGTTTTTTTGTAACATTGAGAGACCTTTAGCCGAAGCTCTGAGAACATACCGTGATTGGTAAGTTATTATTGTTACAGTCTGTTCCTGAATTTTCCCCAAGGACTTCATCTCCCATGATTCTCCACACTCCCTCACCTATCCCTCGTCTTCAATCACCCACCCCTACCAACCATCGCCATCATCCGGACTCTTATTTATACTCCACCGTTGTCCAGCACGTAATGTTACACCTTTGTGGGTTCTCTCACGCGCCAGTGTATTGGTGTTTGTATTAAACGGTAGGCCTAATGTGCTGCATTTATTAAATTACAAATATTGTACTTTTCTGTCATGGAGTCATTAGCTTTAATATTTAGAGCAGTTGTTGTCCAAGGCCCGTATTTATCAAGCCTCTAAGAATTACTCGCAAGAAGACTTCTAAGAGTTGACTTAAAAGTTAGTATCAGGCTTCAGCCTTCGTCTACCCGAGGGCTAGCATGAATCTTGCGGAACGCACCGACGCTTTGATTAACGGCTCGTCGTCAAACTTAAAATCTCTTTTCTCCCGAAGATATAACATCTCTGTCTCTCAGTTCAATCCCTAGGTGCACCCTACCACCGAGCCTCCACTGTCTGACATTGGCAGGAAGTGTTCTAGTTTGAAGAAATGTGATAGATTGCTTTTATCCTTAATTTTGGAAGTATGATATCCTGAGTTTTCAGCACTTACACAAAATGGCACTTGAAACATAATAAGACTCGTATTTGCTTGTTGGGATCATCAATGGTTTCCTTACAGAGCAAGCACATCCCTCCAACCAGCCACACGTCTGTCCGTGTTACAGCGACCCGGAGGATCATGTTACCGCTCAGAGGATTCTCTTTCATATAGTCAGGAGATTTGACGGAGGACACAGATGTGTCATTAAAGTATCCACTCAAGTCTCAAGATCTTATCGGAAAAAATCAAAACAGAAACAAATGAGAGCGTAATTGAAACACTTGGGGGCGGTTTCCTGGACACGGCTTGAGCCCCAGACTAACTTAAATGTTACAGGTGTCTTGATGGAAAACAACTTACACGGACATCTCTCCGTGTAAGTTACACAACATATATCCGTGTGACTGTTTTGTTTTAAGATGCACACTTCAGTATTTTTATTTCTAAAGTATGTTTTTTAAATTGACTTGATTTAACTAAGTCTTAGTCGTGGCTTGAGCGGCCCTGTCCGGAAAACGCCCCTTGAAAAAAAACAGATGAAGAGTATAGTTGAGGGTGTAAAATGAATATAAGATAAATTCAATGAGAAATTGGTGAGTTGATGTTGAGATCTTCATTAATATTGACTTTTATCTGCAGACTTGACAACAATGCATTAAACCGAGCTCGGATTTGGCATCTCGTTTGAGATTTCAGACTCTTTTTTTCACAGAAAAGTCTCCATTTACTCTCCATTTATTCTCACTCATGTCTAAGAGAAACTATCGAGATATTAAAGAGATCTCAACTGTGCTTTTTCGTTATTTAGCCAAAATCCTTTGAGATTGATGCTGATGTTAGTTTGAGAAAGGCAGCACGCTTTTCTTTTGTCTGTCTGTGTTCATAAGATATTCAGGTGACACATGACCTGAACTTCAGATGAAAATCCTCTGGTCCCTGAACAGTAAACACTGGTTAGGTGACTTCATTTCTCCTCGTGTTGTAGGGCGCTTCTGTGACGTGCATCAGATGACGGGTAATTACATGTGGGATAAAGACTCCACAAAGGAATTCTCCATCGGGAAGAATGTGGACAGCCGTTTGCCTCTGTGGTGGGACGGTTCAGAGCCGCTGTGGGTGACCGGCCAGAAACTGGGAAAGAGCGTCTACATGTACTACTGGCCCGGTCAGTGTAACCAAATCACTTCATTATATCATGAATATATCGAGCTTCACATACAGTCATGGATCTGACATCTGGATTCAAACACTGTTAAAGATTTTGCCTTTGGAAGAATTTAAAGAGCAAAGCTTGAAGTGTTTCTTCTGTTCATTCAGGCTGTGAAGTGACGATTCTTGGTGTGAGACCTTCATTCTGTGAGAAATATGTGCACAGCCCATCAGAAAAGAACCTGACAGATGCGATGGAGAACTCTCTCAACATGTTGAAGTAGGACAAACCGTTCATGGAAACGTTCAATGTTTTTTCTGTTAACTTAATCTTAAATTAATAATAAAAAACATGCAAAAAATGTAACAATAAATTTGTTATAATTATTCATTCTTAATAAAATAAAGAATCATATTTGAAGTGTGAATCTGATGTGTGTGGTTTGTTTGAAACAGGAGTAATAAAGCAGACATGGCTGCGATATATTATGAGAACATTGATTTGCTAGGACATTATTTCGGTCCTCATTCTCAACAGATCCAGAATGCCTTGAGCTCACTGGACCAGGCTCTCCAATACCTCAACCGTTTAATCAAGGTCTGTTTCTTCACAAGTCAAACTGAAGCTTATTTAAAACGTTTACTTGATTCTGTGTTTGTGAAACACGTTTGTGTCTTTTTCAGGAGAAGAACATGAGAGATGAGATAAATGTGGTGTTGTTTTCTGATCACGGCATGACAGTGTTCAAGGGGGCGAATAATGTCATCGAGCTGGACAAATACATCTCCATGTCAAGCATCATTAAAATGATGGACAGAGGGCCGGTGGTCAGCCTGTGGCCCAAAGAAGACAAGTTTGAGGAGGTGAGATAATAATTTCAATCTGATGCACGTTTGCTCACAGAACCGAAAACAACAACAACAAAACAAAATATTGGCTATTATTCCATCTTATAAAAGTGATTCTGTTTTTTTTTACAATTAGGGCTGTCAAACGATTTATTGGAATTAATCACATCCAGAATAAAAGTTTGTGTTTACTTAGCATAGGCTATGTCTATGTACATGTCTCTGTAAACTAAAAAAACATGAACATACATGGCTATATACATATATTTACATTTATGCATTTGTCAGACGCTTTTATCCAAAGTGATGTACATTGCAATATCCTATACATTTTTACTTAGGTATGTGCAATCCCGTGGGATCGAACCCAAAACCTTACGTTACTATCGCAATGCTCTTACCACTGAGATGCAGGAAAGCTATATGTATATATATATATGTATGTATGTATGTATGTAAACACAAACTTTTATTCTAGATATACATGTATATTATTCTTGAACTTTTATTCTATGTATAACCTAAACACAATTGAACTTTCACCAAATATATCATGTTTTATTGTGTTCTTGACAGTGCGGTGTACAGTTCATATATGAAAAGTTTTTTTCCAAAAAGTTTTTATTGTGCATTCCAATTAATATAAAATCAAACTGCATCTAGTATGTTTTTATTTAAGCCCTTATTACAAGAAAATTCAGCGAACTAACACAATAAAAACATGATAACATAATAAAAAACATGATTTTTGATGAGTTATATCATTTGGAGCCAAACTCTTCATAAACACAGTTATCTTTTATTGTAATGTAGATATATCAAAACCTGAGCAGAGTGAACAACATGAAGGTTTATAAGAAGCAAGAGATTCCAGACCGATTTCACTACAGGAACGGGAGATTCGTCTCGACACTGACGCTCGTGGCAGAGCCCGGATGGTTCATCGCTGAGGTTTGTCTCTTCAGAACGTCCTGATCCATCTTAAAAAATGTCAATTGAATGTGAATGCAGGCGGCTCAACTTCTGAAAGCATTAAATATTTACAACAATGTGTTATCACATATGAACGTTTGCACCTCTGGTGATTCTCAGGCCTGATGTGGAATTTTCCACTATGTTCCCTCCTGACCTGTTTAATGGCCTTTATAGAGTAGAGTAGAGTAGAGTAGAGTAGAATAGAATAGATAAAGAATAGAATAGAATAGGAATTAATAGAAAAGAAGAGGGAAAGAATAGAATAGAATTGGAATGAATAGAAAAAAATTGAATAGGAATTAATAGAAAAGAGTAGGAAAGAATAGAATAGGAATTAATAGAATAGAGTAGGAAAGAATAGAATAGGAATTAATAGAATAGAATAAGAATAGAATAGAAATTAAAAGAATAGAATAAATAAAGAATAGAATAGGAATTAATAGATAAAGAATAGAATAGGAATAAATGACTGAAATAAAAGGAAATAGGAAAGAAAAAGAATGAATGGAAAAGGATAGAATAGAATGAATAGAATAGTATAGAATAGAACAGGAGTGAGTAGGAAAGAATAGAAAAATAATACAATAGGAATGAATAGAATAAAAAGAAATGGGAAAGAAAAAGAATGCATAGAAAAGAATAGGAAAGAATATAATATAATTTAACAGAATAGATCAGGGGCCTGTTTCAGAAAGCAGGGTAAGTGCAAAGAAGTCGACCCCAGAAAACAGAATACTCAGTCAAACCCGCGACCGCGGGGTAAGTCAAGCCCATTTCAGAAACCGAGGTATCTTATACTCTGAGTGAGTAACCAGAGTAACACACTCCGTGAACCTAACCTGGTCGGGAGCAGGTTTTATTCCACAAACACAGGGTTTGTTCTTTTTATTGCAGAAGGATTGCACCTACATGAGAGAGAGAGAGAGAGAGAGAGAGAGAGAGAGAGAGAGAGAGAGAGAGAGAGAGAGAGAGAGAGAGAGAGAGAGAGAGAGAGAGAGAGAGAGAGAGAGAGAGAGAGAGAGAGAGAGAGAGAGAGAGAGAGAGAGAGAGAGAGAGAGAGAGAGAGAGAGAGAGAGAGAGAGAGAGAGAGAGAGAGAGAGAGAGAGAGAGAAAGATAATTCCCATTTTCACAGTTTCAACAAAATAGATATAAAAGTGATTGATATATAATTTTGCGCATTAACAAGTTAATAGTTTTTTTCTAAATAAGTCCTCATATTCACCGTACGCTTGTAACAGTACCTTCAATTCGATTGGCGACAAATGAGCATGCGCTTTTTGTCACGTGCCGTTGCCATGGCTGAATCGTGCTATCTTCACTCAATTGATGATGGCTTTTCATCGCCATGCTGCACGCGCATAACCTAGAGTGAACTTACTCAGATTGGATTGAACTAACTCAAATCAGCTGGTCTGAAACTGAAAACTCAGAGTAGAGATTCTGTGAGTAAATCAACTCAGAGTTCAGATTTTAACTCGGTGTTGGTTGAACTTCCTTATTGAAATGGGCCCCATAACAGGGGTGTGTTTCCCGAACAATGTCATAACTCGCTGGTTAACCACCATAGTACGCTGCATTGTTAGGGAAATTAACGATGTAGTTACGACTGCTTCCTGAAATCTCTACTTTTTTATCCTATTTTTGTTATCTGTTTTTTTTTCAGGATATTAAATTCATTTATAAGTGTGCTACTACATCGTTCCGATCAGGGATTCCCCAGGGTCCTAGTGCAAGCAGATCATGCGCATGCTTACTTTTAAAAAACAGTGCTTTATTTCCTTCACAAACTAAAAATGTCCAATTAAATTTGTATGTATTTCGATTGATGTGGCTTGCTTAGTTTGATCAAAAGCTTGATGCATGTAAGTTTACATGTCATAATAATAAGGAACGATGCTTCTAACCACTGCTCTGTACCTGTAGTTCCAACCAAACAACTTTGCGATGCTGCTTGCGATTGATCGTTGGAACGATGGTTTTGGGAAACACTTAAAGCGCTGAACTATGCTGGAGCGACGGAACTCGCGACCATAGTTGGCAAAAGATGCTTTCAGGAAACGCACCCCGGGTCAGGTCAGGAGAGGACAGGAAAGAATAGAATAGAACAGAATATATTTACATGACTGATGCAAGTGTGTGTGTCAATGCATGTAAGATATTAAAGGTTTTGCTTGTAGTTAACATGTTTTCTTGTACCTGTGCTTTGTAACAATGAACATAGTTAAAAATGCTATATGCATAAAAATTGCAGTCATTTCATAAAAATGAAACAAAGTAGCAGAATCACATGTTTAGAATATGGAAACAGGAAACCAGGAACACTAAGAATGGAATTAAACTGGAAACATGTAACACCAACATAGCGGATACAACAACTGACAAAGGACTAGCGAAACACTTGGGTTTAATTATACACAACTAATGAGGCCTCTGACAAGGAAAAAAGACACACATGGGACACTAATTAAGTGGAACCCATGAAGAAGAGAACTACAAAGGACTACACAGGAAACCAGAAAGAAGAAAATACAAACTTAAAGTCCACCTAACATGAACATGGAACACTTAACAAGACTAGACTAGAATATTCATTGTAGATTCTCAGTAAGATCAGCGATGTCAGAGAATTCAGCAGCATCATGATTCAGGTCTGCATATAAACCTTTAGTCCAAAAACAACAGTGTGTGAAGGACAGAGATCTCAGAGATGTGTCAGGGGGGTTTACTGCAAAAACAAAACTGTGAATGCTTTCTTTTACAGAATAGAAGCGTTCTCCCCTTCCCGGAAAACAGCACGGGGGCGGAAGAGTACGGCCTGCACGGTTATGATAATGAGTTTATAGACATGAGAGGATTCTTTATGGCACAAGGACCGGGTGAGACAACACACTGGACCACTTGCTCCTTTAGATTCTTATGAGAAAGAAACATCTCTTTAATATCTCAATTATTTCTTGTAGCCATCGATGAAATTTAATGGGGAGAAAATTAAAACTCAAGACTTAAGGCCCATATTTCTCACATTAATCTTGTTAGAGTTTCAGAAGAAATTTGTCAATATTATTGATAAATCTCAATATGAACACAAACATTTCTCATCGAATTTACTCAAATTCACATTCTTTTACTTAAACAATCTACATTCGTTTACACCTTCATACTCTCTGCTTTGTTTTTCTTTTTCATTTATTATATGCCAATTTAGAAGGTCAACATTTGGACGAAGCAAATAAGGTAATAATTCATATTTTTGTTTTGATATTTTTTCTCTCCAGACTTCAAGACAAATTACCGGGCCGGTCCCATTCGATCAGTAGATGTGTATAATATTTTATGCAAGACGCTGGGGATTGAACCTCTGCCCAACAACGGCTCGTGGTCCAGGGTGGAGAGTATGTTAAGAAGCTCAACAGATGTCACACGACCCGCTCTGATCTACAGCTTGCTTCTGTCATTACTGCTGCTCGTACAGTCTGAAATCTTCTAGATTAATCCACAGAGGTTTATGAAGGACTCCAATTCACTTTGATAACATTGTTCAGATCATCAGACCAAAGAGAACAAATGTGAAACATGTTATATTTTATGCGTTTCATTCGAGACATGCTGAGAAACAAAGCCTTTGTATTTGAGTTCTTCATACTTATGCTGGTCCATAATGTACAATATCTACTCAAGAAATGTATATTTTAGAAACATTGTGATCTTTAATTCAATCACTTTTGTCTCCTGTTTAGTTTATTTTATATATCTGTGAATGATCTCTGTAAAATGGTAAGAACACAGTGAAAATACTTTTATGCATAATTACTGTAAAAAGTAGTTTCGCTAATAGTTAAAGTTTTAAATGAATAGGGAGCGTGTCAATTATATTCAACAGTATCCTCCATTCAGAACGAACAGGACTTATGTTCGTTTTCTCCTCTAATTGTTATTTTCTGTTAGTTTTAGCTGGACTCTTATCTTGAATTCTATGGTGATCCTGCAGAATAACAGTCGTAGAATAACCGAGAACTTTCTTAAATACTTTTCACTTTTTTTGTTTATATATATATACACACAAGGGCTGTCAAATGATTCATCCTGATTAATCGCATACAGAATAAAAGTTTATGTTTACGTAGTATATGTTGGTGTACTGTGATTATTTATTTTCTATTTATGAACACATACGCATAAATGCATTTTTGTTTATGAAAAATATAACAATTGATAAACGTTGATATAGAATTTCAATTATTAGTATATAAATAATAAATATAGTTAAATGTTTCCTAATATACATGTACAAGTATGTGTATGTTTTTGTGTTTATAAATACAAAATTAACCAACACATTCTCACGAGGTGAAGGACACGCGAATTTACCGTCTTTATAAAAATGTATGTTAGATATAATTTACAATGATGATCTTTCGGGGTTTAATTTAAGTTTAATGGCCAGGATAATTGGCTTTACATGACGCGATTCAGACAGTTTGAGCAAGTAATTTAACAGTGTATTTAGCATATCGTAACACATAATACAACCAGACACAATGTCGTTCAAAAATACTGATATTCCAAGTGTACCAACCTGAAACGATTGATTTGTTTGAGGAACAGATGTGAAAGCGATCAACGTCCACCGTAAATCTCAAATCCAGTTACGTTCAAAAATTGCCGCCAGAGGAGGTTACGTCAGCTTCGATGCCATTGGCTCTCCCCTGTCTCGTGACAGATCACGACATTTTGTCGGCTTTTGATCGTGAAACGGTATTGACTCCCGCCATTAAATGGGAACCGTCATGCATTCATGGACACGCACGTCATCATGTACAGTTATCGTACGGCGTTGTTGCAAAAAGGTCTTCAAAACGAGTGTTTTTTTATATTTTGTAATGCTTTTGGTAAGCTTGTGCAATAAATACCTGAAACTGTACTATATTCGCGTGTTGTGTTTTATATGGCTGAGAAGTTGTCGGTTTTGGGTGAGGTTGGGATTAGATGCTACAAAATATAAAAACCATAAATAATTATGAAATGCTAAGAATTGCACGCAACTCGAGCGTTTAGCCGACAGCAATGCAGTTCCCTGTTCGTCGAAAATCGACGCCAGAGCGGTACCCTGCGCGTTCAAAAGTGACGCCGTAGGGCGCTGACCGAGCGTCAACATGTGACGAGTCGGGAGTGAGAACTGGTTGAATTAACATGCACAGTACACAGACATATATCGGGAAAACACAAACTTTTATTCAGGATGCGATTAATCGCGATTAACCGTTGACAGCCCTAATAAATATATATACGTATATCTTATTTTTATCTTATCTGTATTTGTGCAGTAAAAGTTGTATCATGCCAATAAACTTAAGATAACCACTGTGGCAAGATTGTGAATTGCAACCAACCGCTCATTCCACACCTCACCCATGGTGGACATAGGATGTTTCATTGCATTTCTGTCAAACGATCCTCCAAAAAATACACACTGGACCTTTAAATGTGACCGTGATTACGTATGTGGTCATTATATCGCGCGCCCTTTTGTACGTGCTTGCGTGCGTCTGGAATTTACGAAGTTAACGTAGGCTACATTTACGCTTTATAACGTCAATCGCTTTAAAACCATGGCCTACTAAGCGGTGAATTTTGTTCGTGTACAAAAAGCAGAAAGTATACTATTTTGTAAATAACTTTTTACATTTTATTCTATTCCTGCATTTGAATAACATTGAACTAAGATAGTCATCTTTGGGATGTAAAACTGTAGTTTGAAATCTTTAAGAAGGCTGAATTCATACCTTTTTTTATTTCTATTGAAAAGTGAAATCATATTTAATCTAATTATGTAATTAATTATGTTTATTTTACAAAACTAATGCAGTTCGTCCTCTGTAACTGTTCCTGGTTTATCAGTAGTCTACATCTATCCCATGTGGAATGAGACATTCAATTCAATTTATTTTGTTTATTTCTCTGTCTATCAGGATCTGCCCGTTTTACAAAACCTCACAATCAACAATGTGTTCGTTCATCGTGTGTGTCCTCTGCTAAACAGACTGACGTCATCGGCACAAATGTAATACATTGAAATCCACTGGGAACAGATTAAGATAACTTCCTCTGGTGCTCCCGGCTGAGACTGGTATCTCCCGAGGTTTTTATCCTCCGTGTATTTATCATTGTTTATATATTATTAGATAATATTTACGAGAATGATCTTGCTTGTTCAATAAACACAATGCGCTGTGCTGTGTTTTACATTTTCTGTGTTTTTCTCCTCTAAAGCTGCTTTGGAACAATCCACATTGTGAAAAGCGCTATTTCAATAAAATTGAATTGAACTTTATTTGTGAGCTTCAATGTGGTATTTTATCAGAAGAAACTGTGTTTCTATAAATATTCTTGTATGTTGTTTCTCTGTAGACTGAGGCTCTCATGAGGGGAATTTAAAGTGAGTTAACAGCGCGATCTAGTGGAGGAGTGAAGGCACTTCTGTTTAAAAACTCTTTCCGACGCAAGAGGTCAGTATGTGCAGAGTTTGTTTCCAACCCTTTTCTTAAAAATGTCAAAGATCATGTTTTTTATCATCTTTAATTGTGTTAGTTAGGTGTATTTGTTGCGTTATTATTGCTTACGTCAAAAGAATGATTTATATAAAGTGAAAGAAAAAATTAAAAAACATGAATTTTCTAATTGTTTTAAAACAAATTTGGGAATTAAACTCTTCACATGCTTTCATGAACTCAATCCTATTGGACATGAACGTTTGTATATGACAATGTTTTCTTCTCCTTAACAATAATGAGCCGAGAGAAATACAAACAGAAGCTCTGTAGAGACATTATCATTTATGAAGTGGATGTCTATACTTGCATCTTTGGTGGAAACACACTGCCAATTACTGAATTGAAGATTGATAAATTTAAATTTATTTTAAAGATGCACTTGAATAAATTGAATTATTTTATTCTTTATTTACCCCGAACTGTACGAATAAGATATTTTGAAGAATGTTGATCACCAATCAACACTGAACTCCATTGACTTCCATCGTATGAACACAAAACAACATTTCTCAAAATATCTTCTTATCTATCTCATTAACTAATTTTAACTAACACACTCTTCGTTCATGTTGATGTAGCAAAAAGTTATTAACTTTTGTATCTCGGATGAGTTTTTCTTTCAGTGTCTCCTCCTCCTGGATGTTCATTAGCTGATGGCTTTGAGGGAGGGACTGCTGTGGACTCTCTCACCCCCCCCTCCCCCCCCCCCCACACACACACACACAAACACTCACACACACACACCGTTTGTGTGTTTCTCAGACATCAGCACTCTCAGTCAGTGTTTGTTCATCTGTCCATCAGTCTCAGAACATCAGTCTCAGAACATCATGTCTCGATCAGTCCTGAACTTCTTCATCTTCCTCCTCCTCTGCAGATCCTGCGACTCCAGCCGCAAACTTCTGCTCTTTCTCATCGATGGTCTCAGGTACGATTATACAGACGATCTACAAAACCTGGAAGGATTCAGAGGGATTGTGGAAAACGGTGTGAAAGTGGATTACATGACTCCAGATTTCCCCAGTCTGTCCTATCCAAACTATTATTCTCTAATGACAGGTAAGACTTGCCAACAAACTTTATCTGTACCTATTGTGTTTTCTTTGTGTGCAAACATAAAAAAGTTTAGGTAAGCTACCAAAACTTTATTATGCTATTTTCTTACTTTAAATTATTCTCATTTATGCGTTATTTATTCAATATAATGCATTGTATCAAACGCTTTTCTGTTCTAAGGCTTTCATATATGAATAATGGGAAAACATATTTTAGGTCCAAATGTATGAACTTTAATCAAGTGCTTTGAATGTAAAGTCAGCAGATTTAATATCAACTACTGATTTTTTCCACGTGAGGTCATTAGATTGTCAGGTTTTGTGAGATGTTATGGAATTTAAGATGGTAATAAAGCCCTTGGGTTTTTCATGGGTTACATGTGTCTCGAAAGCTAAAATACACAAACAACATTGCTTACCTAACCATCGGACCGCTGTTATTGTTTTTCACCATATAATTCATTCCATCTGTGCACAGCAGTCACAGTTCAGACTAAAGACACAAGAAAGATCCCATTGAGTTATGTGTGTTATCTGCTCATTCATTATTGTGTAAATAGAGCCGTAGAGAAGAGAGGTCACTGCAAAAATCACGTTCTTACTAAGCGCTTTTGTCTTGTTTTTAGTAAAAATATCTAAATCTTCTTAATCCATTAACAACTACTTGACAAGAAAAGTGAAAAATAATATAAGAATTTAACAAGTTTATGGTAAAAACAAGGGAAACAAAGCCAACGGGGAGGGAAAAATAAACTTTTCTTAACTACCTAATTCAAGAGTATATTTCATTTGGCTTGTTTTTACCATAAACTTGCTTAATTTCTTATATTTTTCTTCTTAAAAACAACATTTACACTCATGTCACTCTGACACACTTAAAACATTAACATCTCCTAACTTTCATATTGATGCATTATATCCATTATTTCAGCCTTATGTTTCTAATAACAGTTTTCTTGCCTGTCCAAACATTTATGATAAATGTATATCACACAAATAATGTCAGAATAACGTAAGAGTGTTTAGAAGTGACATATCATGTTCATAAAATGTTCTTAAAACATTAGTGCAAGAACCATTTTATAACATTTGGAGAACTTTTGCCGTTTTGTTGTGTTTGAGTTGATATCACATCGTTGATATTCAATTTAACCTTTTTAAGGACCCGTCCCAGTCACTTTGTGCTACATTTAATGATAATAAAAAAATACTTTTCGTTTTTTATATTATTATTGTATAAATATGTTAGCACAGAGTTGTTGTCCAGTATATTTATGTTGCTTTTGTTTGGGGGTCATCATGAGAACATCTGTATTTATCAAATGTTACTAAACCATCGAAATCAACGACTATGAAACAAGCAAAACATGAATGACGTGATGATGTGTGATAAAGAGCGTGAGTTTAACAAAGAGCATGACTGACCCCATCACACATCATCACACATCCTCACATCTCAGGCTTTCATGATGTGCTGATGGCAGTTGTTTTGTTTGGACTCGTTCTCTGTCTGTCTGTCCTGATTGTTGATGACACATGACCTGAACTTCAGATGAAAATCCTCTGGTCCCTGAACAGTAAACACTGGTTAGGTGACTTCATTTCTCCTCGTGTTGTAGGGCGCTTCTGTGACGTGCATCAGATGACGGGGAATTACATGTGGGATAAAGACTCCACGAAGGAATTCTTGATCGGGACAAATGTGGACAGCCGTTTGCCTCTGTGGTGGGACGGTTCAGAGCCGCTGTGGGTGACCGGCCAGAAACTGGGAAAGAGCGTCTACATGTACTACTGGCCCGGTCAGTGTAACCAAATCACTTCATTATATCATGAATATATCGAGCTTAACATACAGTCATGGATCTGACATCTGGATTCAAACACTGTTAAAGATTTTGCTTTCGGAAGAATTTAAAGAGCAAAGCTTGAAGTGTTTCTTCTGTTCATTCAGGCTGTGAAGTGACAATTCTTGGTGTGAGACCTTCATTCTGTGAGAAATATGTGCACAGCCCATCAGAAAAGAACCTGACAGATGCGATGGAGAACTCTCTCAACATGTTGAAGTAGAGAAACGCAAACCGTTCGATGTTTTTTGTGTTTGTGTTAAGATGTGTTCTCAAGAAGTTCAATCAAGAGCACAGCATGTTTACACATAACATCTATAAAAATGAATAGTTTATTTTATCTTTTAATAACATAAACTAAAGAATCGTGCACAATGATTTGACAAATTAAGTTTTGAAAATATCTGCAGAGTTATTTGTTAGCATCTTTTACACTGAGTATAAATAGCCCGCTTTGTTAGTAGAAACAATTTGCATTGACTCCGCCCACCAGTATCTGATTGGATTAGAGAAAGTGTAAGATTGACACCGTTTTGAATTGTGATTTCAGTGACTAACTCTGGGTTCACACCAGACGCGAATGAAGCTTTTTACGCGAGTCAATTACTTACAAGTCAATGCAAAGACGCGTACAGACGCGTATGAAGTGGCAGGCGGAGCCGCGATTGTCAAGAAAGCGCGTCAAAATTGTTGTCTGCGAAGGTTGAAAAATATTTGTCTTTTCTCGTCACTCACGCGAAAATAACAATAGTTTCCCGCGAGTATAAAAACCCTAGAACGCGATTGTTTACATTTGCTGTGAACCCAACGTGTGTGTGGCTGTGACGCTGGAGACCGGGGTTCAAATCCTACTTTTGCAGAAATCGCTCTTTTAGCCTTTTCCACGACATATCAGATCACGATGGCATTTGTTTTCAATAAAATTAAGTTTTATTCATAAAGTTTAGGCTACGTATGGCTGGGGGAAGGTGTAGATCTTTATAATCTCAATAAGTTACCATCCTTTTAATTATTCTTATAAATATAATTATTTACACTCTGTTATTATTACTCATTACACGGCTTGTTGGAATGCTTGATTCTGATTGGCCAGTCACGACATTAGCAGGTTTGTTATTACCAGAAAACAACTGTCCAAAGTTATCAACTCATGCGGATGCTACGAATCATTTTGACAGTTTTTCTGACAAATTTAACAGAATATGTCTTTTAATAACACATATGACATTATATTTACAAAGCCTTAAACCAAATTTCCTTAAATGTCGTTTCTTACCTTAAAACCTAAAGTAAACAACATTTCCTCACGGAAGGTCTGCATTCGGTAAAAATTTGCTAATAAAATATTTCAAATTCACATTTAATGTCCAGTTTTTTTGGGATGTGGCAAGTAGCCGTGTAATGAGCGGGATAATGTACAGCCGTCTGTTATCGTGAAATAAGCCTCTGCTTCGCGTCAGGTCCTGATCACACTGTCGGGTCTTACATCTGCTATCACAACCGGCTACCTACAGAACTTCTAACTATTTACACTAAATCAAAAGAAAACACAGCTAATTTCAGTTAATGTAAATAGCATATCGTAAAATAAATCCTGCGCTATTCACTCAGTGTAAACGGAACCTAACGCTACTTAAAGTTAGAGTCTATTGCTATCTACACTGCTACCAATTATTTGAAGTGTGAATCTGATGTGTGTGGTTTGTTTGAAACAGGAGTAATAAAGCAGACATGGCTGCGATATATTATGAGAAGATTGATGTTGAAGGTCATCATCACGGTCCTCATTCTCAACAGATCCAGAATGCCTTGAGCTCACTGGACCAGGCTCTCCAATACCTCAACCGTTTAATCAAGGTCTGTTTCTTCACAAGTCAAACTGAAGCTTATTTAAAACGTTTACTTGATTCTGTGTTTGTGAAACACGTTTGTGTCTTTTTCAGGAGAAGAACATGAGAGATGAGATAAATGTGGTGTTGTTTTCTGATCACGGCATGACCGAGCTCAAGTGGTTGGAGAAAGTCATCGAGCTGGACAAATACATCTCCATGTCAAGCATCATTAAAATGATGGACAGAGGGCCGGTGGTCAGCCTGTGGCCCAAAGAAGACAAGTTTGAGGAGGTGAGATAATAATTTCAATCTGATGCACGTTTGCTCAAAGAACCGAAAACAATGAACAATCCTGTAGTTTATTCCATCAATCAATGGGAGCAGAGACACTTCATGTCTTCATATATGTGAAAGCGGTCTTGTGTTTTAAATCGCTGCTTTTACCCTCGAGGTGACATTCAGACTTTGTACCTTGTTTGTGACACCTGCACCTTCAGTGGTATTTTAATCTTTAACCAAGTTTGCTTACGCATTCATCTGTTAACAAATAACCAATGCCTTCAATAACCAGTCCACATGTACAGATTATATTTAATCCCATATGATACGAAATAGGCCTTGAATCAATCAAATAACAATAAAAACATTTGGATCTTTGGGCGAATCGACTTTATTTTCATCACATATCTTCTGAAACGAAAAAATATGTCAAAAAATATAATTTGAAATGTAAAACAACATATAATTCGTATGATTATAAGCATTTATACATATTTATAATATAGCTTTTAGGTGATTTAAATAGTATTTCAGAAATATGACAGGGCAGTTTTTGTACTGTAAATATAGCGTAATGGACTGCAATACACTTAATTATAAAATGACAATCTGGTCTTTTATTCACATAAAGCACTTTGTTTTCTTTATGTTATCTTTATTTTTGGGTGACCTGCACTCTATAGAAAACAAAAAACTTTCTAACTTAAACACAATTGAACTTTCACTAAATATATTGTGTTTTATTGTGTTCTTGACAGTGCTGTGTACAGTAAACATACACAGTTTTCTTTTATTGTAATGTAGATATATCAAAACCTGAGCAGAGTGAACAACATGAAGGTTTATAAGAAGCAAGAGATTCCAGACCGATTTCACTACAGGAACGGGAGATTCGTCTCGACACTGACGCTCGTGGCAGAGCCCGGATGGTTCATCACTGAGGTTTGTCTCTTCAGAACGTCCTGATCCATCTTAAAAAATGTCAATTGAAATATGAAGTGTTTTGTCTTTTTAAAGCATCAAATATTTGTCATAAATGATATATATATGTTATGTGCACTCCATAGACATAAACAAGAGTCCTGTTGCTTTCATAAAACTGTGACTTTACACTAAAATATTCAGAATATCGAAACTGCTACAAGATACTGTTTTGACCAATCAGCATCCAGAACTATTAGTTTTATCGTCTTTATATCAGTTCTGTTATCACAGATGAACTTTTGAACCTCTGGTGATTCTCAGGCGTGTGGTGGGGAATTGTCCACTATGTTCCTTCTTGATCTGTTTAATGGCCTTTTTTAGAATAGAATAGACTGGACTAGCATATCATAGACTAGACTAGACTAGCATAGACTAGACTAGACTAGACTAGACTAGACTAGACTAGACTAGACTAGCATAGCATAGCATAGCATAGCATAGCATAGCATGGCATGGCCTAGACTAGGATAGCATAGCATAGCATAAACTAGACTAGCATCGTATTGCAAAGCAAAGCATAGCATAACCTAGACTGAACTAGACTAGACTAGAATAGGATAGCGTAGTAAAGCATAACATACATAGACTAGAATAGCATAGCCTAGACTAGCCTAGGATAGGATTACATAGCATAGCATAGCAAAACTAGACTAGCATAGCATAGCATAGCCTAGACTAGCATAGGATAGCACGACTAAACTAGACTAGAATATTCATTGTAGATTCTCAGTAAGACCAGCGATCTCAGAGAATTCAACAGCATCATGATTCAGTTCTGCATATAAAGCCCCTTTAGCCCAAAAACAACAGTGTGTGAAGGACAGAGATCTCAGAGATGTGTCAGGGGGGTTTACTGCAAAAACAAAACTGTGAATTCAGACATTCTGTTTTCTTTTACAGAATAAAGGCAAACTGCCCTTCTGGAAAAACAGCACAGGGGAGGCCGAAGGTTGGCAACACGGCTGGCACGGTTATGATAATGAGTTTATAGACATGAGAGGATTCTTTATGGCACAAGGACCGGGTGAGACACAACACATTGGAAAACGTACCCCTTTAGATTCTTATAAGAGAAACGAATCTCTTTAATATCTCAATTATTTCAACTAGACATCAATAAGATTCAATTTAAAATAAGACTGGACCAGATATCTTACAAATGTGTCTGTCATTAGAGTTTGAGAAGAGATGACAACAACAACAATGTGTCAAACTGAGCTCAGATTTTTCTCGTCTGAAATTAAAAGTTAATATTATTAACATTTCTCAACTACATCAACTGAATACTTTTCTTTTTGTTTCTTTTTTTAATTTCTTCTATGCGATTTTAGAAATAGAACCTTTGTGACAATTTAGACGGTGCAAATAAGCAAATTTAGGAAAGAATTCATTTTTTGTTTTGATATTTTTTCTCTCCAGACTTCAAGACAAATTACCGGGCCGGTCCCATTCGATCAGTAGATGTGTATAATATTTTATGCAAGACGCTGGGGATTGAACCTCTGCCCAACAACGGCTCGTGGTCCAGGGTGGAGAGTATGTTAAGAAGCTCAACAGATGTCACACGACCCGCTCTGATCTACAGCTTGCTTCTGTCATTACTGCTGCTCGTACAGTCTGAAATCTTCTAGATTAATCCACAGAGGTTTATGAAGGACTCCAATTCACATTGATAACATTGTTCAGATCATCAGACCAAAGAGAACAAATGTGAAACATGTTATATTTTATGGTTTTAATATGAGACATGGCATCAGAAATACGCTGAGAAAAAGCTTTTTTTGTTCTTTGTCACTTCATGCTGATGGAAAAGACAAAATGATGCTGTATGGGATGAACCAATTTGCACAGAGATTTATAATTTGGAATCATTGTGATTTTTTATTCTATTGCTTTTATGTCACGCTTTAGTATATTTCATGTATCTATGAATAATCTCTGTACACACAGTTTGTCTGGAAGAACACAGAGAAAATACTTTTATTTATTACTACTGTAAAAAGGAGTAGCTGTGCTAGTTTTTAGCAGTTTTAAATGTATATGAAGCATTAAATGTTTCATTTTTATTTCATTGTTTCATTCATATAATAATAGAGTATCCACCTTCTTTCATTGGAGAATTTATATTAAGATTTTACTCATATTTCCATTATAAAAATATGTTAGTTATGCTTGGACTCTTATTTTGAAATCATTTATCCGGTGAATGATCTCCTCCGCCCCCTGCTTGTCTGGATATGCACCTGTTTGACTTCTTCTTCGCTTCTACTTTGTCTGTAATGATGTAAATCTCATGCACTAGGTCTTTAAAAATATCCTTATTAAAGCATTAATTTAAATAAACTAGTTGTTTTTGTTTAAATTGCTATCTGCAGACACAGAGATTATTTTAATAAGTGAAGCATGTCAAACATGTCTGACCACAGGATGGCGCAAAAAGTTATTAGAGAAAAGTACCCCATGAAAAGATTTATGTCTTCCATTCATGTTGTTTTCTGAAAATACGAGTGTATTGTTGCAAACACAACACTGAAAAGTACCAACAAAGAACGTAAACGCAAATTCTCATTTAAAATATCTTGTTGACCCGTGTTGTATTCACTAATCTTTGATAACAATCGCTGACAAAGCGGCAGAATCAAACAAGCACACAAACTCGACTCAGTATAAACTACTCTAGCTATATAAACCTCAACACATTCCTCACGAGGACATTTCGCTGTTTCACGGACTATCATTTGTGGCCTAAGGGCGCTCCGTACCCGCTTTTCTACACATCCTAGTACGGCGAAGGTTTGCCTCGTGAATATTAACACCTTAACGCCTAACGCTGACGTTGCTCCCCCTAGCGCCGCTCACGTGACTTATTAATATTCGCACGACGGAACTTTAGCGATCGCTCATTCGCAAGTCGCCTACCGCCCACACACCAACGTCAGCCTTTCAGCCAATCACCGACACCGATCAAGATACCCGATTTAATATTGATTAGCTACGATCTCGCCATAGTAGCATTGACATTATTCGCGTCTAGAGAAACAGCAGAAGACTCGAGCGGAGGCGAGCTGGCTTGTCAGCGCGACGGATTTCAAATAAGTTTAATATTTCGCCACATTTCGGGTCATCCGCGAGTTACGGTGTTTAATAATCGCGCTCTTTTTCACGCGAGGCACGGAAAGTTGAAGTAATCGGACGATGTCTATATTGTCTATGGACGGGAACGCTGCGAGTCTTCTTTGTATTTATTGATACGGACGCACCGACATCGGAGTTGTTTTTTTATATATTGCGTCCTTTACGTGCACCTGAACGCGCTTGATGCGTTTGCCGGAGGATTTGAATTAGCAGCCCCTTAAGCTGCCCAACAGCCGACCGGGTTACCGATCATCTCCGTTGCTCAGGTTATGAATCCGTCTCGTGCGTAACACACAACAGTGCAGCGCAACATCGTTACCCGCCAAAGTGCGAGCGTCGGATTGTACGTGCGTTACTGATGCTCTCGTCTCGCGCACACTCGCGTGCGTATTTTCGGCTCCAGGCGCTCGTCCTCCGGGTCTGATCTGATGTGCACATTGTGATGAGTGAAGTGTGGGCTTCGCGGTCTGATGCGCATGTGAGGACATGTCATTTCCAGCTGTCACGTCATGCCTCCTCCTGATGGCCGAACCGGCGGCGGCAGAAGCAGGCGGTCGGATGCCCTCATGCCCAGCGCCCTGTACCCGTCTCTGGTCGTGGGCGTCGCGGCGGCGGTGCTCGCCCTGCAGCTCGGCTCTGGAGGACTCACGCTCACCTCGTTTTTCCTCAAACTCTTTCTTTATGTGACCTTTGCGCTCTTCTGCTTCCTGCTGGGCATCTTCGGGCTGCTGGTGAAGAAAAGTCCGCCTAAAATCAGCAGGTTCGACACGACCAAAAGACAGTCAGGCCGGATGCTGGAGTTATTCGACAAGTTAATGGTGAGAAATAATCATCTGTGAAGTGACCAGACAGTCAGCATCTCTTCTGAATGTGTCTCACAAGAGCTTTGACAGATACAGAAGGGTTATTTGAAATAAATATATATATACGAAGGGTTTGGTTCCAAAATGTGATATCTCCTTTAAAAAAATCAAAATTCATGTTTTCTTATTGGTCATTACAAGTAATATCATCAAACTGGAGTTTTTGCCATAATAATTCAAAAACACAGCTAACTTTCACTATAAAACATAATAAAAACACTATAATATAATAAAAAGACATATTTTATAATTATCTCATTTTGGAACCAATCTCTTCATATATATATATATAAATATTTATTGCACTTTGAAATGTTGAATTGATTGATCCATTTGTAACTTAGGTTTGATCATTTTATCTCCAGCAGGGCAATAAACAACATTTTGAAAAGGCATTTTGGTCTTGTTTTTAGTCAAAAATATCTTTAACTTCTTAAATCAATATTCAATTACTTGACAAGAAATGTGACCTAAGATATAAGGTCTTGTTTTATGAAAAATAACATAAGTATTAAGTTAGTTTATTGTAAAAACAAGCCAAAGAATCTGCCAATGAGGTGTGGAAAATAAACTTGAATTTAGTTTGACCTTTTTCTCCAATTCCTAAGTCAAGCCTATTTTTTAAACTGGCAGATTTTCTGGCTTGTTTATAATAAACTTGTAAATTCTTATATTTTTCTCCTTAAAGTGACTTGGGTCACATTTCATGTCAAGAAAGTGCAGCTTGATTTAAGAATGTTTAGATATTTTTACTAAAAATAATGATTATTTTTGCAGTGATTTATAATTATTTGTTTTGTGACATAAATTTTTATGGCCATTAAGTTCCTTAAAAACTCAGTGATGTAATGTTTCTTGAGGTTCCTGATCTCTCTCTCTCTCGGTCATGTCTAGGGTCGGTTCTGTGTGCCTCTGCTGGATTCGGCTCAGACCCGGAGAGTTGTGGTGTCTCTGAATGTGGATAAAGCTGTTAAAGAAGGTGAGATCCATGGACATCCACAGTCTTTCAACGCTTTGGTTTTCTCCGCGTTTGTTGTGAATGGTGCACATGTCTGCTGGTCACATCATTGCGTATACAGGAAGTGGGTATGTGGTCAAATTGGCATTCTGTGCGATTGAATGCCGTGACTCACAACTAGTCGTGGTTTGATCGGTGATGCTTCTGAAGTCCCTGCGTTGGATCATTAGAACAGAAAATGATTCGATACAGGCAGCAAGAACATCGCATAGATTCAACATCTGTAGCTGATCTCTGAACAGACAAGAAAATAAATGAGATGAATTTCATGTTGAAATCTTCCAGTCATGCAAACAGTGTAATGGCCATTGAGCATAGAGAGAGAGAGAGAGAGTAAAGAGAGAGATTTTGTGAGAGAGAGAGAGAGAGAGAGAGAGACTAATTGAGAGAGAGAGAGAGAGAGATGGAGAGTAAAGAGAGAGATTGTGTGAGAGAGAGAGGGAGAGTGAGAGAGAGAGAGAGAGAGATTGAGAGTAAAGAGAGAGATTGTGTGTGAGAGAGAGAGAGAGAGAGAGAGTGAGGCTAATAGAGAGAGTGAGAGTAAGGAGAGAGAGTGAGAGAGAGACAGACTAAGAGATAGAGATAATGAGAGTGAGAGAGCGAAAGAGGGAGGGAGAGAGTGAGTGAGAGAGAGATTGAGAGAGATTCAAGAGAGAGAGAGAGAAAGAAAAGGGAGGAGAGAGAGAGAGACAGAGAAAAGAGTGAGAGAGGGAGAGAGAAACACAGAGAGAGAGAGAGAAAGAGAAAGGAGAGTAAAGACAAAGAAAGAGAGAGAGAGAGAGAGAGAAAGAGAAAGGAGAGTTAAGACAGAGAGAGAGAAAGGAGAGTAAAGACAAAGAGAGAGAGAGAGAGAGAGAGAGAGAAAGAGAAAGAGAAAGGAGAGTAAAGACAGAGAGATAGAAAGGAGAGTAAAGACAGAGAGAGAGAAAGGAGAGTAAAGACAGAGAGAGAGAAAGGAGAGTAAAGACAGAGCTAGAGAGAGAGAGAAAGAGAAAGAGAAAGGAGAGTAAAGACAGAGAGAGAGAAAGGAGAGTAAAGACAGAGATAGAGAGAGAGAGAGAGAGCTGTTCAAGCAGGCGGTCCAATCTGTTGCAGTGATAAAGACACACAGAAGTATTTTGTCTTTGTTTCTGATGAAATCGTCTGCTGTCGTTCTCCATTTAAAGCTAAAAGATGAAAACTGTTTGATTTTGAAATAAATCAATAGTTTTTTATTTTTAGCACAGACATGTAATCTGTTTGTTTGCCACACAATCCTTTATTTGAACAGACACATTAATAAACTGTCTGCACACTACTGTTTTTAAGGAAGCGTTGCATATATACATCTTATGTATATTCTGACATCTTATGAGAACAAGTATCTGTTTCAAGCAATCGTCCATGTCAGACTTCCTCTCACTTATTTAAATAATGTTCTCTTAGACAAACATTTGACTCTGGAATGAAGATTTCATCATCAGTTACTCGTCTGTCTCACCAAACCCACATGACGTTCTGTCTTCTGTGAAACTCCAAATAAGAAGGAAAAAAATCAGAAGGACTTGTGGACCATTTTGTTTCTTTCTTGTCTGTTTTTGCATCTTGAAGTTTATGCTGACCGTGTGTGATCTTTCTTACGTTCCTCTTTTCGTTGAAGAAGAAAGTGGTGTGGTTTTGGTGAGACGTGAGGTTTGTTTACCATCTGCTGTGAGTCCAGCCCTAAAATATAATAGAGAATTTCTTCAGGACTTTCAGAGTTTTTTTCATTATTGGTAATAATTCATTATTAACAAATAATTGTCTTTGTTTTCACATTTTTAAGTGTTTTAAATTATGGCTGCACGATTAATCGGATTTGAATCATAAAAGCAATTAATTGCGGGAAGGATAAATTGTTATTATGATTAAAATCCGATTAATAATCGGTATAATAAGTATATTCGTTGTGATATTAATGTTTTAAAAGCAAGCAGAAAGCTCCCCATAAGGTCAGAAAATCATCACTAAGTGACTAACAGCTTGTATCTATTTAACTTCCACTTTACAGAAAAACTGTACATTTCGACAATATTTGTACTATTTTAATCTCTTTTTGCTTAACCCACAGACAAACATGACAGGTTTCATTCCGAAGGTCACAAAATGTTTGAAAGTGTATAGATGATAGCGTACTGAAATACGGTGTTAAAGAAGGTTTATGGCAGCGAATTAAACACATATTAATCGGCTGTAACGTGTATTAAACATGCTGAAGTGAAGATAAAAGCAAATGTTCTGAACTGACAGAATAATTGTGATTAAAATTTTGAGCAAAATAATCGTGATTATAATTTTCCCACAATCGTACATCTAAATATGTTTTGTGGTTGTTGTAAGTCATGGAAATGAAAACAGGAAGTGATTCTTTTCTTTTGTGCTGAGCTATTATAAACTCATCATCTGTCTCTCACATGACCTCAGACGTGTTTAGTGTGTTTGTGTCGTTCTTCTCATTGAAACTGTTGGCCGGTCACTGTAAAGGCCATTGCACATCGAGTCCGAAATTATCGCACGTCAAAAAATAATTCGACCTCAAGTCGTGTCAATCACATTTACACACTGCTATTTTCGTCCGTCATAAAAGATTCGGACTGGGTTCGATTTGCTGCATCTTTCGCAATCGAAGCAAGCGTTTAAAAAGGTGTTTTGACCATCCTGTGACACCGTACAAAACAGAAAAACGCAAACGAAAATTTCGGACTATAATTGCAAACTCTTTAGGAAGTGATTTCATCATAATGGAGACACACAATACACACACACTTACACATTTGCACACAATAAACACACACACAATACATACACACAGACATGCATACAATACACACAATACGCACGCATGCATGCACACAATACACACACACACACAGAATAAATACACACACAATACACACACACACACAATACACACGCACACACATGCGCATACAATACACACACACAAAACACAAGCAGTTACACATACACACACAATACATACACAGAGACATGCGAACAATAAACACACACACAATACACACGCACACAATACAAATGCATGTACGCACACACACAATACACATACACAGACATTAAACGCACACAATACGCACGCATGCATGCACACAATACACACACAAGGAATAAATACACACACGCACGCACGCACACACATGCACTAAACACACTCAATACACACATTACACACGCGCACACAATACGCACGCAAGCACACAAACTAAACATGCACACACAAAACGCAAGCACACACACACACGTACACATTACGCTCGCACACACACAGTTTCTATTGATGGTTCTTTCCAGAGCTTTTCCATCCCAAAGCTTTTTGTCTGATATTCTGCAGGCTTTCAGTGTCCGTACAGTACTTTACATCAGCGAGATTAGATTACACAACCGCTGTGCAGTGACCTGACAAACTTCATCATCCTGAAGCAGGTTGTCGTGAAACTTTCTGAAGGAACAGAACTGTAAAATCATCTTTCAGCTAGATTGCTTCACAGATGGTGACGGGTGCCCATTTTCCTCTCCAAAGTGGCTTCTATTGGCTGTTTCTGGTCACGTGATGTGAAATGTCTGCATGACTGTTCACAACATGACCATGTAAGAGAAGTTCAGACTCATGAACATGATATTCTGTGAATGAGCGTGTGATTATAATAATGAGCTCGCCTCGCTCGTGACGGTTTGATCCTCTTAGTGTTCGGTACACTAGAGACCCTGTTACCAACATAGACACAGATAAGCCATACTGGTCCCAGTAACAGAGGCTCATTCATACACACCCCATGTGTCACACACACACACACCGTGATGTCGGATTGGCTTAAATGTGCGATGGTAATGCTGTTTGTTGCAGAATCGATCAGAACCGACCTCAGATTTCCATCCCATCTGCCCCAGCAATGCACCTGAACCATTAGCCGCTTAAGCACATTACTGACCCGGGATCAGGTTTTACAGACAGACTAAATCACTTTTACATGACTCGCATAGATCAGTCTGATGAGCCGAACTGACTCCACACAAGGTAGAGAATGAAGACGTGAGCAGATCAGGGATACTTGTGTACATTGTGTAGTATGTACTCTATAATGATTCATAATTCATTTGGGTTGTCGATTGAGACAGAATATTGGCAGATTTTTACTTCACGGTTTTCATGATAATAACATTGTTACAATGTCTATTTAAGTGTTTTTTTAGTGAACAATTTAAGTAATCATTTTAAGTTTTGTTTATTTTGTGTTTTCTTTAAAAGTTTAAAGAACTTTAAAGTTTGATGGCAGAGTTAAGAGAGAGAGTTTTTAACCATTGAGCAAAACTCTCATATTATCTACTATATTCTCATGTGTGTAGAATTAACTCAATATGGATAGTTGTGTTTATTTATACAACATCATATTACATAATTTGCAATATGATTTCTATTTACTATAGAATATATAATGTCATATATAAAGGCAAAGGAGAATGATAAGGTATCGAGTCCCCCCTCGAATTCGGTCCCCTTTAGGACCATGACTGGTACAATATTCACATTTTTGTAAATGTTTGGTAAGGGCTAGCTTTTTTCGCAAGCGCTAGCTAACCACGTAGTTCTATGGTATGCTAGTTGATACGTAAGCTTACTAAAATAATAAGAACAAGATTTGTTTGATATTACTTCCTATAGGCTCATATACATACTAGCATAGCAAGCACTTCATGTAAAAGACATTAATGGTAATTTTAGCAAAGTTCTAGTGACATGTATCGCAATGTAATTTTGTAAGGATGTACAATGGAAACTGTTAAAAGCACTATATAAATAAAGTTGAGCTGAGTTGAGTAAGAATTTGAGTCTAGGCGTTAGAAGAGTACCCAATATATGTTCTTTCAGCCAAATGAGCCAATAGAATCAGTCGGGGTCCTAAAGGGGACCAAATTTGAGGGGGGACTCAAAACCTCATGACATCAGTTTTCTCTCAGTTTTGTTTATGTACGCATGTCAAAAAAACGCAATAGTAAATGTCCCAAACGGAAGTTATAGTAAAATAAAAGTCATTCTTGAAATCATGGAGTTGATGTAGAAACTCATGCGTTTTCATGCACAAAATTAACAGATATCTAAAAAAAATCAGCTTATAACAGAAACCTGTCTTCATGAGTTTACATGTATAGTAATAAACCAGCTACGAATAAAACAGCGTTTGCATGGAAGTTTGAGGCCTACCGGGTGTCTCGAGTCTGTTTAGTCATTAAAAATACAGCGGGAAAACGGTCAGACGCTGTATTTTTATATCTCTTCTCACGTCCGCAGAACCAGCACATGCAAAAATAGTTCTAAATTTTGATGTTTCTACATCAACTGAATGATTCCAGAGCCGACTTTTCCACATTATTTCACTGTTTTTACTATTGCACTGTCAGAAATGCGCACAAACAAAACTGAGAGAAAGTAAAGGCGTTTACATGTGTCGCAAAATCTGATTAATTGGAAAAAAAACGACCTCTGCCGATTGGGTTTTGCTCGAGCCGTTTATGAGCATAAAAGAAAACCATTTTACGCTTTTAATGATCTTACATGTTATCAGATTATTAAACATAATCGGAGTTGTTGCAAACAGAATGGAGGCCCATATCATCTTTAAATTCTGTGTATTTCATTTTGGAGGTATATTTATCCACATAAATTACTGTCGTGTACTATATTTTTATTTGCCATTGTTAACCGCAGGAAAATTCCTTGATTCTATAGTGTTTTTGAACATTACTACAGTATACTAGTGTTTACTACAGTTTATCAATTTACTACAAGGGTACTACAATTTCCTTTAGCAAATACTACAGGAATTTTTCGTCTGAGTGTTCAAGGCAACGGGACTTTTATTTTGACGGGTCTTCTGGAGTTTTAGTGCGTTTGACGATAGCTGCACTTAAACATTGAAATGCTCGAAAAATAAACAATCAGAGCAACTCTAGAGAGACACAGACAAATCCTTGAGCATCATTTTATTCCAATATACTTGTCCGGTCGGGCAAGTAAAATTCTCTCTCGCCTGCCCACACAAAACATTCACATGTCCCACACAAACGTTCACGTCGAGCCCCGTTTAAAATCTGGTTTGCGATCAGTGTTCAGGAGAACGCCGAGTGAGATTATTTCTGGTGTTTCAGTGGTTCACAGATAGAAACAGAAGCTGACGCTCAGCTGGGGGAAGTCAGCACTTTTTATGAGGTCACAGACGCTATAAATAGATGTGATTCACAGTCTGGAGGAGAAATGCCTGTGAGCGGAGATTTGAGAAGCTGATGCAGGACGTCTGTGTGACTGCAGGAATCAGACTGATGCTGTGATGATGTGAAGTGTGTTTGTCTGGCATCACAATCATGCCATCTGTCACCTGGAGGCGTGTGTGTGTTGTTTGTAATGTATCTGGACATTGATGGGTTTTATGGGCCGTAATCTCAGTTTGAGGTCTCCATCTGTGTGACAGCGGTTAATGTCGCTCATTAGCTTTACACTAATAACAGATGCTCATATGTGAGGATCAATCTTGTCAACATCAGCTGTGCTGCACGATCACGGTTATCTTGCTCAACATTTTAATCACGATTAATAAAGACGTTTTTTTTTCGTCGTTTCATAACTTTGGACTTGAATTTCACTTACTTTACAGCCAATGAAACGAGCACGAACAAGAACTCCATCACATAAAAAATGAACATTTTGTGACCTTCGGTATGAAACCTTGCAACTCCGTTTTTTATTTCTTGTTCATTTGTTTATAAAGCATTGGTCAGCCTTCATGTTTGTCTCTGGGTTTTGTAACAAAGTATGATGATAATAGAAATGCATCGAACATTTTTTTATTTCCTGTAAAACGGCAGTTTAAAAAATACAGGTTTTTTTTACCTTGTCGGGAGTTTTGTGCTTGATTTTAAAACATTAATATCACATCCATTCTGGTCATTTAATTGTGGGGAGCAGAAATGGTTATTATGATTAAAATACGATTAACCGTTCAGCTCTAAACTTTGTCAAATCTGTTGTTTTGTGATGTTGATATATTCAGTAATTATTGTTTTAATTTTAGATTTATTAATATTTTAAATTCGCTTTTATTTTGAGCTTCTTAATTTTAGTGTTTTAGCAAGTTTTAGCAATTGTGGTGTATACTTTTTTCATTTTATAATGTATTGGTATGTTTTTAAGTTTGGTATATTAGATTAATTCATTTAATTTTATATTTTGTTTATAATAACAATTGTGCGGCTTTAAACTTACTTCAGTTCATTTTTGAGGCAACGTTTCAATTTTTCCTTTAGTAATTTGTTTCCCAATAATTTTTACATTTAATCATTTAGCAGACGCTTTTATCCAAAGCGACTTACAAGTTAGGTAAATAATGGAAGCAATTGGGTCAAACATTAGGACAACAAAAAGTATGAGCAATAAAAACATGTCTCACAAAGCCTACTAGAGTTGTCAGATGTTTTTAGGTCAATATTTGATTTGATTTCAATGAACAGGAACCGAAATATACACGTCCTTCATCATGATTGGTTGGATTTTGATGGTGACGTGTGGATTATTGGGTTGCCAGACCTCCGTATGACGATGTTTTTCTGATTCTGATGTAAGTCTCTCTCTCTCTCTTTGTCTCTTCAGTGTTTGACTACAGCTACAGGGACTACATTCTGTCGTGGTACGTCCCCTTGAGTCGAGATGAGGGCCAGCTGTATCAGATGTTGTCCGAGGACGTCTGGGAAATGACCAAACAGCTGCGAATGCGTCTGTCTGAGGTGGACGTTGTGAATTTAGTCTGTAACGACACGGTCAAGTCCCTCCACACACACTTCTGTGACCTCAAAGCTGCTAACACCAGGTGAGACTCACACAGGTTTGTTAGCGACCCAAGAGCAGGTTCATCACTCCATTTTAAAGGGATGTAATAATATAATATGCCCAGATTTCAACTCTCAACTGATTTCTTGAGGTGCATGCTGGGATGTTTTAGAAGCCATGATGTCATCATTTACAAAAAACATGCGTTTGTAAATGAATTGAAATTCTTCCTCCACGTCATCCTTTCTCTTTTTGTAATATTGTTCTCTTCATACGTCACGATTCGTCTTTCTCTGTGTTTCTCCAGACTAGAGGAGGTGCCCAGACCATTTCCGCTTCATCCCTGTCTGCGCAGTCCTGACGAAGAGCTACGTTTTCTGCGCAGCTGCGCTCGTCTGCTCATGCTGCGCCTGCTGCCGGTGCGGGACGCCCATTCTCGCAGTCTGCGACTTCTGCTAGTCGAAGTTGTCGCCACTAAAGGTGACACAGAAGTTCTCATTACAGCTTAATACTTTGTGGTGGCTCGTGAATTGGTGGGAAAATATTTCCCTCATTTGTGTTTTTGATTAAGTAAAGAGAGTGTGTTCTCTGTGTGTGTGTGTTCAGTGTTGAAGCCGTTGGTGGACGCGTTGAGTGATCCCGACTACATTAACCGAATGCTGTTGGCTCAGTTAGAACACAGGGAGCAGTTGAACGAGCATCATAAGAAAGCGTACACGTACGCGCCGTCCTACGAGGAGTTCATCAAACTCATCAGCAGCAGCTCTGACGTGCAGTTTCTCAAACAGCTCAGGTACAAACATCCTTCTGGATCCATAATCACTTCCTGGCAGCTGGACTTGACAGTCATATAAATAGCTTATTGATTCATGTTATAGTGCGTGCGAGTGTGCGTGCGAGTGTGCGTGGGTGTGTGTGTGCGTGTGTTTGCGCGTGAGTGTGTGCGTGTAAATGCGAGCGAGTGTGTGCATGTGTGTGTGTTTGTGTAAGAGAGTGCATGAGAGAGTGAGTGTGTGCTACTGCAGTTGCGTGTGTGTGCGTGACTGTGTGTGAGAGTGCGTGAGTGTGTGTGAATAAGCAAGGGTGTGCGAGAGTGTGTGAGTTTGTGAGCGGGCGAGTGCATGCTTGCGAGTGTGTGTGCATGGTGCGAATGTGTGTGTGAGTGGATGGTGTGTATGTATGTGTGTAAGCAAGGGAATGCGAGAGTGTGTGAGTTTGTGAGCGGGTGCGTATTTGTGCTGGCGAGTGTGTGTGCATGCTCAAGTGTGTGTGTGTGAGTGCGTGCGTGTGTATGTGTAAGTGAGTGTGTGTGCATGCACTAGTGTGTGTGTGTATGTGTGTTAGTGTGAGTAAGACAGTGCGTGTGAGAGTGTGTGAATGTGTACGAGTGCAGGTGCGTGCGTACGATTGTGTCTTTTGTTCATGCACGAGTGCGTGCGAGTGTGTTGGTTTGTGTTGGAGTGTGTGTGAGTGCATGTGTGTGTATGTGTGTATATGTGTTTAAAGCAGGAGGTACTGGATGACTCACTCGAGCATCTCGCCTCATCCCAACCAATTTATCTGCGGACAGAAATAGTTCCACTGAAAGCCATTTCTCTTTCAGCCTGTCAGGAGATTTAACAGGTGAACTGAAGTCTACACTGTCATTAATTCAGAAGTTGTTGTTGTTGTTGTCCGCGGGTCGGAGGGCGAATTTGTCATTTGAGGTTAGTTGTGGATGTATATTATGTGTGACTCATGAGACGGTGGCATTTCAACTCTCAGACAAACTTTCCGTCTGTATTGATCGCAGCTAGAAAGGATGGAGACGGATCGGCCGGCGTCTGACTCGAGCGTTCTGACCCCAATTTGCAATGAAATAAAAGAAGAACAATCGCTTAGAGGAGAAATCTGTCTTCCTCTCGTCGCTCTGGGATGAAAGAGAAAACACTCGTGCAAATGTTAAAAATTAAAAGTTCCCAGTATTTGTCCTTTTAGCTTATCTGAGGAACACATGAAACAAACAGCTGAAGGAAAATCTGCTCGGGATAAGAAAGCTTTGTACAAATCTTTATAGCTGAAACTAAAATTGATCACAGCAGACGGAAGCTGGTTATCTCTCAGTGTTACTATTCTGACCTCTTTGTTTCCATGACAACGGTAAGCATCGTGGGCTTTGTGTTTAGTTCTGAATCTGATGTCCACCAGTTAAACAGTCTTTGTTTGATGGCTGAATAAAAGAGAGAGAGAGAGAGCGAGCAGGAAAAGGCCGTGCATTGTGTGGAGGAAAATGAGCATCCGTCTCATTTCACACCAGGAAGAAACGTGAGGTCGGGTGATGAGACTGTTGCTAGGCGACGCAGGTAAACACAGTGCGTGGAGACGGCGATGAGATGAGAAACGCCTGGGTTTCTTCTCATTATTTTGAAGAGGGAGATGAAGATGATTTCTAAATAAAGATTAATGCCGGTTGAGATGGCATGAAGTCTGCGGATGAGACCTCTGACAGCGAACATTCATTTGTTTTCTTCACAAACATGTTTACGTGTATTTCAGTCTTGATTCATGTCGATTTTGAAGGATTTCCTTCATATTGTCACGACACACCAGACATCTTTTACTCTCGACCTCACTTACAAGGTTCACAAATGATTAAGATTCAACGTTCATGCAGTAATTCTGCCGTTCCTCCGTCTGACTCCGTTTCATTGAGAACAGAAAGTGTGTCGTGATTATTCAGCGTTTTATTATGTCACAGGATCCGTTTCATACATTTACTGAGAATATTGTTCTTCTGAGAAATTCCTCCATGAGAAACGACTCCATGAGGACTATGAATCTGATCTGTGAGTTTCTAAATTAGCGTTCATACCAGACGTGACTTGCGCGAATTAAATTGCGCTATTCACACTTAGTTGGACGCTAGAAGTTTTTTTAGCTTACACGCGAATTCGATTCCAGTTTCGTATATATACTATATCTCAAATTGAGTAAAGAGCGTTTTTTACAATTTACCAGATTGTCCGACCTCTTCACTCTTTCTTCCGAGCAAGATCCTTTTCATTCCCATTTCGATAAAAGCAAGAAGATGTATTGTACAGCTCGGGGTATCCATATACAGCGACGATGATTTTGTCCTCCATTGTTGTTTCGGATTTCTGCCTCCACTCGCTACATCATAATCACATCACTACTTGAGCAAGCTCCTGATTGGTTAACGTGGCGCGAATATTCACCAAAGATCAGATTTTTCAACTCGCACAAATCACACAGTTACGTGCGTCAAACGGCCGAAAGACTCAATTCGCACAAATCACTTTCCTGTAGCTCAGTGTTTAGAGGGTGGTGGTAGCACCGCCAAGGTCATGGGATCGATCCCAGAGATCGCACATATACTCAGATATAATGTTTACTAAAATGCAATATAAGCGCTTTGGATAAAAGTATCCGCCAAATGCATGTATGCAATGTTAAAAACAAACATCAAATCAACAAATCATCTTAAATATGAAGTAGTGGATGGTGTCGGTTTGAACCTGAAGGTGGATGAGGAGGTCCACTTGAATCATCTGTGGGGTGACGCGAGCGGGATTGGGGTGAAATCTCTTCAGTATTGTTTCTGGGATTTTCTCCATCGTAACTCTGATGTTTGTTTGTTTTGTCTGCAGGTATCAGATAGTTGTGGAGATCATTCAGGCCACGACCATCAGCAGTATTCCTCAGTTAAAGAGACAGAAAGGTAAGAAGACGTCACTTCA
This sequence comes from Triplophysa tibetana, assembly GCA_008369825.1. Lineage (NCBI taxonomy): Eukaryota > Metazoa > Chordata > Actinopteri > Cypriniformes > Nemacheilidae > Triplophysa > Triplophysa tibetana. The sequence goes on along the minus strand of CM017909.1, from coordinate 21,906,743 downwards.
TATAAGCGCTGGTGATGTATTATCACTGTAAGGACACTCTCGTCTCTATATTGAATTTGTGAAGCTTGTTTTGTCGTCACAGTGTTGTTTTTTGTTTTCGGGGAGTAACTTGTGACACGAGCTGTGAGAGGAAGCTGAAGATGTTTCTCTACATGTGTGACTGCCAGCTCCTTTGATGACATCAATTATACAACAAAAACTAAAATGTGTAATATTAAAATGAACCGAATAGTTCTTCATTATTATAAATGAATATTTTTGCCGATTGTATGTTTAAAAAAGTAATATACCGGTGATCCTTTCAAATCTCTTTTTCCACATGAATGAGTTTGAAAAGCATTCATTGACCCGCTGATGTTTCTGGATCAGTGAACAGAATTATGAATCGACTTTTATCTCCTGAAGTCTGGAATGACATTTGAATCCTTCACGTTACATCTCATTTATTCATTTGGCAGATGCTTTTATCCAAAGCGACTTACAAGTAGGAAAGTATATCACCCTTTTGTCACAGTACCGTTAGTTTACTAGGAGGATTAAAGCTGGAGTAAACAAAGGAGAGAAACATAGACACACAGACCGTCAGACATTAAAGGGACAGCTCACCCAAAAATGAAAGTTCTGTCATGAATGACTCACTCTCTAGTTGTTCTTAATGTGTATAAATGTCTTTGTTTGGTCGAACACAGAGAAAGATATTTGGAAGAATGCTTATAACCAAACAGATCTCGACCCCCATTGACGCCCATAGTAGGAAAAAATGTGATCAAAAGTGCCCCTGAACTGTTTGCTGTCCTACATTCTTCAAAATATCTTCTTTCGTGTTCCAACATCAATTTTGTGAGTCTGCCAAGAACTGTTATACGGTTATAAGCATTCTTCCAAATATCTTTCTCTGTTTTCATCAGAACAAAGACATTTATACAAGGGCTGTGCGATATTGAGGAAAAATGCGATCACATGCTAAATAATGCGATGTATAATACAATTTTTAAACACAATGCTAAATCTTTCCTCAGATGTGTTTCTCTCTCTCTCTGTCTTTAGACAGTAAAGGTAAAGAGGCGGCCGCGCTTAAAGCAGACCTGTTGCGTGCCAGAAACATGAAGCGTTATATAAACCAGCTGACGGTGGCTAAGAAACAGTGCGAGAAACGCATTCGACTCCTCGGGGGTCCAAACTACGAGCAGCAGGAGGACGGATCTCAGGACGATGGGGACGGTCCACAGAGCCAACGGGTACAAAACTCCACTCACAGGGGTCGTTTCTGACACTTGCCATGAAGAGATTTTATATGAGCGTGTGTTATATTGGAGCTCGATCTCTCTTTCTGGTTGTGATGTAATGACCTCTCAGTCGGTCGTGTGACCTGCTGTAGCTTTAGGCTGTTGAGATTCACACAGACGGCTCTCTTTGAGTTTTACAGCGTGTCGGGTTGTTATAGGACACATCTCCCACTCATTCACCAGACACAGAACACAACCTCACGCTTCATTAAAGAGTCAGATGATGAGATTCAGGGTTTCTTCTCCAATCCACTCGGACCGTTTCTAGACACAGAGAGAATGAAGCCATTCACAGGTCATGAATGTGACGGAAGCAAGGAACTAAATAATACATTATTTAATCAAATTATTCTTTAATATTCTTTATATTTGTTATGTATATTTACATATGATGTCGAGATGACACATGATACCCGACAGCTCATATTATAAATCATTATTGTGAAATGACCGTTGAGAATTGGAGCGAGAAGACCAAAGCTGATTGTTTTTATATCAGAAATAGCTTCAAATTCTCACCGGCTTAGTGATGTGGTCTGTCTGGAGATGATCAACGTGTGTTTGTGTCGTAGTGATGTGTTTTGTGTTCTGTCACAGATACTTCAGTTTGAAGAGATCATGTCAAACTCAGTGTACCGTGAACACTTCCGTGTTTATATGGAGCGTGTGGATAAGCGAGCTCTCATAAGCTTCTGGGAGCTGGTGGAGATGCTGAAGAACGCCAACAAGGTGAGAAACCAACTTCACCTGAAACCATCAGAAGAAAATCTCCACAATAAAATCACATCAACAGACGGTTTACACAACACCACTTTCAACAAAAACATGACAAGTTTTTGAAAATAATATCAACCCCCCTGCAAACTAGAAAAATGCACAATTGTGAAATAATGGGGGGGCATGTGCGAGTACCTGACAATTTGACATCATAGTGACATCACCAACTACGTTTGTGGAAGCAAAAATGGTTCTTCTTTGGCATCACTGTGAAGAACATGTTAAGCACCTTTATTTTGAAGAGTGAAGTCGTATTTAAACTTTTAATTTGGAGATGAACAAAGAAGCATTAAGTCAAGGAACCAAAAAGAACCCATTTTATAATCTGAAATGTCACAATGAACCTTTGGTGAAACGGAAAGCTTCTTCAGATGTTAAAGGTTCTTTATGGAACCATGAAGCTCCTTTATTTTCAAGAGTGTCTACTTGACCATCCTCAACTCTTCAAGTCTAAAATTTGGTTAAAAATGTTTTTATGATCTTGATTCTTGATGGGATCTTGTCATGTTGTGTAGAATGAAGTGGCACAGCTGGTGGGAGAGATCTATCAGAACTTCTTCGTGGAGAGCAGAGAGATCCCGGTGGAGAAAGCTCTGTATAAAGAGATCCAGCAGACGCTGGTGGGAAACAAGGGTACAGACGTGTTCCTTAGGATCCAGGGAGATGTTTACGAGACCATGAAAGAGAGATATTACCCATCATTCCTGGTGAGCGACCTGTACGAGAAACTCATCAAACGAGAGGAGCAGAGGAGCAGCTCACAGTCCAGCAGTGAAGAGAGAGACGAGGCCGTGAGTTTATCAAAGTCTCTCTCTCTCATTCTCCTTTTCTTTTTTCAAAGTAAAAAAGAAAATAAACAAATGACCAAGTGTTGTTTATCGTAGCCTATATGATGAAGTGTAATGTATACGCATGACCCGTGTGTGTGTCACGTGTAGGGTCCGGTGACGGAGGGGGGTGACGTGGTTCTGGATGAAGGCAGTAAAGGTATCAATAAACAGGCCAGTTATGCCGCCAGTAAACTCCAGCAGCTGTACGAGAGACTGGAGTACAAACGTCAGGCCCTCGGCTCTATTCAGAACGCCCCACGACCCGATAAGAAGGTGCCTTGTCTGTGTTTGACGTCTTTTCAGTTGGTTTTATTCAATACACATGAAATATCATCGCACCAATGACCAGTAGCCATTTTGAGATCTGTGAAGGGTTTGATTTCCAGGAAACACAGATACACTTTGGATAATAGCGTCTGCTAAATGTATAAATGTGTGGGTTGGAAAGCGTCCATTAGAGCAGGGATTGATTTCTCTGAGAGTTTGAGTCTCCTCGTGTTGTAGTTCTGTGAGTCACGTGCGGTTCTGTGTTCAGATCGTGACGCTGCTGAAGGATGAAATCGGAACGATGGAGAAGGAACACGGCGATCTTCAGCTTCACATCTCACGCACAGACTGCTGGTGTGAGAACTTGGGCTCGTGGAGAGCAGTAATCCACGGCACAGAGGTCCGTTTCCTTCATTCTGCACTGACCACCATCAACGTCTCACCTGAATATTGAGATATGCACATCTGTAGTGAAAAAGTTTTTTGTTTTGTTTGTGAGAGATTCAATTTCAAACTTCATTTTCAAATATTTCGTAGTTGACACTTCTGTCGGGCTTCCGGAAAAATATGTTTCTCGCACGTTTCGCTGAAATAATGAAATGTGGAAATGATGAAGAAGAAACGATTCTCGTGTAATATTCTTCATGAGATTTTGTTCATGTGATATTGTCAGTGTAAGTGAGCGTTCACACCAGACGTGACATGCGCGAATAAATTCCCGCGTAGTTGGACGCTTGAACATTTTGAGTTTACTCGCTTCATTCGCACGTTAAATTCACTTCAAAACAGATGCGACTTGGCGTCATGGGAGGGGCTTCTGCCAGATCAGTGAGTTTCTAAATGAGCGTTCACACCAGACACGACTTGCACGAATAAATCGCGCTATTCACGCATAGTTGGACGCTTGAACATTTTGAGTTTACTCACTTCATTCGCACGTTAAATTCACTTCAAATCAGACGGGAATTTGCGTCATGGGAGGGGCTTCTGCCAGATCTGTGAGTTTTTAAATAAGCGTTCACACCACACGTGGCTTGCGTGAATAAATTGAGCTTTTTGCACGTAGTTGGACGCTTGAACATTTTCAGTTTACTCGCTTCATTCGCGGGTGAAATTCACTTCACAACAGACGCAAATTCGATTCCAGTCTTGAGTATATGCTGTATATATATATATATAGCTCAAATTGAGTAAAGAGCGTTTTTTACAATATACCAGATTGTCTGACCTCCTCACTCACTTTCTTACAAGCAAGATTTTTTTTTTCCTCTTTCGATAAAAGTAAGAAGATGTATCTTAAAACTACGGGTATCCAAATACAGCGACGATGATTTTGTCCTCCATTGTTGTTTCGAATTTCTGTTTCCTCTCACTGCGTCGTAATCACATCACTACTAGCGCTCCTGATTGATTAACGTCAAAGTTCAGATTTTTCAATTTGCGCGAGTCAAACGCCTGGAATGCTCAATTCGTGCGAATCACGCCGCAGGACGTCTATCGTGTCTTAACATTGACCGAACATGTAAATCATAAACATGTAACATGTAAATCAACGTTTCATTTGTGTCTGGTGTAAACGCAGCGTCAGGCTCATCTTGTCTGAATGTCTCTCTGTGTGTGTATTATAGTCTGATGTGTGTGTGTTTCAGGTTTCTGAAGAGAACGGAGAGCAGATGGCGTGTTACTCCGTGTCCGTGAGTCTTTCAGAAAGAGATGATTCTCAGAGTACCTGCTGGAGCGTCGTCAGGAAGCTCAGCGAGTTTCAGGCACTGCACAGGAAGTTGACGGAGGTGCGGCTGATGTGTGTGTCTGGATGCGTCAGGTGTGTGTTCTTCGTTCAGACGTGAGTGACGCTTCTCTCTTTTTTTCCTGCAGTGTTTTCCATCTCTGAAGAAAGTGCAGCTTCCCTCGCTCAGCAAACTACCGTTTAAATCCGTCGACCAGAAATTCCTGGACAAATCCAAAACTCAGCTCAACACGGTTTTACAGGTGAGTTCCTGAATGCGGCGCTATGGTGCACCTCTCATGCAGGATTTCTGTTTTCCGGACGGTGATTTAGAGATGACGTGTTTTATTTGCGTGTGTCTGCGACAGAAAGTGTTGACGGATGAGCGCATGTGTCAGAGCGAAGCTCTCTATGCCTTTCTGAGCCCGTCTCCAGAACATCTGAAGGTCATCGACATCCAGAAGAAATCCTCCTTCTCTCTGGCCTCATTCCTGGAGAGACTGCCGGGAGATTTCTTCTCACATCAGGAGGTAAACACACACGTTTCACACACGTACATGACACTGTTGGTCAGACTGTGGATTTGAGGACGATGGTTGTGTGTGTCAGGATGAAGCAGACGATGACAGTGATCTGTCTGATTACGGTGATGAGACGGATGGAAAGAAAGATGCTCTGGCTGAACCCTGTTTCATGCTGATTGGAGAAATCTTTGAGCTCCGGGGCAGTGAGTACACCACACTTGTGTGTTTGTGATGTATGTCGGGTCCTGGTGAACCTGGTTTTGTGGGGACGTGACTTTTTTTGCCCCCATGAACAAAACGGATTATAAATCGAAGTAAGTGATGTTTATTTAAAATGTAAAAATGCAGAAAGGTTTGTGTGATGGTTTGGTTTAGGGATAGGGTGTGTGTTTGAGTGTGTGTGCACTCGCGTGTCTGTTTGAGTGTGTGTGGGCCTGTGTGTGTGCGTAAATATTACCGTGTGTGTGTTAGTAGGTGTGTGCATGTGCTAGTACGCACGCTTGTGAGTATGTTTGTCCGCACAAATGTGTTTGTGGGCGCGTTCATATGTCTGAGTGTGTGTGTCTGAGTGTGTGTGTCTGAGTGTGTGTCTGAGTGTGTGTGTGTCTGAGTGTGTGTCCGAGTGTGTGTGTCTGAGTGTGTGTCTGAGTGTGTGTGTCTGAGTGTGTGTGTGTGTCTGAGTGTGTGTGTGTCTGAGTGTGTGTGTGTGTGTGTGTGTGTGTCTGAGTGTGTGTGTGTCTGAGTGTGTGTGTGTCTGAGTGTGTGTGTGTCTGAGTGTGTGTGTGTGTGTCTGAGTGTGTGTGTGTCTGAGTGTGTGTGTCTGAGTGTGTGTGTTTGAGTGTGTGTGTTTGAGTGGGTGTGTTTGGGTGTGTGTTTGCATGGCAGTGTGTGTTTGAGTGTCTGTGTGTTTTAGTGTGTGCGTGTTGGTGTTTGTGCACGCGCGTGTCTGAGTGTTTGTGAGCGTGTCTGACTGTGTGTGCGTGTGCCTGTGCATGTGTATGTATGCATGTTTGTGTCTGTGTGTTTGATAGTGTATATCTGTGTGCGCGTATGTGTGTGCTTGAGTGTGTGTGCCTGAGTGTGTGCCTGAGTGTGTGCTTAAGTGTGAGTGTTTGATAGTGTGCGTGCATGTTTCGGAGTGTGTGTGTGTGTTTGATAGTGTGTTTGTGTTTTATGTGTGTTTTATAGTGTGTATGTGTTTAAGCGTGTGTGTGTGCTTGAGTGTGTGAGCCTAAGTGTGTGTGAGTGAGTGAGTGTGCGTTTGTGTGTGTGTGTGTGTGTGTGTGTGTGTGTGTGTGTGTGCGCATGTTTGTTTGAGTGTGTGTGTGTGTTTGAGTGTGCGTGTGTTTGTATGCGTGTGTGATTGTTTGTTTAAGTGTGCGTGTGTGTGCTTGAGTGTGTGTGTGTTTGTGTGTGTGTGTGTGTGCGCATGTTTGTTTGAGTGTGTGTGTGTTTGAGTGTCCGTGTGTATGTATGCGTGTGTGATTGTGTGTTTAAGGTTGTGTGTGTGTGTGTTTGAGTGTGTGTGTGTGTGTGTGTGTGTGTTTGTGTGTGTGTGTGTGTTTCCGTGCACATGAGAATCTGCAGTTTTTCTCACCTCATAACTGATCTGGTTCATAATCAAGTCTGTGGGTGTAAAAACTAAAGCACATGTGTGAGTGATGTGTTGATCAGATCATCAGACGATGTGTGTCTGATATAACATGACACTGATGACTCCACAGCACTTTACACTTCTTCACATTTTAATCTGGTTTCTACAGAAAGAGCAAATTAAATCTAACTAAAGAAGTTCAGTGAAAAGTGCTGTTGGTTTGAGAGAGAATGGATGGATAATAAAACTAATCCTTTAATTCACTCCAAATAAACAGTGTGAACGGACCGGGCTCTGTGGCTTCAGATCTGTTTGATTTGTTTTTTAATATTTCTTGTGTTTGTCTCTGTGTAGTGTTCAAATGGGTGAGGAAGACGCTGATAGCACTTGTTCAAGTCACATTTGGAAGGACCATCAATAAGTAAGAATTACTGCATGAATAAATAATCAACCCCTACAGACATCAAGAGTTTATTTACATGAACAGATTTTATCGTGTTGCCGTGTTTTTATTGTGTTCTGCTGTGCTAGTTAGCTTAGCTTGTTTTTAAATGTTTTTTATTACTTAATCAAAACAGCCAACTGCAGTTCCATTGATTTGATTATGAATCTGTGCAGTGGTATGAACAAGTAAAGCTCTTGAATGTTGTGTTTGGATTTGTGTATTGCTGAAAGTGTTCAGTATGTTGATGTTTATTAAACAGATGTGAATCTCTCTCTGTGCAGGCAGATCAGAGACACGGTCAACTGGATTTTCAACGAGCAGATGTTGGTTTACTACATTAATATTTTCCGTGACACGTTTTGGCCCGACGGGAAACTGGCACCTCATAATAAAAGCCGCTCTGAGAGCGAACGCAGGGAAACCAAGGAGAGGGCACAACAGAAACTTCTGGATAATATTCCAGGTGACGGAGCAACGTTGGTCTTAGTATTATGGGAGTATTAAAGTATAAAATATCACCCTTAAAATTTGTCTGAGCACAGATTCACGGTCATGTATTGATTTTATATAAGAAACCATTCTTCACAGTAATATTTCACACGGGTCATTCTTTCAGTATTTTTGATTTATTTAAATAAGTGTTCGGTGCTTGATATGTCCTGATAGTGTTACTGTTGTTGTGTAGATGTTCTTCAGAATCTGGTGGGTCAGCAGAACGCCAGATACGGCATCATCAAGATCTTCAACGCTCTTCAGGAGGCCAGAGCCAACAAACATCTGCTCTACGTGAGGCCCTCATGAACTTCAGCTCTTATTTCTCTGGAAATAAACCTCACGTCCTTCTCAAACTAAGATTTCATTGTGCAGAGAATATAGTTTATTACCAAAAAGACACGACTCTGGTTTTAAAAATGTCCAAAAATCATGTTTTTTTATTGTGCATTCCAATGAATATCATCTAATATGACGTTGGTTTGGGTTGATTTAAGACATAATAACAAAAGAAAACAGCAAACTAACACAATAAAAACATGATTTGGGAAATAAACCTTTGGAATAAAAACGAGGGTGATACGTTTCCTGTTTAAAAAGGCATGAATAATGCAGAACGTGCTGTGTTTGTCCACCGTGACCTCTGACCCCTGTGATCTGTAGATTCCAGACATTCTCTTTCTGTCTGCTGATTTCTTCGGAAAAGCGCTCATGACACGGACTAGAAGTGAACGTAAAAGTACTGCAAATAGCTCCTGAAGCCCGGAGAATTATATTCTCATAAGCGAAGTTGTGTAATATAGAAATAATGTATTAATATAACAACATAATCATCAGTATATTGTCTGGTAAAGCTCTATATGTGTTATGTTTATTCCCAGTGTAATGAACTGTCGTCACGTTTGTGTGATGATCTCTAGTTTGCTTCAAAGCATTTGGTTGAGATCTAGTTGAATAATAATTGGAGCTGTCAAACGATTAATCGCATCCAGAACAAAAGTATGTGTTAACATAATATATATATACGTGTGCTGTGCTTAATAATTATGTATACGTATTTAGGATAATATTTATTTATATTTACCAATAATTGAAATTATAAGCATAAGATATTTTTTTTCAGATTAACACGTTTAAAATAATTAACGCAGCATCTGTTTGTTGTGTCATCCCTTTTCTAGGTTACATTATATAATCACACTCTTATTCGTGTTCAAGCTTTTAAACCACTTATGCACGATATCAGTGAATCTCTGTCAGATAGCGCAACAGAATTTAGTTCTCTTCGTGGTGAAATTAATAAACCAAACAAGACTATGCCAGCAAGCCCATTTTGTCTAGCATTTTCATAAGCACATACTTCAATGTATTAAATAAAATCTTAAATGAATGTAAAGAGTTGTGAAGATTTGAGTGGCGTGGAATCTGCGTAGCGCGTTCTTAAATGTTCATTAAAGAACAAAAGAAAGAGGAATTCTACATGTTTGTAGCTTTAATGAGAATTCTTCTGTATTTTATTTACAATTTAGCATTTAAGACTGTCCTTGTGTTTGAGAACTTCTATTCAATTTGTGTAGATTTCATACCTGTTAGACATGATAGCTCTCGATTATACTTTTGAATGGCTATAATTAAAGTTAAAATTTATTAAAAAGAATCAATTTAATAGAGACATCATTAACAGTCCTAATATATGAATTTTGGCTTTCATTCAAAAAATGAAGAAATCTGTTGCTTTTAAATTAATTTGAAGATTAAATATGAAATTATTAGATTGTTAAGTATATTTTAAAACATTTGTGTTATATGTGATTAATCACATAAAAAATGTGTGATTAATCAGATTCATTTTTTTTAATCGATTGACAGCACTAGCTTATACATTAGATTTTTCTTAAATATATGCATGTAGGGGTATGTGTTAATAAATACAAAATTATTGTGTACAGTACACATATATATATTACGTAAACACAAACATTTATTCTGGATGCGATTAATCCCCATTAATCGTTTGTCAGCCTTTATAATAATAAACTGTAGCGCCCTCTGATGGAGAAGATAAAGCCCAAGGAGATGATAACCACTGTATTGCTGAGGGAATACAATCCCAGAATGCACTGCAATGAGCTTGCAAAAAAGATGATTGATCATTACAAATGTAATGTATGTTATGGATTAACCGCCGTCCTTCTGTCGTTCAGGTGTTGTTGGAGATGCTTCTGAAAGAACTCTATCCTGAGCTGAAGCTGGAGGCCGGGCTGACCTGAACATGGGATGACATCACCACCTCTCCTTCACATCTCTCTTCTCTCTCACGGATGATTCTGTCTTTTGATTTCTCAAACACTTGAATGTGTAGTGCTGGATCTCACATGAATGTGTTTGTGTTGATGTGTTTTTCTCTGGTGAGGTGGGATGAACATGACGCGTCACTGCCATCTGCCGTCTTCTTCTCTCTCTTTATGATCTCTTTCTTCAGAGAGGAGCGTGTGCTTTATAATGTGAACAACAGAGCTCGGTGAACTCTTCACGTATTATTGTGATCACTATGAAGGCTTTTAATCGTGCAATATGTCATGTACAGTTATCGTGAAGGTTTCGTTTGTGATGTTATTATTATTATAGATTTTTATTTTTACCAACAATAGACTAGAGCATTTATAAGCAATAAATGACAAAAGACGATCAGTAACGTGTCGTGTCTTCAATGTAGCAAACACTTTTTACTCCACGTGCAATGAATGAAAATTAGTTTTAGTCTGAGTTCAACACACCTTGGACTTCAAATGACTGTAAAAACACTTTTCTATCATTTTTATTTTTGCTTTTAAACGGCAGGATGCTCTTCCAGTATTTTTGTGGCGTTTATGGAATTGTGGGATTGATGCAGTATTTTTCATTGACAGCCGGTCATACGGAACATTCATATGCAGCGTCTGTGGATCTACCCCGACAGTCTGCCAGATCTTCACAATCCATCAGTTAATAAGTCGCTGAAATATGGAGAGCTTCTGAAACCAAACACATCATTTGAATCATAGGTCAGCACACATAGATGCCTCATTATCAGTGTTTATCTGTACACAAGTCTACACCCGTGTGAACATCAAATGTTGAATCAGGATCGTGTTTTGGTGAAAGTGAGTTGTGGGTTTTCTGAGAAGAGACGTGAAAGAGAACGTACTGTAGGTTTCTCTCCACCCGTCACACATCTGCTGATGTGTCCAGGAAATGAAAACCTTCTCTATATAACGTTTGGACAAAACTCACACTTCACAAACCAGGCTGTTTGATCTGAAACATAATGGAGTTTGATTACTGCAGTAAGTTTTTTTAATTCTAATCTTTCCCTTTTATATTGAATGTAAGGAATCTTAAGTCCTTGCATATAGATATTCCTACAGTCTATTAGGTCGACTTAGTCATACTGTCAGACATCGAAGAATATTACGGATATTTGTCCAATGACTTGACGTTTTGTTTAAGGTGATGTTTATGAGAATGAATAACAAAGTTCTGTTCTGCTGTTTCAAGTCTTTTTAGCGAGCCTGTGCATCACAGTCTTTATCATCGGCGTCATCGGAAACATTCTGGTTCTGTGGGTCACTTTCAGGTCACTGTATGGTCAGATGTTGTCAAGAATCATCTTTAACATCGCTCTAGCTGACCTGCTGTTTCTTCTGACTCTGCCCTTTTTGGCCTATGAAATCACGGCTGGATGGATCTTTGGCAGTTTAATGAGTCGTATCATTACAGCTCTCTACATGCTGGGTATCTACGGAAGCATCTTCTTTATGGTCCTTATAGCAGTGGATCACTACATCACAGTCTTCCACCCTCTGAAGCGTTGGACAAAAACTATACAAATGATTGGTTTTGTGTGGATACTGAGCGTGCTCGCATCTCTGCCTGATGTGGTTTTTAGCCGTGAGATTCAAGGGCACAATCGTGCATCATGCACGTATGTTTTTCCAAGTCCAACCTGGACATCATTTAGTATTCTAAATACTAACCTCTTTAGTTTTATTATACCTCTGATCATAGTTGTGTTCTGCTACTCAAGACTGTCATGTGAGTTGTCCTCCCTTCAACATACGAGTCGATCTCCTGATCAAAATCAGAACAGGCAAGTGCAGATAAGAACGAGAACCCTGTTGGCTGTGGTGTTTGTTTATTTCTTGTTCTGGGGACCATTCAACATCATACTGTTCTTCTTGGTCTTGAATATTCAAGGTTACATGAACACTATGGTTCGGGATGCTTTTAGTCAGGCCCTGGAGTGGGTACACGTTATTGCCATCAGTCACTGTTGTCTCAACCCCATCATCTACTTACTCAAAGAACAGGCTTTCAGGAGAGAAGTCATCAAGTTCTTTCAAGTGTTTTTTGGAAGATTCAACTTATGTGCAACTCCTTCAACTCCAGCTCCCGCAGTCGTGGCGGATGAATAAAATATCCTGTAATGTGTGATTTGTTTGTTACTCAAACAGAGTTTAAACTGCAGTTTTTGAGAAATACAGCTACAGTACAGCAGGCTGCTGACATTTTCATGTTTGTTTAGTGTTTTTTTAGTTTTTAATGGCTGGTTTTGCTTTGGGTTTTAGATTTTACATGAAACATCATGCGGTCATCTGATAACTATCAGAATGTTACAGTTTAGCACAGCAAACACTAGAATCATGCACCACATGTGTTGCTTGTATGATGTTTTATGATAGTATGTTGATGCTTACAAAGTCTTTCAGAGACAAAGTAAGTTTCAAATAAAATAAATCCCTCAACATTTCACGGAGAAAAATGATACATAATTCTCACGTTGTCTGTTACAAATTGTAATTTTATGTTTGCATTTCCATTGCAGACACCATGATGAACCATTAGCAGTTTATCATTAAAAGCATTAAAAAGTCCCTCAATGTTTTATGTTTTGTGTCTCATTCCAGTAGGATTTTTAATGGTGTTACTGGTTCCCACCCATCTGCCAGAATCCATCCCACCCGTAAAACCCAACACAAAGTGGTGGCGAGATGAAGCCCCATGATGCATGAAAGCTTTTCAAAAAGTCTTCATTTCTCGAGGCATTATTTGCTCACAACACCACCTGGTGGTCTAAGAGTGTAAAACAAGCAGATACATCACAGATGTGCCCAGGGGTGGGCTGGCAAGCAAATTCGGTCCTTAATTATTCGGCTCACATTGGCCCACAACGTATGCGTTGCCTTTTGCATTGGGTGCATTTGCTTTTAATACGTCTGCCAGTCCGCCCCTGGTTATGGTTGGACGCCGTTCTGGACTTTGACAGAATGTCCTACCGGTCAGTCCGCTCCTGGACGTGCCTGATGTGGTCTGTGACACAGTTTATTTTTTCCTGTTAAGGCTTAGAAATAACGGTGAAGAAAAAACTATTTACACAGACTAACCTGTTATATCAATATAATCTGTATTTTCTGGAGCTATATAATGATTGTATAATATAACTGTAACGTATTGGTTTGAAATGAACGGGGTCATCAAATGTGTGTAAATCAACTATTTGATCATAAGAGGCAGAAGGGGCTATATTATTATTCTACAACTGGAAAGTGTCTAGTTTCACTGGGCAGAATCTAGTGAATGTGCTTTAGTAACTTGGTTCTTACAGCTGATGTCGCGGCAAGATTTGAACCGCTTTGAACCACTCATGCGGAAACTAGGCTTCATACGTCATCTATGACGTCATTGGTCTGAAGCCTCGATACTCGCTTCACTGAAATCTTTCGGGATTTCTGGACACACGCACAGAACTGAACTATAACCCATCAATACAACACATTACACATAGAGACCCTCAGAGACCACTCGAGTTTGCATCACAACCAATACAATTCCCCATTGGAATAGATCCTTTAAATCCACTAGAATTGATCTGACGGATCCTGTTGTTTCGTTCAGGACTGAAACTGTAATTTAGATAATAAGTGTGGGTTTTAACTTTAGCGAAGTTACGTGTTTTACCTACATTATACCGAATTATACATTATACTGTATTGTCAGTTGTAATGTGTTTGCAGTCCGTTGTCTCCCTCTACAGGCTCAAAACAGAACAGGCTGAAGTATTTCGGAGCGCATTTTTATATATTAAAATAAAGCTACCGTACACATTAACGGAGATATAGTTATCAAATCACATTCAAATCTATATTAAAATACATAAGTGCATATAAAATAATATTAAATAGCACTTTCGTGAATAGTTTGGTCGTGTTGATCCTCTCGAGCTGCCGTAGCCGCGTCTACGTCACAACGCGGAAATGAGAATTTCAAAACACTAATCCTCCAGACGCTTCATTCATCGAGTTTCTCTGTCTGACAGCTTCAGATTTCATGTCGTTTTATCTTCGACATGATGTCGTTTTGTAGTTAAATGACATATGAGTCAGTAGATCTCGAGTGTTTATGTTGTGAGAGTGTCATTAATGTTCATCATGAGGTTGAGTTCATCTGTGTTTGCGTTACTCTGTCTCATGTGTGAGGTTTTGTGCATCGCTCTCTTCCTCAGAGGATTCTTCCCTGTTCCCGTCAAATCTTCCGTTTCTTCCAAGAGCAAAGTGTCGGATCTTCCACCTGAACCACTTACAGGTCGGCCTTCGTAGACATTATTATATTTGTATTCTTATGGTAATTAGGGTTGTTATTATTATTGCTTTTCTATATGTTTTAATAAGTAATATACAATTATTTATTAAGGTTTTAAGTAAAATAAAATGTATAATTCAGTATGGACATGGGGTGTTTAACTTTGCTGATTTTTAATGCTAGGTATCATTAATATATTCATAAAAAATGTGTTATGTATATACATTGTTTACATTTTTATATTGTGTCTTTTCTTGTAGGCTCAAATCTGAACTGTGCCTTTGGAAATTAAGATATTTGTTTAGTGTTGTGTTGCTTTTGAACAACTGTGTGTCTCTAATTTAAATCACTTTAATTGTCATTTCACCAACAGCACATGTGCAGAATACAATCAAATATTCTGCACATAAACACACACATTTAACACAATATATCCACACAAGGTAAAACATTTGTGTAGTCATCTTGACTTTCAAAAGTGCCCCAGTTCACCAGAATTCAGTCTGTATAAAATACCCCAAAAATGTAATATTGTGTAAAACTCTGTTTGTTTATTGTGCATTCAAATGAACATCAATCAAACTGCATTTTGTTTGTTTTGATTTCATCCACAATAATTAAAAATATATAGCTAACTTACACAATACAACATAATTACATAATAAAATATGAGTTTTGGAAAACTTTAAAACGTTTAACTCATTTGTAACCAAACTCTTCATATCTTATGACTATTTGTTTCTCAGGAAGTGGGACAAACGCCAGTGAATCCCCCGGGCCGGTGTTCAGACGGGTTGTGATCCTGTTGGTTGATGCTCTGAGAGAAGATTTTGTGTTTGGTTCTGATGGCCTCAGGTTCATGCCCTACACCAGACAGGTGGTGGAGAGAGGCTCGTCCCACAGCTTCATCGCCAAAGCCAGAGCGCCCACCGTCACCATGCC
Organism: Triplophysa tibetana; assembly: GCA_008369825.1. Classification (NCBI taxonomy): domain Eukaryota; kingdom Metazoa; phylum Chordata; class Actinopteri; order Cypriniformes; family Nemacheilidae; genus Triplophysa; species Triplophysa tibetana. The sequence goes on along the minus strand of CM017909.1, from coordinate 21,891,242 downwards.
CCGGATAAAGGTACATCACACACTTTTGGTTTGTTTATTTGTGTCGTGGAAACAGCTCGAAATCTTCTGCACTTTCTATACAGTGAGCCGCATGGAAAAAAACTCTTATTTATAATTGCCAATAGAAGAATGAATTGCTAGGACATGTTGGGGTTCTTACAGGTGAGGTCAAGAGTTAGTCAGTGGACGAAATCTGGTTAGAATTCATTATAAACAGGAGTTACGCTGTCGTTGATGTTGGGTCCTCAGTATTTTTTATGCCACAGTTCTCATTTACAGTCACACATCTGTTATTTAAGGTCATGTCTTGTGTGTAATCTGCACATATTGATGCACATGTAGTGACTATATCATGTCACACTCTCCTCTGAGTGTCCAGCAGATGGCAGTGTTGATCTATCTCTGATTCACATCCACTGTCATCCTGGCCAGCTTTTTGCTCGTGTGACACTATGAATAACTAAACCTCAAATACAGATCAGTCAATCATCTGTGCTGTTGGTTATCAGATCAAGGTCAAGAAAGAAATCCACTGAGTCACTGGAGAGACATTTCGACACCCAGACCTGACTTCCTTCTGATTGACTGTTAGCAGCACTTCTGGGCATCATCGGCAGTGCAGCACATGTGTCTGAATATATTACACAAACAGTTTGTTGCGTCGGTCCCTCGTGTTGTTCCTGTTCATACCTTCACTTCTATTTTACCAGGAGGGCTGAGATAATTGATGCAAGGAAACCTTCAGACGACGTGGCATGAATATAGCTGGCTTCTATTGTTTGATGACGTTCACTGCAGTTTAACCCCGTCATCTTGTGTCTGACACCATCCCCGGCGTTCTTCTCTCCCGTGTGTGTCTGTGTGCTGAATGAAAACAGACAAAGTGGCCCCATCGCCAGTTCTTTAAGAACATGAGTCAGACAGCGGTGCCGCTCTTGTTGCCGTAGAGACGCTCTCGTCATCGATTTTCACGCGTTGGCACTGACGATGATGTCATAAAGGAGGCCGCGAGGCATGCGGGCGAGCTCCGGGTCACAGTTTGATGGTGCTTTGATCTTCGTTTAAGAAGAGTTGTGACTTTATCGATTATAATAAAATGAAACTCAGAGGAGGGAGGAAATTACTTACTGATGTACAATTGGATTTGAGGAAAATCCAAGAGATTCATTATGAATTATAGAAGCTGCACCTTTATTTCCTTTGTACTGATGATGTAGAAAAGCTGTACAAAGATTGTTTGAAATAAAAACTTGACATGATCACCCAGCCATGTGGCATGAAGCGCAAAGAGACGTGGTCGTGTTGTGTTGGTTTGTTTCTCAGCTGTAAGACATCAGATCTCCTCTAATTGTCCTTAAGATCCTTGTTCTTCTTACAGGTGTTATTGAAGCCAAAAGTTTAGCTTCTGCTGAAGAAGGCAACATTTCTTATTTTCCTGCAGAGATAAGCGTTCTGCTCTCGGGGCTCAGGCTGTAGATTTAGTACGGCGAGGTAAAGGGATTTTGTTTAGAACATTGGAGAAATCTCTCATCTGGGTCACTTTTTATGTGGACTGACAGAATAAATGGTGGGCTGTTGTCACAAATGTATTTCCAAACTGCAATTCAGCTTGTGTGGAGGCGGAAACGGAGAAACGGGTGTCAGAGAAAAAGAGTTTCAAATGAAGCCTTGTGGAAGTTTGAAAAGAGAAAGGAGATGTTGTTAGACATGCTGTCCTGCTGTTAGAGGAATATGCTAAACCCGTTTCAATCTGATCACTTTTCTTCATCATCATCATCATCATGAGGTTTTCTCTTTTTGTTAAGGATGTGCACACACCAAGAGTGATAACTATAAAGATTTTTGAGTTGAAATATTATTCCAAGTTTAAGAGAAGTACAACTATAACAACAATAAAACACAGACAGCCAATTAAAATTCATTCGTTAAATTGTTTGCGGATTTAAAATGTGAAACTGAAGCATGTGTGCCAGGGTAGCAAGATGAGTCAAATGAAAATGAGATGGAAAGATTATATATATATATATATATTTCAAATAATAGATCAACAGTTTTAGTTTATGTTTAAACAGATTTTTTTATATCATTAATATTTATATCATCTTAAACAGCGTGATCTATCTGCTATTTACGTTTTCTTTTTGTACTATAATGTTTTAACAAAATACACATTTATTTACATAGTTCTAGGATTGTTTAAGGAAGTGTTCACAGGGACTGATGTTAGGTCTCAAGCTTTGATCAATGGTGGTTAAATGTGTGTGTTTGTTCTTTATATTGTGTGATTGTGTTGTTGAGCTTGGCTCTAGATTTGGTTCAGGTTAGTTCTTCTGCTTGTGAGATTTCCAACTGAAAAATGTATGATCTTGTGCGATAAAGCAAAGTTTAGCACACGATTTGCGACGCAGTGTTAGTCACTTTATATAAAAATGTCTGTCGAAAGCATATAATGTAAAATGTTTGTGACACACGAGATGAAGATGAAGTTTCAGACTGGAGGAGTTTTCTCTTTAGCTCTCTGTGTTGTGTATTAGAAGCATCAGTTATCAAGCAAACAGATTTCAAGGTTTTCTCTTGCCAAACTCTGTCATGCAGCAGAAACATCCCGCAGAGGAGAGCCGCTGTTCTCTAATCGCCTGTGTTTCATTGCAAATGTGACACGACTGAAGCCACCAGCCTGTGATTTTACAGAAGCGCCGGTGAAAAACAGACGTTCTGTTCATCCTGCTTATAGAGGAATGAGAGATAGAGAGAGAGGGAGAGGGAGAGAGACCAGAGAGAGACCACAGAGAGAGACCAGAGAGAGACCAGAGAGAGAGACCAGAGAGAGAGACCAGAGAGAGACCAGAGAGAGACCAGAGAGAGACCAGAGAGAGACCAGAGAGAGACCAGAGAGAGAGACCAGAGAGAGACCAGAGAGAGACCAGAGAGAGACCAGAGAGAGAGACCAGAGAGAGAGACCAGAGAGAGAGTCCAGAGAGAGAGTCCAGAGAGAGAGACCAGAGAGAGAGACCAGAGAGAGAGACCAGAGAGAGAGACCAGAGAGAGAGACCAGAGAGAGAGACCAGAGAGAGAGACCAGAGAGAGAGACCAGAGAGAGAGACCAGAGAGAGAGACCAGAGAGAGAGACCAGAGAGAGAGACCAGAGAGACAGAGAGAGACCAGAGAGAGAGACCAGAGAGAGAGACCAGAGAGAGAGACCAGAGAGAGAGACCAGAGAGAGAGACCAGAGAGAGAGACCAGAGAGAGACCAGAGAGAGACCAGAGAGAGACCAGAGAGAGACCAGAGAGGAGGAGTGTAAGAGAGACCGGAGAGAGACCGGAGAGAGACCAGAGAGAGAGACCGGAGAGAGACCAGAGACAGAGACCACAGAGAGAGACCGGAGAGAGACCAGAGACAGAGACCACAGAGAGAGACCGGAGAGAGACCGGAGAGAGACCGGAGAGAGACCGGAGAGAGACCAGAGAGAGACCGGAGAGGGTAGGAGTGTGAGAGAGACCAAAAATAGGAAGAGACTAGAGAAAATCCACCTTTGTATGAGCCAGACTTCTCTTTTTCTATTTTATTTTGTTCCCATAGGTTCTTAGGGAAATCTAAGTCCCAGTGAAATTAAAAAGGACAAATCTTATTTTTTCATTAAATATTGCAGCATTTATTGTAAGTAGTTGATCAATGTGGGTCATTCTCATTTTAAAGTTCATGTGCCCTCATAATCTTCAGTTAAGCTCTGAAAAAGCACTTCCTTCCTGTATTGACTGTCCATCTTAAATGACATATGTTAGATGGCTTGGGCGGAGCATCCGTTAACTCCTCCCCTTCAAGCGTCAGTCTGATGCCAGTTCCATTTCAAAATGCAACGGCTGATTTTACACATCCAATCAATTCGCAGACAAGTCATAAGCCACGCCCACTATTTTCTTATTTTTAATTCAATTTACTCAGAAATATTTCAAAGTACAGAAGTGTTCAAACTATCGTAACTTCTGCTTCAGGGAGACTTTAATACTGAATCAGTCCTCTCTCTCTCTCTCTCTCTCTCTCTCTCTCTCTCTCTCTCTCTATCTCTCACTCTCTCTCTCTCTCTCTCTCTCTCTCTCTCTCTCTCTCTATCTCTCTCTATCTCTCACTCTCTCTCTCTCTATCTCTCTCTCTCTCTCTCCCTCTAACTCTCTCTCTCTCTCTCTCTCTCTCTCTCTCTCTCTCTCTATCCATCTCTCTGTCAATCTCTTTGTCTCTCTCCCGCTCCCTCTCTCTCTGTGTTCATTGTCTATGACAAACACGCGTGATGACAGTAATGATGTTGTGAGACATGTAATCTATATCCTCATTATAACCCACACAGCAAGCAGGTTGGCTGTTCTCACGGATCGTGTGTGTGTGTGTGAGAGTCGTCTGTAGTTTTCATTGACAGCATCATTAGATGATGGCGGTCCTGAGAGATGAGCTTGTAGGAGTTTTGTAAGTGAGGAGGTTTTGTTTTCCAGCAGGACGAGGAAGAGGTTTTGTGTTTCTCTTTCCTCATGGTGAAACTACAAAGAGTTTGAATTTTGTGATGCTGTTCCAAGAATAGCTAATGAAGCATCTGGCCTATTTTAACATCGCCGTTCATTTACATTCACACACATTCAACCTCACATGTCACGAGATGAGAAAGGTTTTATACACAACAAGTAACAACAGGTTTTGTATATTTTATTACAGTGTAGCTTTATGCTTTGATGTGTGTGTCTCTGTTTGATGCAATGTTTGTATAAATGTTTTCGGTTCGGCTCAGCTGAGATCTCAGTTTTGGAGTGCTTAAATGACAATTAGTGAATATGTGTTGTATGTTTTTAAGTTTTGTAATTGAATGATGATTTTGTGACTGTTTGTGTGTTTGTAGGCTCTGACCACCGGCAGTATTCCAGGTTTCATTGATGTGGTGATGAATCTGAACTCTCCGGCTCTGTTGGAGGATAACCTCATCTGGCAGGCCAAGAACGCTGGCAAACGCATCATCTTTTATGGCGATGACACTTGGGTCCGACTCTTCCCCAAACACTTTATGGAACAAGACGGGACGACGTCCTTCTTCGTGTCCGACTACACAGAGGTGAGCGAACTTGCTCCAAAATAAATCCGAACGATCCTCACCATCATCTATCACTGTTTGTTTTTATCGCAGGTGGATAATAACGTCACCCGTCATCTGGACGACACTTTGAAAAGAGACGACTGGGACATTCTCATCTTACACTATCTGGGCCTGGACCACATCGGTCACATCAGTGGACCGCACAGCTCTCTGATTGGACCAAAGCTCACGGAGATGGATGACATCGTGAAGAAGATACACGCAGCCCTCATATCAAAGGTGTGTGTTTGTAAAACTGTGAAACTGTTTCTGGAAGTGCTCATTTTAGGCCGCAGACGTACTGCAGGTGGAGCGTGACAGTTCCCCGAAACCCCGACCTTTGGAACTCGATCGCAAATGCACGGAGGAACGCGATTGCAAATTGACGAAGGGCAAAGTTCGTCTGAATCTGCATGCGTGAGCGGCCGCACAGACTCATTGTAGGTCATGCACAGTGAAATTTTAGGCTTTGCACAAAAGCATAATATCTACAAAGTACACAAACGTCCACTCAGGGAGCAGCAGCAATTACCAATAATATATAAGTGTGTTCTTCTTTCAAACTGTAATTTTAATAAAGCTCAAGTCTCTCTCTCTCCCGAGGAGTTCAGAGTGCGCGTGAAGGGAGTGACGTGTAAATAAATCCCTTTTCATGTATTTCTGAACTTGGACAGCTGTTAAAAGCTGTTGACAATTATTAAATATGTAAAAGGCTATTTACGACGCGTCCTATTATAAACCTCGCTCGGGTTAAAATCATGAAATACGCACCGTTCTCGTGATTAACCTTTCGGAATTATGCCCAAAACACTTCAATCTTGTAATGGTTTTAATGCAAAAAGCTGATGGTTCACAAGGGTTTTTAATGCAAACCATTAATTTCTTTGATGGTGTCTTTTGTTTTTATCAGCAAGGTTGTTAAATTAATAATCTGATCTCTTGAGATCAATCCGTCATATACAGGTACTTTTGGTGCTTCTTGATGTAATGTTATTCGCAATTAAAAGTGCAACAAGACAAGAGACAGTAACAGAGCCGTTTTCAGCATTTTATTACGGATAAGATTAGGAAGAATTGTGTGCGTGTTGTGAATTAATTCAATGGTTACCAACTAAATTCACTTCATTAAATTATTCACAGACCGTCACTAAAACATGGTCAACTCTCTTTATAGATTTCAGTAGACCTATAAAAAGAAGGAAAAAAAACATATTTGCGAACATTAAAGTATTTTTTACAAGATCTCCCAAGTGTCAACAACCTTTATAAGTCAATGTCTGGTCTTTGCTCCAAATTTTAAGGGGCAGTTCACCTAAAATGAATGAAAGTAATGATATTAGGTCATCAAATGTTTTGACAATCATAATATTTCCAATGCGACTTTCCATTTTTTACAACTTTCCACCATCCCATACCTCCTTCCTTCAGTGACCCAGCAAAGTTTGCGGCCATGTGTGTGTAAAAATGAGCGTGTGGTAAACTTGCAGGTTCAGCGGAGAAACCGACCACCGTAATCTGGACTATTGATAAGATCTATATGAGAAATCCAGCCACGCGGCGCTTTCGGTCACGGGTCATGAGCACAGATTCCTGACGTCTGTGTCCTACTTTAACACAACCACAGGACAGGCAGTGTATTATCAGCACATCTGTTCTGAGAGAGACGACGGCAGAAACACACCTATTCTCATCAATCATATCAACCCTTAATGAAGGGATTTATTCCTTTCATGTACTGTAGGTTATTCCCAAAAATGTGCCGTCGGGAAACACATAGACTTGTGTTTTATCATAAAGTGTGCACTGTGAGGACATCAGAGTAAAAAAATGTTTTGACATATATTAGTAATTTTTGATCTAGATGCGTTGGGGGGATGTGTACATGTTCAAGGAGCTTCAAGGAGTAGTTCAGTTTAAAATAAATGTTGATGATCATTTACTCACCCTCATGTCATCCAAGATGTTTATGTGTTTGTTTCTTTAGTAGAAAAGAAATGAATGTTCTTGATGAAATCATTGCAGGATTTTTCTCCATATAGTGACTTGAATGGACTCCAAACGCTTGAAGGTCAAAATGACAGTTTCAGTGCAGCTTCACAGGGCTTTAAACCACACCAGACCATGAATAAAGGTCTTATCTAGAGAAACCATCAGTCAATTAAATATAAAATGTATATGCTTTATAACACAAATGCTCATCTTGTTCTGTTCTGCGATGCGCGTTCATGACTTCATGACTTGACGTAGGCGGAAGTACAGAGTCGGTGTTTACAAGTTGAACATGCAAGTTTTTGCAAGGTAACAATAACTGCCTATTATTAGAAAATTAACCTGTTTTTACACCCTCTATGTACTTCAACTTGTTGTTCGACGCTTCTTAAATCAAAGTAGGACCTTAAAAATCACTTACTCTTTAAATTTCTTATTATAGGATAAATCTAGTTTATTATATCTTCCTCCAAGCTGTATTTGTCCTTTACCAAAAAACCCCATCAGTTTTCTGTAAGAGATATGTGTCCGTTCAAACGCTTGTTCCGTGTGGGATTGTTGGAGTATTGTTTGCGTGTAACGAGAGGAAGTGCTGAGGGATCAGAGAGGAGAAACGAGGGTGCGAGATGAATTAAGATGTCAGATTTTTAAAGGATTCCCCGGAGCGCTGTGTCAAGTCAGATGTTTCGTACTGCGGTTGTGTGAGTTAAAATAAGAACGATCGATATGACCGAGCAGTCTGTTCCTCGCTCTCTTTACCTTTACGACCCACGGGGGTGTCCATCACCTCACGTGACTGAATCACTTCTTCTGTTTCGCAGAGGATTGATCAGTTTGGCAAAGCATTGTGGGTATTTGAAATCTGACCAATCTGCAGTAGTATCATGCCGTATTTGCACATTTGGTCCAGATATCAAGGTCGTAACTACATCTGATCCTTTGTTTTCAAGCCATCATATTTGCAGACGGTATATATAATGTATCTTGTCTTGTAGAGGTGCAGATTATTTTTAGTCCTGTGACCTCTTTAGAAACTAGTAATAAACTATCTTCTGTCAAAGGGACAGTTCCCCCCTAAAAATACATGTGTATTCACCCTGTTGTCAAACCTCTTCCGCAGAACAAAAATACCTTTTTTTTTATGTTGATATCCGGACCCCATCCACTTTCATTGGTTTTGTGTTTGTACAATAACGAATGTGTGCAGACGCTGTTCGGTTAGCAACTTTCTTCAAAATGTCTTCCTTTGTGTTCTGCAGAAGAAAGAAACTTGGATCGTGTTGAGTGTTTTTTGTTGGTTTGTCTGAAAGCTCTGTATAACGTGCACACAATAAGAATAAGACGTGACTCAGGATGTGTTATTCGTCACGGAGGTGAAGCACTTTGTTCTTGTTGTCATGATGCAGGACATCCAGGGCCTTTCAGAAGCGTTCGGCTGTCTCCAGTGTTATGAAGCGTCGTGAGATTACGCCTAAGATGTTTATCACACTCTGTCTCTGTGTCTTTTTCAGCTCCCAGAAGAAATAGTTGATGCTCAAATGTCGCTCTTTTATATCTCAGGAGATTTGATGGAGTTCTCTGTTGTGTCTATTTGGAGTATCAAGTTACGGGAGGTTTACACAAAACAAGAATTGAGCAGTTTGCGGGAGTAAATTACATACGAAGTCAATGTAAAGGCGCGATTGCCGCAAACAATCCTGTCTTCTGTGCAAGATAAAATATTTGTCAGGTCGCATCATTCGCGCGAAAATAACAAAGTTTTCGCACAAGTGATGCTGGGTTCACACCAAACGCGAACAATTGTGCTCCACTCTCTTTATTACTAGCGGAAAATATCTTTATTTTCATGAGTGACGCGATCTTACATATGATTTCAACCTTACATATGATTTCTTGCGGAAGACAAGATAGAAATGCGTTCGTGGCAATCGCGCCGCCCGATTCGCGTCAATCGCACCGCCTGCCGCTAGTTCCCGTCTAAACGTGTCTTTGCATTTACTTTGTATGTTATTTACTCGTGCAAAACGCTTAATTAGCGTTTGGTGTGAATCGAGCGTAATAAAGAGCGAGGAGTGCGAATAATAACGAACTTTTCCCACGAGTAATAAAGAGCGTGCACCGCGATTGTTCGCGTTCCGTGTGAACCCAGCATTAGTAAAATTGCTGTTGGAGATATAAAAAGAGAATGAAAGTGCAGTTGTGTAAACACATGAAGACTCTGGAGCTGTAAATGAATGTGGGTTGTAGAGGTCAAATCATCTGGATCTGTGTAAAATTGATGAGAAATGTTTGAGTTGATATCGAGATCTTCAATAATATAGACTTGTGTTGGAAGACGAGACAAATCGGAGCTCATTTTGACACATTGTTGACGTCTCTTCTCAAACTCTAATGACAGACACATTTGTCAGATTTCTGACTCTTGTTCTCAGGAGAAATATCTGAGACGCAGACGAGACTTAATCAGAAGTTTCCATTTGCTCCTCATTTAATGTCATCAAAGTTGAAGAAAAATAATTGAGATATGAAAGTGATCTCATCTGTGCTGTTGTAGATTCAGCTGCGGTGCAGAGGTTGCTGTCACATGCGACTGTAGTTGCAGTGCTACATCATTCTCTCCCTCTCTTATAATGCGTTCCTCGCTCGCCCTTAAAGTGATACTTCATCCAAAAATGAAAATTCTGTCATCGTTTCCTCTCCTTCGAGTTGTTCCACATCTGTATAAATGTCTTTGTTCTGATAAACACAGAGAAAGATATTTGGAAGAATGTTTATAACCAGACAGATTTCAACACCCATTGACTTCCATAGTAGGAAAAATTACTTAATCATTTTTTTTCTGTTGAACAGAAAGAAGATATTTTGAAGAATGTAGGACAGGAAACAGTTCTGGGGCACTTTTGACTACCTTTATTTTTTCCTACTATGGGAGTCAATGGGCGTCAACAACTGTTTGGTTATAAGCATTCTTCCAAATATCTTTCTCTGTGTTTATCAGAACAAAGAAATTCTTACACATTTGGAACAACTCGAAGGTGAAGAAATGATGACAGAAGTATCCCTTTAAAGAAGAAGGCATCATTTTTCTCCTCAGACAGAACAATTCCTCCATTCCTTTGTCTCTGCGCTCCCAAATGAACCATCGAATGAAGTGATTTCCACACAATAGAAACACTTCTGGCCCTCGATTGGGTTTCTGCTGGTCTTCAGGGTCGCTGTGTTCTGTGTTTTATCCTGCGAGTGTATTCCCAATTTTTGCAAATCCAAAAATAACCGTAATTTCTTGTCCTCATTTTCCGGAACGTCGATTTCCTTCTGTGAAGACGTGAATCGGGCCACGCTTTTATAAATTCACCCACGCTGGGTTTTTGTGTCTTTGCTGTATAATGACATGCAAATCTGTAATTTCCTTGTTTTGGACGAGAGAGAAAGTTGTGTTTTTTATTCTTACTTGACGTAAGCCTGAGGACAGCATTATTACCTGAACGAACCCCCCTTAGGTCAGAAGATGTTGAAATAAAATGAATTTGAATGAAACTCTGTGCATTCTCTGATTTTACACACTATAGCCAGCCCCAAAGCATCATGGGTAAATTCTTATCTTACGTGTGTAACGTTCCTCTCAGGATGAAATTCACAGTCTGCATTGGGAAAAAGGTCATAACGATATGATTTAAGTTACAGCTTAATGGGTCAAAGGTCATGGATTGAACTGCGAGAACTGATAAAATGTACAATATGTATAGACTAAATGATTAAAAAGCATCTACCAAATGCCTCAGTTATTTCCGGTGAATTATTAACAGAAGCAGTGCAAAAATCATTAAATAACTACTCGCATAAACAGAGACTTTTTTTAGAAAAACATTGACACCTAAACAGCTTTAAGGCAATATGAACTATACGAGCATCCATCAGTGTTGGGTTTAACTAGTTAGTAAGTAATTAGTTACTATAATTTAATTACTTTCCCCCTGGAAAATGTAAAGTAATGGATTACTATTTTTCTGTAATTTGATTACAGTTACTTCTGTCCGAATGGATTTTAATTGGGTGTCTTTTTTCATCAGTTCAATTCAGTGTTGCTCTGTATCTTTATAGTTGAGTTGTGTTTTTTTTTTAAATTCAAGCGGTCTGGCATGATGTCTTCTATATTTATACAAAGAGGAATCCGTCATCTGCATATTTACTTTGTACTTAGACGAAGAGGCAAAAGTTTTAGGTCATTTTTAGGTCAACAGTTATGATTAGATGATAAAGAAAAGAGGATGCTTATGGCACGTTTCCAAGTCATCATTTGTCATTTTAAATGAATATTGCGGTGACAAATATTAAATATTTGTCACCGCAATAAATATTGTACCGTAGACTTTATGGCGAGGTTTTATTGTACAGATTTTAATATGGTTACATCCTTATTAGCCAGCGTTTCAGTCTTTCTTAGTCACTTTTGCTGTTGACCTAAATCACTTTTCATGTTTTCACACACTGATAATAGATTTCTTTAACCTGAAAGTGATTGTGAAGAGTTTGCTATCACGACACCACATGAAGTCTTGACCAACTGCTGTTTCTCTCAATTTGTGTTGATCTCTTTGTTTAAAGTCTTTGCGTGATTTATTTGACTCTCGTTCAATTAAACCGAAGCAGCATTAAAGGATCTCTTGAGGAGACTCCTCACCGTCGACCTGAATATAAAAACCCCGATGCTGTCACGGCTGTGTGAAGAATCACTTTGTGTTTCTAACAAACGTCAAACTGAAGACTTTCTCTTTCTCTCTCAGTCTTGTATTTAACAGTTTTGGTTTGTATCTGGAATTTATAACCTCCACATAAAATCATCAGTAAATGTTGTTTTGAACATGTATGGTTTGTTACGGCCGGCTGATTTAAGGTCAAAGCATAAAAGTCACGTCACGTCAAGTCAAGTCAACACAAGTCAACACTGTTTATTGGTATAAGTGAACACAACAGCAACCAATAATTCTAGATGACAAAAAAAAATCTAGGGATACTACAGGAACTAGAAAAAGAAATAAAGCTCGTACTTCATCTGGCTACATGAGACAAGAGTCAGTTATATCTCACATCACTAAGAGATCCTCCCCAAAACCACATATTTACATACAGGATATGCTCTTTAATGATCAATTAGTGTGGACCAATCAGATCGTCTCACCCTCTTCCCCAATAGCATTCAAAGAAGACTCCGTGTCGTCACATGTTCCACCTTTTTTTTTACTTTTTCCATTTTCCAGTTGTAAATATTTTGCCTTTATCTGTTTTCTTCTTGTTGTTAACTCACTCTTCAGAAGTCACATCAGCGACGCTTGTTTTGTGCAGAATTCAAACACGTCTGATAAATCCACACACCTTCTCTGCGCCGTCAATCCAGAGACCCAGCTTTTCAACACCACTCCCGGCGCTCGCTTGAATTATCTTTTTGCTGCTTGACTCGCCAAAGTTTTTTTTCGCTTTAAGCTTTGTAGTATTGAGTCACGGGGGAAGCAATCTATTCCGAATGAGTTTTTTACCGTAACAAGAAAGCGTCCGGGGGGTGGCGGTTAAAACACCTCATAAAGACGGCAGACGAGAGAAAACACACTTTATATTCCTCTCTTGATTCCGTTTCCTTCTGCTGAAGATTGTAACCCCTGTAGCGTGAGAATGAAAACACAGTTTTACAGTCGCAGACTCATCCATCACCATACCGCCGTGTTCCTGCAGTATATTTCAAACTCGCAGCTGGAATCCGAGCGTCCTGAAACTGCCATGAGATACTCGCAGAGCGGCCTGAGAGCGCGCGGCGTCAAACTTAAACTAGTTAGCATAGTAGACCAGCTACACCAGATGAACCAGTTAGCAGAAATCCACTTTAGACTGGGTTAAGATATTTCTTCACGATGATGCTCAGATAACAGTTTTCAGACCGGAAGGAAAGTTTAGCTTTTACTCTCAAGTCTTGGGTCAATTACAGAATGATTATATACCTGCTTTGCTTTGTGGTGTCAGCGTGGTTTAAATCACACCTGTCAATGCAAAAATTTATTTTCAGCTTTGTGTGTGTGTGTCTGTGTGTATGAGCGTATGTTTGCATGCGGATAACAACCCGTGAGTGAGGCGGCGTGAGATGGTTAAGGTCACAGTGCCGGTCATTAGCGTACATTAACTCGGGCGAGAGGAGAGAGAGTCATTTGCAAGCTCATGAATATTTGAAACCGAGAAACAAGATCATAAATCATTGGTTGTTAGCAGTGCTGTGTGTTTTAGTACAGTAGTGTCGATGTTGATTCTCACGTATTCTCACATGTTGTGACTTTTGTTATACAACACAAACGACTGGACTTCAATATTCTGATATTTATAAACATGCTGTGACAGAAAACATGTTGCTGTGGAAAAAAACTTGTTGATTTCAGTTGATCATTTCTTGATGTATTGTGGTCATTCCAGTCCAGTGTTTGTTGTATTTAGACAAAATCAAACCTCAGGAAAAATCCAGGTTAAAACATAAAAAGTAATTGTTATGAATAATTCTTCATTTGCGCAGGATTTTCTGTACAGTTTTTTTCAAAATAAGTACATTTTTTGTCAAATTTAATTTAAGAAACTGCAAATATTACATTTTTTCAGTGTTGTTTTCTTTGCCGTATTTGAGGTCTGAAGAAAATACAGAGCATCTTTTCACTTTCTTTCACCTCTTTCTCCAGTTTAAATTTTCTGCAATTCTTATTTGTAATTTGGGAGAAATATTGTTAGTAGTTCACAGAATTAAACCAAAAGGATAATTTTACCTACACAGTGCACCTGTACGTAAATTAAGAAAAACTGAAAATAATTTTGAAATGTTCTCGTATTATTCTCCGTGCCCCTGTATATTTTATTAAAATATATTTAAAAGAGAGTTATATAACCAACAAGGATTATCACAATATCAGATTTTCGCATGTGATTATACTGGCCACAAGAGTTCACAATAACTTTATTATTGCCATTTATATTGATAAAAAATGTAAGTATAAAAAAAATAGCCAACACACTTGTTTCACATTACTTCTGAGAAAAGAAGTCGTCACTCTCACTCTAGCAGGGATTTCATCCAACATGATGTGAATCTTTTCAAAGTTCGCAATAACTTCACAACGAAATGGGTACGCTTCCATCACGTTCCTCAAGTGGTATTCGTAACCTTGTAACCAGCTGAATTCTAGTTCACATACTATCCCTCCTCAAAGTTAAATGTAAACATGAATGAGTATGTCCCAAATCATAGTATTCTGAAATGAGTATTCAACACTCAAAGAACCCAGATGGTCTGCTGTTTCTGGTGAAAATTCACACTTTAAGGGCGTACAAGAAGTATGCGAATTGGGAGGCGACAACAGTCAACGGTAACATCCGCTTAAATGTTCGTCACGTCAGAATTTATTCGACAAATGCGTTTCCATCTCCCATTATTTGCAAGAACTGTTTTCGCAAAAAAGAAAAACCACCTCAAGTGAGCGTAAAAACGTTGTTAAGAATTATCGTTTTTTATTTTTAAATTTGGCAATTTGATCACTCGCTACTAATATAAAAATGCGCATAAAACCAGGGTGATGTAAAGACGACTTGTGTCTCTCTGCTTGGACAATACTTTCAATCTACTGTTTAAAGTAAAATAATTCCATTATATATTGCAAACTATAGATATATCCTCACTTACAGTGTAATTCAGATGAATGTTGCAGCCCCAATCTTTATAAATGTCTATACAAGTCAGTGTTTATGTTTATTTATTTCTCAAGTCGTGCATTTGTCCATTTTTATAATTGTTTGTGTACATTCAGCTGTATGAGCAGAATCCTGTAGCGATGAACGTTTACTCGCTGTGTAGCGGACTCTTGTTAGCGTGTGCGACACGGCTGGTGCTCAGGGATTCAAACAGCCCAACACACTGAGAATCTCTTTGATGTGAAAATGAGTCGATCGTCCCTGCGTTCCCTGTGCGAGAGAGAGAGAGAGAGAGAAAGAGAGAGAGAGAGAGATCAGCTTAAAAACCGCAGTCATCTGCTTGCTTTAGTGAAGAGGATTTCACTCAAACACACACACACATATATATGTGTATATATGTTTTATTTTAAAAACACATGTTTGACACACACCCAAGCTCTGAATTTAGTAAGATAGAACACAAATATCAATGTTCATGTATAGCACACAGGAGATGTTAAGCGTCTTCGTGAGGAATATTTTGTTTGGCCGTTACAGTGTATTCCGGAATCACATTTTCACATAAAAGTTATATGATGTCCTTAATTTTTGTCTGCAAAAAACATCAAACTATATAGTTCAAAACCTTAAATGCAGACGTTTAAATGTATTCATAGCACATATTTTTGGGGCACTCATTTTTTTTCTCCTTTCACATTTTTACTCTAAACGAAGAATTATTTAATTATGAAAAGAAATATTTCAAGATGAATGAAATCTACATCTTCTCCATCAAATAGCTTCTTAAGATCTTGCATGCTGAGATATAAAAAAAATTGTGTTGTATTGTAGGAGTTCACATCTATTCTGGGCCCCTTTTCCTATTCGTTCCAAGTCATCCAATTTAAAAACACTTTCAGTAAACACGCAAGTTTTTGCATTCAGTGTTTTCAAAGTAAATTTACTTTTTGTTAATCAAATTAAATGTAGGGCTGTCAAACGATTAATCGTGATTAATCGCATCTTGAATAAAAGTTTGTGTTTACATAACATATGTAAGTGGACAGTGGATATTCATTTTGCAGTTTTAAACACATTTTATATATATATATATGTTTATGCATAATTTCCATTATTGGTAAATATAAGTAAATATATCTTAACATTTTCTAAATCTATGTGTTTGTGTTTATTAATACAAAATGAATATGCACGGTGCATATAAACGTATTATGTAAACACAAACTTTTATTCTGGATGCGATTAATCACGATTAATCGTTTGACGGCTGTAATTTAATTCATTTATATAATTAAATAAAAGACGCTTCGCTACATTAATCAATCTAAGTATACTGTAAACATTACATGACATACAAACTTAAAAAATGAATAAATACTTACATGCAAGGAAGAACTGTATTTTGATGTTTGTGAGTTTTCAATAACAATCACAGTACACACTTTAAGGGCATGCTCTAAGTAGGCGAATTGGGACGCGACAACAATCAAACGGTAACAGTCGCTGATTTTGTGTTCTTTCTTATGCTGAGATGTGTACGTTTTTTGTGTAGTATTTCACCTTTCCTTTTTTTCCAGTCCAAGTCATCCAATTTATAAAACACTTTTGTTGAATACGTCTCATCACTTCTTTTGTGAATCTGTGTGTAAATGTTACCGATGTACCAACCGTACACTTCTCTGTGTTGCAGGAATCTGAAGGCACGTTGCCGAACCTGCTGGTGTTGTGTGGAGATCACGGCATGACTGAAACCGGCAGCCATGGCGGATCATCAGATCCCGAAATCAACACGCCCCTCGTGCTCATTAGCCCCGCCTTCAGGAGGAAAGGTGAGCCTCCGGTGGTCCCGGGTGGGCTTACGTGGCTCATTTGGGGGCAATAAATTACATTGTTTCAAAGCGTCACGAAGTAAAGGTTAGCTACATTCCTGCTCCAAATATAAAGGTTATACGAGTCTGTTTGAAGTTCAAGAGGGAATAAATGAGCGGATACTTTATTGATTGTCAACTTTCTCGCTTTCAACTCGAGTTATTTTAAGCTTGTCTTGTATATTGGATGTCTTTCTCGGGTCACTTTATATCGGCCGGACGTGAAACTGTATTCAGTTAGTGCAGAAACAGATATTTTGACTCTAATACGGTTTTGCCTCGTGTAGAAGAGCTTTGCACACAATAAACATATTTATAAATCACATCCCAGACGGTGTGTCTGAACTCTGGGGATGTTTTCTCATCTCTATGCAGCTTTAAAACAGATTGTCAGCGCACGTCTCTTATTTCACCAGGGTTTCACCGTGCCGATACACTGCTTAATGATGTTAGTTGCTTTCCAAAATCAAAAGGTCCATTTCTGCAAAGCGAGACTTCTCAGTAGAGATGACTCAACACACAGAGCTCAGAAAGAGCCGTGCAGCAAAACTGAAGATTTTTTTAAATCAATGTACAAGATAATCTTAGAATATGCAAACTGTACAAACACCTGTTTGGGAGATAATAGAACCTTTGCTGTGTTTTAAGTCATTTCCAAGAGGTGTTTAATGCACATCTGCAGTGTAAACACTTTTCATATAATAACAGGCAGACGTTTTCTGGCTCTAAAGTTAAAGGAGTAGTTCACTTAAAATTTAAAACTTCATGATAATTCACTCTCCTTCATGTCATACACTCTAAAAAAAGTCTGTCAAAGGTCACAATATACTGCATTAACATGAAGGAATTTTCCATATTTATTTTTACAGTACCCCAATTTACATTTTGTATTGCAATACATTTTATTTTCTAGCATTAACGGAAATGTCCGTAAAATAAGTAAAATATACTGGTAAATTTGTTTGTATATTTTAGGAGTTCGGTCACTTAATTAAATACACAATTTTTATAATGTAAATGTACTTTTTATATATCAAATGAAATAAATTGTATAAATGGTAATAATATATGTCTGTGCACAGTGCATTTTCATTTTGTAGTGTTAACACATATACATACATGTACATATTTAAGAAGAATAGCAAATATAAAAACTTATACATTTTTATATATTATTTCCATTATTGATAAATATAATAAATACATCTAAACATTTTCTAAATATATATACATGTATTTGTATGTTTTTGTGTTTATTAATTTGTTTATTAACATGATAATTCATTCCCCCACATGCATGTCATACACTCTGAAAAAAATCAGTAAAAATAGGGCACTATATACCGTATTAATATGAAGGAATTTTCCATATTTATTTTTACAGTTGTTCCTTTAATTTACATTTTGCATTGCTTTACATTTTATTTTGGCATTAACGGAAATGCCCGTAAAATAGAGGAAAATGAACTGGTCATTTTCTGGGATTTTTTTAAAGTGTAAAAGCCGTTGTATCAGTGTGTTGTGTTGTCTAGCAGAACCATTGGTCACTTTACATGAAAACTAAACAATTATATACGTTTTAAACATAAATACACGGCTTGCTCTGTGATCCGCGTCCACGACATCACTATAACACAATCATGTTGGAAAGACAACGTGTCACGTAGATTAGAAAAGATTTGAACATCCCTGATATACACCCGAACTGACCATTTGAAACATTGATCTCGCACAATGACATTATTACCAATTAGATTCTCACATGAGTCATATAACAATAAATCCACTTTTGTCCCATTTGTACCCCGCCCAACTTACTTCATGGCTACAGCTTCAAGGTCACACACTGGCTATAGTTAAATCATACTTCATACAAAAAAAAACTATACAAAAATCAAAGACATATAACGTGTCATTCAATATCCAGAACTTTCGAGCGGTCTTCTTCCTCCACACTTGTAAAAACTTCCGCTTGACCTTTCCAATGAAGTTGTGGACGCACTACACGGAGGCAGAGAAAGACATATATTTGTGTTTAAGAAGTATGACATTTTATAGTTTTCTTGTTGGAAATTGACCAACTTATTTCATGTAGACCCATTGAAAGCTGCCATAAAAATAAAATGTGGACCTTAACCACGAGCCCCTCGTTCAAATGCATTATGTGGATAAGAAGTGTGGAAAGCTTCCTCAAAAGCCTCAATTTGTTCTCGACAGAAGAAATGAACACACAGATGGCTTGTTTGACACGTGGTTGAGGGAATATCATCAACTTTTAATTTGAGCGTGAACTAGTCCTTTAAAGTGACCTGCACCAAACACGTGATGTACGTTGTGATAGAGTTGAAGTGTTCTCGGGACTGTACCTTTAAGACTGTGTCCGTGTGTTCACAGGATCACATGTGAAATCTGTCTCAGTTTAGCCCATGATGACCTTTAATTGACATGTATGTTGATCACTTTCAGTCATACAGTGTCTGCCGCAAAAGATTGTGTTTTTCAGCCTTGACTTGTGTGCAGCCAGATTCAGTTTTAACTTTCTTATCGGCTTGACTTTTATAGAATCTCACAGTTGTCCGCTGCGCTTCAAATCCCAAATATCCGTGAACGTCTGATTGTGTTAAAGGATTTCTGCAGTGAGTCGCTGGATGATTTTACGCCCCAAGAGTTTGAAATTACCCGCTGATTCATGGACGTCTTAAAGCGCGGAGCATTAATTCATTTATTCCTCAGTTTCATACTACATTCATTTACATGGAGTCAAGTTTGTAATTGATAGTGACACACACACACACACACTCACGCAAGCACGCACACACACTATATTCACACCCTACATGGTTATAAAATCAGTGTGAGACGCACTCATGATCCACATGCACTCATCCTTATTCTCTCTATCTATCTCTCTTTTATCATTCTCTCTTTTTCTAAGTGTAAGTGTGGAGTGACGGAGCATCTGTCTACACCAGATTGTCAGGATGAATGTGATAATTGTTTCTTTTCCTGTCTGATATATTTTTGTGATCTCTTACTCATTCACATTAATGACGACATCATCTTTCTTTCTTTCTTTCTTTTTTCTCTCTCTCTCTCTTTCTCTCACTCTCTCTCTCACTCTATTTATCTCTCTCTCCCTCTCTCTTTCTCTTTCTCTCTCTCTCTCTCTCTCTCTCTCTTTCTCTCTCTTTCTCTTACTCTTTCTCTCTCTCTCTCTCTTTCGTTCTTTCTGTCTTTCTTTCTGTATTTCTCTCACTCTCTCTATCTCTCTCTTTCGTTCTTTCTTTCTCTCGTTCTTTCTGTATTTCTCTCTCTCTTTCTCTCTCTCTTTCTATATCTCTTTCCTTCTTTCTCTCTTTCTTTCTGTATTTCTCTCTCTCTTTCTCTCTCTCTTTCTATATCTCTTTCCTTCTTTCTCTCTTTCTTTCTGTATTTCTCTCTCTCTTTCTATATCTCTTTCCTTCTTTCTCTATTTCTTTTTTTTTTCCTCTCTTTCTCTCTCTCGCTCGCTCTTTCTTTCGTTTGTTCTTTGTCTTTTTTTCTCATTTTTTCTTTCTTTCTTTCTCTCTAATTTTCTTAATTTCTTGCATTCTCTCTCTCTTTCTCTCTCTCCCACTCTCTCTCTCTCTCTCTCTCTCTCTCTCTGTTTCTTTCTTTCTTTCTGCAGAATTCACTTCTGTCTGTCTGTCTATTTATTTAAAAAATATTATTAGATACACAAGGATTCTGTTTAGTGTACTTATCATGGCCTAGTGTATTGTGGGTCTGACACAATATTAATATTATTATTATTTAGTCTGTCGGGGTAAATAATCTCAAAGATATTGACAAAATGCGCCACTGCCGTTACAATGAATGAAGAGGAATGCAGCACTCAATATGGCCGCTCTAGGGAAGGAAGTCCCGCCTTCCAGTAAAACGAGCCAATGGTCAATCAGACTGATGATTCTGTGGGGCGGGGCTCTGGTGAAGCGTCAGCCTGTGCGCAGACGCAGAAGATGACCTTGAAAAAGTGAATTTTTATTTTTGCTCATTTTAAGCTTAGCAAATCAAAGTTATGATAGAGTTGATGTCAGGTTTAACTATTGATAAGGAATATGCTGTTTAATTGCCATATAAGTAGATAGGACATGCATAAATAGCTGTTCAGAGGCGTTGCAAAAATGCATGGCTGCCGAGTGGCACGACTTCCGTAAATTGACTGTGATAATCTCGAATGTTTCCTTTAAGAGAAAGATCTGCAGAAAGTGCGTCTCATCTAGCCGTGTTCATTCTGTGATGCTTTCCTGTAGCTCAATGATATAAAATGTATAGGGTGACGCAATGTTGTGGCTTTGGATGAAAGCGTCTGCCAAATGCATCAATGTAAATGTGACGCATGTCATGTGTTTCTGGCTCTTGCAGGAGGCTTTGAGGTACCGGGTGTTCTGGAGCAGGTTGATCTGGCGCCCACCCTCGCCCTGGGTCAGGGGTTACCCATCTCTAAGAACAGCGTGGGCCGTTTGATTCCAGCCGTGTTTGAGGATCTGTCGCTCAGAGATCGGCTACGGTTCCTTCAGCTTAATGGACATCAGCTCAGCTGTCTCCTAGAGGACAACAATCCATCCTTTCACAAGGGTCAGTTCACCTCACACCCCTGCTAGGGCTTACACACGTCCACACACACTTTTGCGGGGTTTTTGGCATCTCGCACTGCTCACGATGAAGTGAGAGAGAAGGTTCAGGAGGTTTGTGGAGATCTGAAGGAGGAGCACAACACCTCCTTTGGTCCTCTTGTTTTCGGAAGAGAATTGAGAAATCCATAGAGAAATTCTGCACGCCAAGGTCGTATCTGAAGGTCACACGGAATCTGTTAAAGAAATCTCCACGGTCATGCTCCAGTGGTTTGAAAATGAGCTGGCGCGATTTTTCCACTTTTTCCATTTTTGTGCCGAGAGGTGACGTTTTGATCCTCTATTGGTCTCACCCACTCACGTGACACGAATTCACAGGTCAGAGTTCACCAAACTTGAACTTCGCTACGCAGCGAAATTCAAGTTTGGTGTCGCATTCGCATGCGTATGAATGGAAGTCAATGGCAGGAAAAGTGAAGCGTGCCCGCGGCTTAATGAAGCAGTGAAGGAAAGATTGAGCAAAGAATCAGTCATCAGTTTATTCATGTCTCACGTTTCCTGACAGTGTGAGAGATCTCCTGCTTATCATTCAAATTCAGCATGCAGCAGAAACCACAAGTCCTCACCTGCTCCTCTCTCTCTCTCTCTCTGTGTGTGTGTGTGTGAGAGAGAGAGAGACAGATAGCAGGAGTCATAAATTAGCTGATTAATAAAAGTGTTCTGGCACAACGTCAAAGTGTGTGTGTGTGTGTGTGTGTGTGAAATGTAATAGTAGTGTAGTGTTTGCTGTACACTGAGCACTATGTACTCTATACATCATGAGGAGAGTGAAGCAGGTGTAGCAGTGCAGTCTCACAGAGTGATGTGCTGCATTATTGTCACATGACAGTAAGAAGACAAGACATCCGTCTTTATGACACGGATGTCTCTCTATCTCTCTCTCTCTCTCTCTCTCTCTCTCTCTTTCACACACTCTCTCACACACTCTCTCTCTCTCTCTATCTCTCTCTCTCTCTCTCTCTCTCTCTCTCTCCCTCTTATAGTTATTTTTTCATTACTTAACTTGTTGTTTTATATAAACTATAAACTATTACTGCAGATGGTTGAATTTCATCACACTGATTGGAGTGCTGATTGATGTCTAGTTTGACCGGGTAAAACCAGCTAAGGACCAGCACAGACCAGCTTAGACCAGAACAAACCAGCATCAAAACATACCAAACCACCATATGCTGTTCTTTTCAACAAGGCTGAGTGTGTTGCTCCTCTGCTTCCCTCCATCTGTCTGTCTGTCAAATCATCCGTCTCTCTGCCTATCTGTCTTTCTGTTCATTTCTGTACACCTGTCTGTCTGGTGTTTTGTGTGGTCATCAATGTGTTATTTCAGAATGTAAGAGATGATGTTGAGTCCTGTCTGCTCTCTGATCACAGCTCTGATTAAACTTTCATGACGCAGACGTCTGTGATTCTTAAAGAGCAACAAAGAAACGCTGTCCGTGTATCTCTGTGAACATCACAGCTCTAATGAACGCCGCTATTAGCGTTTACACCCCTAATAACTCCACGTTTCACTGTCACACGTAACAGATGACATGGATTCATGAGCTCATTCAGCTTAATGATGTAATGGATTAATCACAGACTCCATTACTGCTGTGAGAAAACATTCATGAGGATTCATTCACATTCATGTTCGAACGTCTTCAATGTTCTGTTTTAACACGCTGTTATTGTCCCATTTATCTCCATTTTCCGCTCTGTGCTTCACGCGATCTCCGTCGGTAATTCAGGTCTCGGTTTATCTCTAACGCTCACGCAGACAGACGCAGATTAAACACATTGATGCCGGCGGATAAAAACAGTCTGAGAAAGATATATTAAACATTCAGCAGGTCTCACATGACCCAGAGGAGCGTGTGCACGCGTGTGTGTGTGTCTGCATCCCAATGCACGTAGTGTTCATCAGATAAATTCAGTAGTGGAATTACTAACTAACTAAAGTCTAACTTTAAAATGTATGTTTTAATTTATCCTTCTCACATTTGGACAGTTAGTAACAATAATTTTTAAATGAATGAAATGACCCTAACCTATGAAATATGTAATATTTGTGCTTTGCCTCTTTCCTCTCACAGAAGACGGTTACGAGCTGTTTCGTGTGGCGGAGAAGTCTCACGGCAGCTGGATGAAGCTCTACATGGACGGAAACACCTCAGAGGTTCTGGGTAACATGGGCAAGAAGGTTCTCAAACAGTATCTGGAGGCTCTGAAGGCCATGAGTTCAGCTCTCAGCAAACAACTGGGCAAATATGACATGTACTCCATGATCATGGGCATGATACTCGTTCTACAGGTGAGACACACACGCCTTCGCACACACACGCACACAAACAACCATATGCTCACACGCACGAACGCACACATGCACAAACACACATACGCACGAACGCACACATGCACAAACACACATACACACGAACGCACACATGCACAAACACACATACGCACGAACGCACACATGCACAAACACACATACGCACGAACGAACGCACACATGCACAAACACACATACGCACGAACGCACACATGCACAAACACACATACGCACGAACGAACGCACACATGCACAAACACACATACGCACGAACGCACACATGCACAAACACACATACACACGAACGCACACATGCACAAACACACATACGCACGAACGCACACATGCACAAACACACATACGCACGAACGAACGCACACATGCACAAACACACATACGCACGAACGCACACATGCACAAACACACATACGCACGAACGAACGCACACATGCACAAACACACATACGCACGAACGCACACATGCACAAACACACATACACACGAACGCACACATGCACAAACACACATACACACGAACGCACACATGCACAAACACACATACGCACGAACGCACACATGCACAAACACACATACGCACGAATGCACACATGCACAAACACACATACGCACGAACGCACACATGCACAAACACACATACGCACGAACGAACGCACACATGCACAAACACACATACGCACGAACGAACGCACACATGCACAAACACACATACGCACGAACGAACGCACACATGCACAAACACACATACGCACGAACGCACACATGCACAAACACACATACGCACGAACGAACGCACACATGCACAAACACATACGCACGAACGCACACATGCACAAACACACATACGCACGAACGCACACATGCACAAACACACATACGCACGAACGAACGCACACATGCACAAACACACATACACACGAACGCACACATGCACAAACACACATACGCACGAACGCACACATGCACAAACACACATACGCACGAACGCACACATGCACAAACACACATACGCACGAACGCACACATGCACAAACACACATACGCACGAACGCACACATGCACAAACACACATACGCACGAAAGCACACATGCACAAACACACATACGCACGAACGAATGCACACATGCACAAACACACATACGCACGAACGCACACATGCACAAACACACATACGCACGAACGAACGCACACATGCACAAACACACATACGCACGAACGCACACATGCACAAACACACATACGCACGAACGCACACATGCACAAACACACATACGCACGAACGCACACTTGCACAAACGCGCACACACACATGCACAAACGCACATGCAAACATGCGTATGGTAGACACATTCGCACTTACACATGCACAAACACACAAACGCGCACACACAAACGCACGCAAATACTCACATACACACTCATTTACTAAAAACACATTTAGGCATGCTCTACCAGTTAATCTACATTTACAATCAGTTTATATGTTGACCTTTTATAATATTTGTGCTGATGAACACATTTGAGTTATTGCTTCAATAACAGTCTAGTTGTGTGTGTGTTAATTGAAATGAGAGGGTCTGTTCTGACTGAGGTCTGTATTTTGTTCTGTATACTCGACTGGTTCAGTAATGAGGAGACGTGATGTGAGTTCAGAGGTCTTGTGTGTGTGTGTGTGTGAGGGCTTGAAGGACTCCAGTCTCTCTGCCAGCTCATTATGAGTTTAATTAGTCTCTCTCTTCCCTCACATTCACAATCAAGATCTCGCCAGCCCTCACGGCACTCATCGCATCCAGACTCCGTGCCGGTCGGAGAGACTTGGCTCAGCACAATTCCCTCCAGCTCCTTGAAACCTGTTTTAACATTTCCTCTTTCGTAACTGTGTCATGTGTTATAGCATTTATTGTATATCAACTTTATTATGAGGTCAGGTGTCGTAGTGTCTCTTACTATAGAAAGAGCTGCTTCTGGTCCTTCAAACAGCAAAGTTGATTGTGAAATATATGTACATGCTTGAATCACATTGAATGATTCATCACAAAATACAAATAGCAAGCGTGTTTTATTAAGTCCTCTCTGGGGAACGAAGGAACAAACGAACGGCTCAATCTCATCTGACCTCAGACTTTATGACATTCTCATGTTCCTCGTCCCTGTGGACTCTGTGTCCTTTAGATCTTATTTGGCTGGATTGTGTATTGATTGATTGCGGTGCTTCCATTAGAGATTGCACTTACTATAACAATACAACTGTTGGACTGTGGTGAGACGGGACTCACATGCACATAGAATATTAGTCAAGGTTATTTCATCCATCCCTCTGACACACCTGGGATGTAAAGCGTGATCAAGTGTTTCCTCTCCTAAAAGAAGAAAAAGAAAAATGAAAGTAGATCATCCTGCTGGTCAAAACTCATCCCAGTTTTTCCCGTAACGTTATGCTGCATCTCACATCTCATTCTGGCTCATGTACACGACCGGTCATAGGTTTTCTTCCTATTTTATAACAATTTAATCTGAAAGTGTACGCCTAAACATACGAAATTAGTTTAGTAGACAAAAATATAATGTTGCAAACAATCGTTTGTTTATTTACGACAAAACTAACACAGGGTTTACACCAAACACGAAGAAGCATTTTGCGTGAGTAAATTACATGCAAAGTCAATGCAGAGACGCGTACTGAAACGGCAGGCAATGCGAATGATGTGATTTGAGTCGGGCGGTGTGACTGCTGCGAACACGCCTCAATTTCGTCTTCCTCGAAGGTTAAAAATATCTGTCAGACCGCGTCACACATGCGGAAATGACAAACTTTTCTCGCAAGTAAAAAAGAGTGTGGAATGCGATTGTTCGTGTTTGGTGTGAACAAGCATAATATTTTATTTAATTTTTTATTATTTTTTAAATGGATTGCTTTGAATAATGGAGAAAGAGCGACCAATAAGAGCACAGACTAGATGAGAACTCAGTGAGACCTTGAGAAGCTACTTTAGAAAATGACAAGAAACATTTCTGAAAATTCTAGTCAAATGTAGGGCTGGGCGATATATCGTGCGATTCTTATACTCTCCGTTTCTCAATGACTTACGGTTAAAAGCCGCCACATCAGAAAGCCAGTGGACACTTTTGCGCAGAAAGTCTGAATATGGGAAACAGAAGAAGAACAACTAGTTCCAGGAAATGTCAGTGGTCATATTCTATAGCTGTTCTTCAAACCTTTTCAGGTATTTTCATAAAAATAAAGTATATTTATAGTGATGATGTTTGACGAGTGTTGCTTTTTCAAATGTTTGTTAAAAATGACTCAATCACGTTGTGATTTTAGATCCATGAGTAATTCCTACTGATCAAACAGCCCTAGTTCACGGAAAAGCTGTGCATAAAACATCAAATCCATTTAGACATGTATAATTAGCGTGAACCGCGATATATATCGCCAACCCCTTACTCACAAGGTGACTACACTGAACATGATCAAATATTACACGGTTTATTTAATTTTTATTTTTGTGGTTACAACATAATTCCAATAGTTCCCTTTGTTTTATTTCATAATTTTGATGAGTAAATAATTATTCTAAAATATGGACAAAATATGAACATGTTAGAGAGTAAGTGTCGACAATTTTATAAAAAATATGAACGCTCTTGAAACGCTCTTCCTACCTGAAGATGCTGTGCGTGTGCTTTTATCAGCGTATCAAATGAAGTGTGGCTGTTTGATTTTTGCGAAGTGCTTTTTCTCTTGAGGTGAACTGCATGAAAGAACATCATTTATACTCTGTCGGCTGTTCCGATTCTGTGTGTCCCCTGAGCGATGACTCCAAATTATTAACACTACACACTCTCCTGAACGTCTCACAGGAGACACATACCTGAGGATTTTCTCTCTGTTGAAATGTGTCACAGTATAGGAGGAAAAAACAGACAATACAGCATTGGGTCTGACATTAAAATATGAAGCTGTGTTTTATTGCAACGCATTTTGCTTTTATTTTGTCGTGTATTTTAGATTGAAACAGATTATTGTATATCAGTACCTAGTTGTTTTACTATTATTGAGAGTTCATTGGATTGTATTTACAGAAGAGTACAGGAGACAGAATGAGAGTGTTTGACTTACAGTCTTCACAGAGTGTCTTCAGAAGAATCTTTTTTGTCTATATAGTTCTTTAAAGAACCTTTAACATCCCAAGAACCTTTGTGCATCACAGAAAATGTTATTTTGGTTTTGGATTATACAAAGATAAGAAATGGTACTTTAAAGAACCTTTGACTGAATGGTTCTCCGTGGAACCAGAAATGGTTCTTCTATGGCATCACTGTGTCAAACCTTTTAAGCAGCTTTTTGGACTCATTTGAAGGTCTTTCTGTGCTTCCGATATCGCCTACTTCCATACTGTATGCAGTAGTAGGAGAAAAGGAGTATGAGTCGTGAGGAGTATGTCAAAACCTCAGTACACTCTTAAAAAAAAAAGGTGCTTTAACAGGTTCTTTGACGCGATAGAAGAACATTTTGGTTCCATAAAGAACCTTTAACATCTGAATAACCCTTCGGTTTCACAAAAGGTTCTTTATGGCAGCAAAGGTTCGTTAGATTATCCTTTGACTGAATGGTTCTTTGTGGAACCAAAATTGGTTCTTCTATGGGATCGCTGTGAAAAACCTTTTAAGTACCTTCATTTTTAAGAGTGAAGGCACAAAACATTAGACGAGAAATACCCGGATGATCCAATGCTTCCGCCGAGATACGCGAGTTGGCATCAGATGGACACTTCTCTATCCCATGATGCAACAGGATGTGAGCAACGGTCCAAACTTCAAAATGTAAAATAAAAAATAGTGGAAAACTTCGAAGCAGATGTCTGTTTTTTAAATGTATGGACAGATTAATGGATTTCTCGTGAACAGGGATGTAACGGTTCACTCAGCTCGCGATGGGATGCGAATTATGATACGATTCTTTTCATGGTTTAATTTTACAAAATGAGTTGAGACAAATTAGAACCGAACAACTGCTCAAATTATTTTTCTCAAATGCTGCACATTTCTTTGTAAAAATATAGCATATTCTGTGTCAAATAACAAAACTGAACTTCAATTTTAAAACAAATTCCAAATAAAATAAAAAATTAATAATACAAAAGTCTCTTTAATAAATAAACCATATTCCAAGTGTGCAGTAAACACACTGGCCCCTGCTGTTCAAAACAGGTAATGCGATTCAAATAACATCTCAACCGGCTTAAATCGTCACATACTATAATCGATTTTCAACTGGCTCACGGTCAATCATTACATCCCTACTCGTGAAAGAATTATGGTTGACTTTGTACTGAGACCTAGGTACAGGTTGATGTTGATACGTCATAGTTCAAAAAGCATATGGGTCATGTACTGTTTTAATGGTCAATAGGTGGACACGTCATTTAAATCAGTACGTACAGTCATAGTATGTGATTTCAGACGCATCGTTTGTTTCGGTCTCGACTGGTTTAGCTTCATTTGCTTCAACTAATATGAACCTGTAAAATATAGCTGCAAACAGATAAAGAGTTAAAAATGGAAATTCTCTTGAGACGACTTCTGGCGTTATTTGTTATGAAAAACGCTACAATCTTTTGAAATCAACAAGACTTTATATAGGAAGGAAGTTATTAGTGAAGATTTAATGAAGGTTTCTGGTGGTGTTGTAGGAGACTCTGTAACTGTCCGAATTGATTTAATCCTGCTGTTTCAACCAGAAGGTTAGCAAAAAACAGTCCCATTATGGCCAAGCAGCAGGCAGCGCAACGAGAAACGGTTTTGAAACATGTCAAAATAAATATGAGCAACAAACACCACCAAAATCACAGATGGCCCTACCTGCACCAGATTTCACCAAGAAACAAGATGGCGGAGAAACAGCTGGTCATTTTCACCAGATATTCTCAGAAGGATATTTGGAAAGGTTTAAAAAGAGAAAATCAAGAGTTATGTTTTCTGATGTGGAATAATCCGTATACACATTTCATCTCATAAAGGGTTTATCACAGACGATCTGCAGCCTTCACTCTGTAAAATATATAAACAGGACCGTTTCAGACACCCGAGCTAATCTCTGATGGTAAAGTTTCTGACAGGAAGTTCGTTTTTTCATGTGACTCTTCAAACAGTGGCTCAAGCGTAGCTTCCCGTAGAGAAATGTCAATTAAGGAACACAGGAGCGAGTGAAGTGGACTGGGACCGGAGGAGAGTTTCAAAGCTGCCGTTTGACATCGGTGTGTTGAGTCAGAGACCCTTTTAAATCTCAGGGTGTGTGTGAAGAAGCATCATTTGTAGACCATCTTTTCCAGGACATAAGATCCTCATGAAACAGATGGATGTGATTTCATTATCCGGTGTAAACACACACTGGTTTAAAGACGGTGGTTTTGAAAGCTCTTCTTTTAAATCTCTGCAGGTTCTGATCTTACTGCTGTTGGCTATGCCGGAGGCGTTGAGCAGAGAAGCTGCGGTGGACATCCCGTTGGCAGCGTCTTTGTTCTCGCTGCCCTTCTACCTGCTGTGTCTTCTGGGCTCCGCCCTGCACGTGCTCATCTGCACCTCTGCCGGTGGTCTCTGCTACCTCTGCAGTCTCCCCTGGGTCCTAGTGTTCACCCTCATCATCCTCTCCTCCGCCCTGATGTGTGCTCTGGTTACCATGGCGGCAAGGAGGATGCCCACCAGCACTAAGACCCCTACTAAGGTAAGAGGAGCTTGTGGCGTCAAGCTTCGCTTCTGAAACCCTTCAAAGTTTTTTCTTCAAACAGCAGAGAAGCTCTTTTGAATTTGGTCTTGATTGAGCTCTTGTCCTGTTCTGTTGCGACGATATCATTTAGTTATATATAAGAAGTTTATTATAAATATGAGGGATAAGCAGGGCTGTAACATATATGTGGCACATGCCTAGGAAAAAATCTGTCTGTGCTACGAAATAAACTTGCCGTTGTAATTGCGTACGATACAGTTTTGCACGTGTTTTAGACAGAGCGGCTTGTTTGTGTGAAGTGTGGTTGTCGAGTTGTTTTCCTGCTGCATGTTTAGAGTTCTGTGATTTCCGCGATGTGGAAACAGGGAAGGAATAGCGAAGGCGCTTTTTTAAACCTGTCATCTGCTTGTTTTGCGTGAATGAGGTACACAGTTTAACTATTACTACACGCGTGTGACGGTCGCTTGTGCATTTGTCTGCGTCTCTGTTTGAGGACATGAAAACAGAAACTCCATCTCAAGAACTAATATGGAAGTTTATTTGTGTGCGTGCGTGTGCATATGTGCGTGTGCATGTGTTTAAGTGTGTTTCGAGTTTGTGTGTGTTTGAGTTGTTTGTATGCGTCTGTGGTTGTGTGTGCGCGTGTTTGAGTTTTCGTGCATGCGTTTGTTTGAGTGTGTGTGTGTTTGTGCGTGTTTGTGTTTGTGTGTTTTAGTGTGTGTTTTTCTTTGTGCGTGTTTGTGTGTGCGCGTGTTTGAGAGTGTGTGTTTGTATGTTTGTTTGTGTATGCGTGTTTGTGTGTGTTTGTATGTTTGTTTGTGTGTGCGTGTGTGTTTATGCTTGTGTATACGTGCGTGTGTGTGTCTGTGTGTGTGTGTGTGTCATCTTCAGCATCAGTCACTCTCTGTTTAATGACTCGTGTGACACACACAGAAGAAGATTTTTGGCAATAATTCAGTTTTCAGTATCTTCAGGTGTTAGCTTGACAACAGAGATCATTTCTGTCATGTTATCATTATTATACTGTGATTGCGGAATGACCTTAAACACCGGCGCTCCAACAGAAAATGTAAATGACATGTAGATTTTACAGATGTGGACTTTATTATTTCTGTTGCTGAAGTGAATTGTGACATTCATCTCTCTCTCCATCACACATTTACTCTCATAGATAAACTCAGTGTAGACCTCCTGATCATCAGAGCAGAAGACAAGAGAGAATTAAACTACAGATGCCTATGGCAACATTAGTCTTATTGGGTTATAAAGAGCTCATGAATGGAGAGGAGGAGGATGTTTATTATTAAATAACTTATGAGCATCTGTGTTTACACGTCAGCACCAGTGTTTGATCACGATGAGTGCGTCTTTATGAGCAACGATGTCAACTACACATGTGCGAGTCAGATAGCCGATCAGATTGGACTCTTAGCTTTTGCTGTTAACCAATAGCTGTTCAGCCGTGGTTTAGATTGTTTACAGCCTTTATCTAAAATCACAGGAATGACTTCATGAAGAATTAAATAATGTAAAAGTGCAGAATAAGACATGTTTCATGAAACTTCTTCTGTGTTTCTGCATTAGCATATAGATTAGTTAGCGTCCTGCTCGCTTGTGTAATGATGAAACCATCAGAGATCTCAACACTCAGCACAATAAACTCTCAGCACACAACTGCAGGACTTTTGTGTGAAGCTCTTGTGCTTTCAGAGATTCCCAATAGAGAGAGTAAAGGATGAGAAAAGAGATTTTATTTCATGTCAGACCTTGTTTGTATGCGGCAGACTTCGATCCAGGTGTTGCCCACGGTGATGAATGGCTGACTGTTGGTTGCCGCGGCGAGGCCTTGTCACACTCGAGAGATGTGACCGATCCCCGTGGTAACACGCATCAAGGCTGCACAAAGTCAGATCCATCATGACTAAACACACACGCCAGTCACACAACGATCAATAAGCATGACATTATTAAACCAGACTGTGTTTATGTGTGTGAGTGTGTGTGTGTGTGTATATGTTTGTATGCGTGTGTGTTTGAGTTTGTTTGCATGCGTCTGATTTTTAGTATGTGTGTATGCGTGTGCATGCGGGCGTGTGTTTGAGTGTGTGTGTGTTTTTTAGTGAGTGCATGTGTTTGAGTGTGCGTGTTTGTGTGCATATTTTTGAGTGTGCGTGTTTGCGTGTGCGTGTGTGAGTTTGTTTGTATGCGTCTGTGTTTGAGTGTGCGTGTTTGTGTGCATATTTTTGAGTGTGCATGTTTGTGTGCGTATGTTTGAGTGTGCGTGTTTGCGTGTGCGTGTGTGAGTTTGTTTGTATGCGTCTGTGTTTGTGTGTGCGTGTTTGAGTGTGCATGCGCATTTGTGTTTGAGTGTGCGTGTTTTTGTGTGTGCGCGTTTGTGTGCATGCGTGTGTGTTTGTTTGTATGCGTCTGTGTGTGCGTGTTTGAGTGTGCACGCGTGCGTTTGTGTTTGAGTGTGCGTGTGTTTGTGTGCGTGCTTGTGTGTTTTCGAGTTTGTTTGTGTATGAGTGTGTGATTGTCTGTGTGTGTGTGTGTGTGTGTGTGTTTGAGTGTGTACACTAGTGTGTGTGCGTGTGTGTGTGTGTGTGTGTGTGTGTGTGTGTGTGTGTGTGTGTGTGTGTTTGAGTGTGTGTGTGCTTGCGTGTGTGTATTTTAGTTTGTGTGTGTGTTATTGAGTTGTCTTCACTTGTCTTCTGAGTTGTTACTGCTGTGCTCTCAGCTGTCCTGTACTTACACTCAGTGGGAGTCAAAGTTTGTGTGTGTGTGTGTGTATGTGTGTGTGTGTGTAGTTGTTTGACAGTGTGTTGGACACAGGTCAGTGTGGGGTCACAGAGGGTCTGGTGTTTCTCTTGTTTGTTATTCTTGTCGCTTTAAACTCCCTGAGCTTCTCCTCTCTCTTCATCATCTGACCGTCACAGTGTTTATTGATTTGTGTGTGTATTTGACCGCAGTGTTGTGTTGTGTTGTGCTTCATGACCTCAGTGAGCTGACAAACCAAACAGCAGTTTAAAGGAAGATCTTTTGTGTTCTTCTGTGTCTTTAAATCTTTCTTCCGTCTCTCTGTGTGTGTCTGTCAGGGTTCTGGATGGACTCTCTCAGAGTTGGACGTTGTGTTGTTGGTCGGTACAGTGGGTCACACACTCAGTTTGTCCTCCAGCAGCTTCATCGAGGAGGAACATCAGACCTGGTTCTTTTTGCTCAACACGTTGTGTCTGGCCGTCTTCCAGGACGTCTGCAGGAAGTACTTCAGAGAACAGGAGGAGGGTGGAGAGGAAGAGTCTTTCTCCTCTTTCTCTCCGGCGGTGGAGCTGGGGATGAGCGCAGGGTCAGAGAAGTGGTTGGCCCTGGCGACCCCCCTGCTGACCCTGACCTGCTGTCGTCTGCTGAGGTCACTCAATCACACTGGGGTGCAGTGGGCACACCTGCCTGACTTTGGACACTGGCTCAACAGGTGAGAGAACAACACCTCTGGAGTCACAGATCACACACACTTCTTTCTTTCTTTCTTTCTATCTTTTCTCTCTTTCTTTCTCTCTTTCTTTTTCTCACTCTCTCTCTCTCTCTCTCTCTCTCTCTTTCTTTCTTTCTTTCTCTTTTCCTTTCTTACTTTTCCTTTGCTTCTTTCTTTCTTTTTTCTCTCTTTCATTCTTTCCCTTTCTTTCTTTCTCTTTTCTCTTTTCCCTTCATTCTTTCATTCTTTTTTTCTCACTTTCTTTCATTTCTCTCTTTCTTTCTTTCTCTTTTCCTTTCTTACTTTCCTTTGCTTCTTTCTCTCTTTCTTTCTTCCTCCTTTCCTTTCTTTCTTTCTTTCTTCCATACTTTCTTTTTTCTCTCTTTTTCTCTCTTTTCCTTTCTTTCTTTCTTTCTCGTTTACTTTCTTTCTTGCTTTCTTTCTTTCTTTCCTTTGCTTCTTTCTTTTCTTTTCTTTCCTTTCCTTTGCTTATTTCTTTCTTCCTTTTTTTTCTATCTGTCTATCTGTCTTTCTTCCTTCCTTCCTTCCCTCCTTCCTTTTTTCTTTCTGTCAGTCAGTCTTTCTTTCTTCCTTCATTCCTTCTTTCCGGAGTTGTGTAGCCGTTTGAGTTAATGAAACCTCCGTTTTATGAAAAACGGAGCAGCTGCTCGGCTGAAGAACTGTAATTTCTCCCTTTGGATAAGCAATCTTATTAGTTACTTGGCATTGTATTAATCATTCAGGCACTTTTGAAAGTTCATTTGTCACCACAGGACTGGCGAACTGCAAAAAAATTGGCAGTTCATTACAAACGCTGAAACACTTATAAGAAATGGTTGCAGAACCTAAAATATAAGGCCTCCACATGTATGTAAAGTTCATCTTGTGAACGGGATTGTTTGTCAACTGGCTGGATATTTGAGAAAATCTCTTGCAGTTTGTTTGATAATATCCCCCGGACACACTTCACTTCTGTCTGATCTGTGAATCTGGACGCTCTACACACACACACACACACACCTCAGTGGTGTGATACTGGCAGGCAGATGCTTTGGTCTGCATCAGCACCGCTCCATGCCAGAACCTGACCGGTCAGCCAATCAGATAACAGCGTGATGTCACACAGAAACACTCAAGAGTGACGGAGAAACTCCCAGAATTCTCTTTCCTCTGCATAACTGATTTTATTTCACAAGCATAAAATGGGTTTCATGTCAGGATGTTGAATTATTCAGATGCACTTGAACTAAACTTTCTCTCAAGTGCGGCCCCCACATGTCAAACTCACCCTCTGATTTCAGGCTTTTGTTTCGCCTGATTGTTGAATCATTTTCAGATTGAGTGACATGAAATGTGTTAAACGGTGGTGGTGTTCGCGACAGGGCAAGAACTTTGGTCGCTTTTAATTTTTACATTTGTTCAGTAAATCTGTGTGTAATGTTAGTGAAGGATGTCGTCAGATGGGCGCTGAGCTGCTCTAATGGGGCGTTTGGTGTCTGAAGTGTGTATTGAGATGATTTACACAAAGAACACATTCTGACGGGCCTGCGGTGCTTTATATTGAAGTTTCTTCTCTAATGATATCAGAGATCAATAGCTTCCATCTCTAAAGAGAATCACCTGTAGTACACGTCTAAAAAACATTCAGTACACACAAGACGTTTTCTCTCTCTCTCTCCCCCTCTCTCTCTCTCTCCACCTCTCACTCTCTCCATCTATCTCTCACTCTCTCTATCCTCTCACTCTCTCCATCTATCTCTCACTCTCTCTATCCTCCCTCTCTCTCTCACTCTCTGCCTCTCTCTCTCACTCTCTGCCTCTCACTCTCTCTCCCTCTCTCTCTCACTCTCTGCCTCTCTCACTCTCTCTCTCTCTCTCTCCCTCTCTCTCTCACTCTCTGCCTCTCTCTCCCTCTCTCTCTCACTCTCTGCCTCTCACTCTCTCTCACTCTCACTTTCTCTCCCTCTTTCTCTCTCTCTCTCTCACTCTCTCTCCCTCTCTCTCTCACTCTCTCTCCCTCTTTCTCTATCTATCTCTCACTCTCTCTCTCTCTCTGTCTATCTCTCACTCTCTCTCCCTCTCACTCTCTCCATCTATCTCTCACTCTCTCTATCCTCTGTCTCTCTCTCTCCCTCTCTCTCTCACTCTCTCTCCCTCTTTCTCTATCTATCTCTCACTCTCACTCTCTCTCTCTCTCTGTCTATCTCTCACTCTCTCTCCCTCTCACTCTCTCCATCTATCTCTCACTCTCTCTATCCTCTGTCTCTCTCTCTCCCTCTCTCTCTCACTCTCTCTCCCTCTTTCTCTATCTTTCTCTCTCTCTCACTCTCCGTCTATCTCTCTCTCTCTCTATCTCTCACTCTCTCTCCCTCTTTCTCTATCTATCTATCTATCTATCTATCTATCTATCTATCTCTCCTTCTCTCTCACTCTCTATCTCTCTCTCTCTCTCTCTCTCTCTCTCTCGTCCAGTCTGCTCTGATGAAGAAGAATAAACACATTCACAGAGCACACATACACTAAATAAAAAAGGTGCTTTTCACAAAATCCTCAGAAAACACACCTACTAATACAATATATACCTCTAAAGACATTCTCATATCAGTACCCACACGTTCAGAGATTCTGGCATCCAGCCTAAGGTTCTTTAAAGAACCATCTCTTACTTTTTTATCTTCTAAAGAACCCTTTGTGAAAAGGTTCTTTATTCTCTGAGAATTGAACCCGTGACCTGAGGCCCTCACACACACAGCTGGATTCATATTGAAATGTGATGTTGATGCAGAATCCATCTGAGATGAATCAAAGGAGTTTTAGATCCTATAGTGAACCGATGAAGTCTGACTTTCATTGTCAAGTTCAGTTTTGGTTGAAACTTTGCTTTTTCAATTGATCTGAATAAAATTCTCATGTGGTCAGTAATAATAATAATGAATAATTTGTTACATTTATATACCGCTTTTCTGGACACTCAAAGCTCTTTACGTGGTAGGGGGAATCTCCTCAACCACCACCAATGTGCAGCATCAACCTGGATGATGCGACGGCTGCCATATTGTGTCAGAACGCACACCACACACACACCAATTAGTACATATGTGGACGATTTGGAGGCCATGATGTATAGAGGCGAATGGGCGAATTTGGCCAGGATGCCCTTCTCTTATTGGAAGGACATCTTCGGTTTAACGTCTCATCCAAAGGACGCTTTTTGTATTTTTTGTATCCGTATTAGTTTTTTAGTATTTAAGTATTAGTAATTTTTCTAGTATTATTCTTCATGTGTCATCTTGAGCTTGTTTTAATCCAATCTGTGATTGTCTTGGATTGATGTTCTGATGTTTATATATTTATATAAAGATAGTGTGTGCGTTTGTTTGTTCTTGTGTTTCTTGCGCTCGATCAGAAATAACATATCGATTTAGCTTTGATTCCTCTTGCTTTTGTTTTTATCCAGACGCTTTCATCTTTAAGTTCCTGTTGGATCTGTGTTTGTGTGTACGGCTCACATCATTGTTATGGTTTGCGGTGATTAATATTTCATCGCTCGGATGCGAGAGATCCTTCGGGAGACGTTGTCTCAGAAAGAAATATTTTCCTTCCAAGCAGACCTGTTATAAAAGCAAATCGTGCACAGCTTTAAACGAGCATCATTTTTCTGGAGATATTTTGGCTGAGGACTTATTTATATACTAATGTTATTCAAAGTGTGTATGAATGAAATCGCAACGGAAGTCACTAGGGTCCTTCCAAAGAAGCTTCTTTGGCGTTCTGCAGAAAAGTCATGAGGATGAAGAAATGTTAAATAATGAAAGAATTGTCATTTTTCCATCTTAAGAAAAACACCTTTTGATAAGCTCCAAATGAATTTAATGATGTCTTGTAATTACGTCTGATTCATACAAAAGCGACACATTATCTCCGTCTTATACAAGAGTTTAATAGACAAACTTCATGACGCATCAGCTGAACTTTGGACTTGCGAGCGGTTGCACAAATAAAGTCATTTGCTCCTGTTTCACACGGGTTCTGGCTTCCTCAGATTGACAGGTGTGTTATCACCCTGCGCTGACCCGCTCCGCTATTATCCGGCTTTACTCCGACACAACACACCGTTCCCATGTCTCTGCCAGTTAAATTGGATGAGCGTTGTGTGGTGTTCACTTAAAAACCTGTGTCCGTCGAGTAAACATTGGCGGTCATAAATGAGCCCTGATGTGTTACTTCACAATACTGTCCTTTAGACAGAGAACATTACCCAGAATCCTCCTCTTATTCTTCTTTTGTAACCTCAGATGTTGTTTATGTAAGCAGCTCGCGTTTGGAGATGAAGCAGTATTTTCCTCACACATCCGTGACGATCGTACGCGCCCTCACGCTCCACGCCGAACCGACCTGCTGAAACACACATTTATGCGTGCGTGTGTGTTGAACGCATTAGTATTCTTCTGCATGTGTCTGGAAGCAGATAGATGGAGCGCACGCAGACGCTCAGGGTCATCGGCGATGGGATGAAAATTCTCTCTTCGTCTGCGTCTTTTTTCCTTTACTTCCATGCAGTCGTGCCCTCTCGTCTTCATTCTTTCTCTCCATCTCACTCTCGGGCTGTCTGTCTATCACTAGCTGTCTTACTAACATAAGAAGCTGCCAATCGAGGCATCATTTTGAGGCATTAACAGAGTTGAAAACCCATAGTGACCTTTTCTTTCAATGATAGTGATTCCTTTTTAAGTTCGGCTTGTATTTTTTAGCCACGTTTCTCAGAATCTCTGCTCATTAATGTTGCCTGTTTTAGATGCACGTGGAGGAGGACCAATGAGATTTCAGTGGGGGCGTGGCTAAACACATTGTCTTGTCACAATGAACAATCATCATTAACAAGGCTTTTTTCTTTCTAAAAACGTATAAAATAACACTCGATTTCAAAATGTACTCTCCTAATGCAGTTTCACGCAAAGCCTGCTGGGAACTGAAAATCATTCTCAACAAATCGTCTTGAATTAACTTGTTTGAATGAAGTTGAACTGACTCAAAAGTATGAGGTTAGTTAGCTAGTTACAGGAATTCCAAATATTTAAATATTTAAGTTAGTACAATGGTTTATATAAAATTAAGTTTACACTACTTTAACTATTTAAGTACTTTGAACATTGGGTCTTACAGTGTACAGTACACCTGCCTGATACACTACACCTGACTCTTATGCATTTTATAGTGAAATAATAAACACAAATTAAGATAATATTTACAATATATTCAAATATATTAGTATGTGTGCCAGTGTCTTTAAAGTCCAAATGTTCGTTGTAAACTGTGAATTTTGTGCATGAAGTTTATATTAAAGGAATAGTTTACCCCAAAATGAAAATTCTCTCATCATTTACTCACCCTGGGGTTGTTTCAAATCTGTGAACACGGAGAAAGATATTTGTGAGAATGTAAGCAATTTTCAGTTCTGTGACATCATCCACTACTAAAGTAGGACAAACATATGGTATATTTTTGTCTTCTGTTGAACACAAAATGAGATATTTTGAAGAAACACCACATTTGACCATTTTATTTTTCCAACTAAAGTAGTCAATAATGTTACAGAAGTGAAAATGACTAACATTCTTCCAAATATCTGGAGGGTGAGTGAATGATGACAGACTTTTCGTTTTTGGGTGGTTTATCCCTTTAATATGTCAAATCATGTGATAAAGTCTAATAATCCACAGGTTTGGTGGTGTTGAGTTCAGAGGAAAGGAATAAAACATCTTTAGCAGACAGAAGCTGTTCTTAAAGTAAAACAAACCCGTGCTTGTGTGTTTTAATCTCAGATCAGACGCTGTTTCTCTTCATGCTGTTTACTATTCAGTGTGTGTGTGTGTAAAGGTGAAGTGTTGTTGTTTATTTTGTGTTTGTGTTTGTGTTTCAGTGCAGATCACAAGATGTTTCTGTCGTTGCTGGCGGCTCTCTCTCTCGCTCTCATCTTCCTCCTCATCCAGAGGCATTGCTCGCTGGTGTCCAAGATCGCCCTGTCGCTCGGCCTTCTCGGCGTCTACAGCTACCGCGCGGCCGTCGGAAACGTCCTGTTCCCATGGCAACACAGCAGCCGTGCCGTCTCCAAGTAAGTTTGATGATATTTAAATATCTTTTTGACATTCCTTGAATGTCAGATGGCGAATAAATTATCTCGCCTCATTATCGCTGTTTTGCCAGAAGTTACTTGGCTTACTTGCGTCCGCTATAGCGGGTCTCATCAGATTTGTGAGTCAGACTCGAGGTTGAACGCTGGGATGGAGAGTTTTTAACAGGAGAGCGTCGAGAGGAATCGGCGATGACACGACCTCGAAGAGCGGACGCGGCGTTTAGTGGGAGTCAGAGACGATTGAACCTGTTATTTGCTGAAGCCAGCGCTGAAGTCACAGAGAAAAACTATAGATGCCTTGAAGGTCTGTTCACAGCAAGTACAGGAAAAAGATAACGTTTTAAAAACTGTTTGAAGTGTAAGAGAATATCAAAGTTCAAACCAGAACTGTAACAATAAAGATACCCTTTTATTCAGCTGATGAATGATGAAACATCGATTGACAGCTTTAAGAAAAATAAGCAAATGAGCACATCCCAAATGTCCCTGGAAAAAATGTACATTAAATATAAAAAGATTCTTATAATTTACACACTTTATGCCATCTCAGATGTTTTTCAGTTGAAGCTTCTTTTAATTTTTTGAGCTTATTCAGCAAAATTACAATAAACCCTAAATTCCAGTTTGGCAATATGTTGATAATCTCATTGTTTCTCGTGTTTTTTGTCAAATTCTAACACACAAAACCCACCAAGATTTGAAGTTAGAGGCTTCATTTATTTTAGTATTAAAGTAGGGCTGTCCAACGATTAATCGTGATTACTCACATCCAGAATAAAAGTTTTGTGTACGTAAAATATGTCGATGTATTGTGCATATTAATGTTGAATTTATGAACACATACACATTAATACATATATTTAAGAAAAATGTACAATATAACAACGAATAAACGTTCATATAGAGTTGAAAATTATTTTTAAATATAAATAAAGACATTTAAATATTTCCTACATAAAAGTATGTGTTTATGTTTATAAATAAATAATATGCACTGTACACATACATATGTTATGTGAACACAAATTTTGATTCCGGATGTGATTAATCACGATTAATCGTTTGACAGCCCTATATTAAAGTATTATATTAATCGCTTCCTCTCACAAGTATACAGTTTCAATTCAAGCAACATTTTATAAACCCACCGAAGTCATTTGTATTATTATAATAATGGAAGTCTGCCTTTTGGAGTTGTATATAAAAGTCAAATAGAGCAGTGGAGAATAAAAGAAAACCACTCCAAAACTATTTTCAGTTTTGTTTCATTCTTTAAATAAGTGATGACGTTTCTCTCATATTCCGCGCTTGTACTGAAAATATTGTTCCTATTTGCATATGTAGAAAATAAAAATGGGACAAACAGTCAAAATAAAAAAAGGTCCAGTGCTTTTTGTGATCTTAAAATCCCCGTGAACCGGAAGTTGCAATCGCTTTTACTTCCATATTTTGACGCATTTCCGAGTGAATGGAATTTTGAATGAGAATTAAAATGGCCGTGACTTTTGTGTTTCTCTGCTATTTGATGTATCAAACAGCCGTTGCATTTAGTAATGGAACTGGCAGCAGACTGAAAGTTGAAGGGGAGGAGTTAACGGATGCTCCGCCCAAGCCGTCTAACATACCTCATTTAAAGGTGGATAGTCAATACAGAAAGGAAGTGCGTTTCAGACTTTAATTAAAGATCATGAGGGCACAGAAACGTTAAAAAGAAATTGACCCACACTGATCAACTATTTAATATAGACTTTGCAATTCTTCATGAAAAATAGCCGTTGTCATTTTCATTTCACTGGGACTTTAAATAGTGCAAAGAAAAGTTCATGTTTAAACAACACAATACTGGAGGTTTAACATGTATTTTAAGATCAGTTAAAAATGGTGGAATACGATTTTTATTTTTATTTGCGTGCTCTCAGTCTTCCCGCGTTGCTGTTGGGTGACTTTATGTCACTCCTGAGGTTTATTTCTGCAGAAATTCAACAGACACATGGCCGATATGAACAATATACACGCAGAACTGATGACTGAAGGAAAAACTCGAGTGCTCTCCTAATTGTTTCTATGGCTCTACATCTGAGATGACGTGAGAGCCAGTAAATTATGAGAGAAGTTTAACTTGGGCTGAACTATTCCTTTGAGTAGGTACACACACTCACACTTGCAGCTCACTCCTGTGCGTCGCTGGCCTCATCCCCTCGACATTTTCTCTCACCTAATTAAATCTTTGACCTCCTGCCCTTCATGTAGCATCACAGGCTGTGTTCCATTACACGCTCTCCACATGACAGAGAGAGAGAGAGAGAGAGAGAGAGAGAGAGCGCGGGCGTTAGGGTGAAGTAATTGGCATTGCCACCCTGTGCCACAGGAGACTCTCTCACACTCATTAATCACTACAAGACATTGTTTATGTTGCCCTGGCAACCTCTGACTCACCTCTTAAGTGGACGTCCGATGACTTCCGCCCCTCTCATTTCTCTCTCACGCTGGTT
Source organism: Triplophysa tibetana (assembly GCA_008369825.1). NCBI lineage: Eukaryota > Metazoa > Chordata > Actinopteri > Cypriniformes > Nemacheilidae > Triplophysa > Triplophysa tibetana. The sequence continues at coordinate 21,848,728 of CM017909.1, read as the reverse complement.
TTCGTCTGCAGTGATTCTCTCCGACTCAAGCGTTTGCTCTCTGTGAGCATTATAGTTGTTGATTTGAATACAGTGGTCTGAAGGTCTTTGTTTCGGTGTTTGAATGAAATAAGTAGACCGGGCAGAATCACGACTTCATTATTGTTTGGCAGCTCGTGTGTTGTATGGACGAAATGTTTCGCGTCTGTTTTATTTTGGTGGGAGGAAATCAAAACTAATCCAGCGCATGCATGAAAGCACGAAGATGCTAACGAAACCCAGCGTGTGATTTCTTGAAATATGTTTGTCCATGTAAACAAGAAATATTAAGTTTCTGATTTCATAAGCAAAGGACAGGATGACGGTTCATATAATCATCATATTTATAGTTATACATACTTAGTGAGTCTTTGTAAGTGTGACTCAGATACATTGTTAATCATTCTCTCTTATATTAAATTAGATGTATCTTTAAGTTGACTGAACTCAATTTTCTCAGTTTCTTTATTTTGTACATTTTTTGTCTTTGTATGCATAGATAAAATACCCCAAATGGGCAAAAAGTTTACCGTGTAACTTAACAAATAATAAGAATTATGGACATACATGTTAATCCTGTTTTTTGCTTTTTTTTGTGCATTTTTGTCATGAAAAATTTTTGCTTTTGAGTTTATAGGTCTTGTCTTCTCCAATAGGGCGGCGCTAAATGCAACACAAATATTCAAAGTTGAGAAATGTTGATTATACTGCAAATGTTTTGATCTGTACAGTTTGTTTGAAATAACATAAATATTTCTAGTGTTTATAATGGTTTAATATGCAGCATGTTGTTGTTTGCTATTCTTTTTCAAAACATGTTTTTCTTCATCTTTGATGCGAGAGTTTAAATTAAACCAAACCTTACAGTCGACTGCAGAGGAGAGAACACATAAAAGGCGCACGGGGAGACGTCAAACAATCTTCTTTAATCTGAGTTTACACTCGGGCTGTTTACGGGGTGAATGATTGTTGTCAGAGAAAATACGAGTGGAAAAGAAATAAATGTGAATTTTGGCAGAGCATCTGAAGAGGATGTGTGTAAATGAAGTGTGTGTGAGCGTCTGAATGTTCAGCTCTGATGAGCGAGAGGGGATTTTGTTGTTATGAAGCGGGTGGAATATAGGAATCCAAACAAACTTCTCGAACGAGGAGAAAAAAGACGTTCAATCCATGAAATAAATTAAACAAAAAGAAAAAAAATCGTTCTTACGGAACCCATTTCCTGTGATCCCATTTTTAAACCTTTAGTTAGTGTGTAATGCTGCTGTTAGAGTAGAAATAATACCTGACAATTGATAAAGCTCAAACTTCAGTGCCAAGAGAGATATTGTCTTTAACAGAATTCACTTTTCAATGACTACAGAGAACGGCTGGATCGAACTACAGCCCTCTACTTCCCGGTAACATGATGTCACTATTAAGCGTGCTTTTAATAACCTTCGCCCAAAGGAATACGCCCGAAAAAGGGGCGGGGCTTTCCCCAGAGAGGAGGAACAGCCACTGGAGTAGTGTTTGGTTATCGGAGATTGTAAACATTTGACTGAGCTAAGCGCTAAACTACTTTCACATTCTGCAGCCGGTAATAAAGCAATAAGCCCCGCGACGCATTGGGTTATAGTGCATTTTATAACAGCTAAGACCGTTATGGCTCGACGTGAAGCGGAGTGCCTAAAGCCTACTTAGCTGTTATAAATGCAAAAGCTTAATTTATAAAATAAAGAAAACAAAATGATATTTTGGCTACGTACTGCAGTCAGCCGTTATGTATCGGGGAATTTTATAACGGCTTAGAACTTTACTCAGCCAATCAGAATCAAGGAACAGAAGTGACCGTTTTATAATAGGAATTCAACCACACACATTCTAAGATAACCAACGGTCAGATAACAGCTTCCATGACTTTAACATCGGCTGTGATAGCTGTTCTGTGTGATGCACTGATATTGTGTGTGTGTGCGCTTACCTCTTAAACACTACTATGAAACGTCCTGTGAAGGCCTGCTTCATATAACCGGTCTGACGCCATTCGGTCTGGTGTCATTTTCCGCCCCGTAGTAGGAACCAAAAATCTCTAACAAAGATTGACTTTGCACTAGCAGACCTCCGTTACATTTCGATGGATCCGCATGTGTTTGACTGATAAAGTGAAGTTGACGCCATTGTTACTGTTAATTGCTCAAAGCCAAAGTTTATGAATACACGTGCACAAAAAGGGGCACCAACCAATCACAACAGCCTGAGAAGCGGAAGCTCGCTGATATGGTGTGGGTGGGACATCTTCACACACTCTAAGCGGGGAACCAATCAAAACAGACCTGGTCAGCTTTACCAACCAGAGCGTTTCGGAAGGAGGGACTTTATATAGATCGGAAGAATTCCAGTCGTTTGGTGAGAAGAGGGACAGCGGTGAACAATAGACTTGAAATATGTGAAATATAAAGAGTTTTTTTATTATTAGAAACATGAACATCCATTGATAAACACCCAAAAACATAATCAAAGCCTCAAAAACAGGAGGACTGGCTCATTTAAGGTCGGCAAGAAATGAAAAATGTCAATTTTAATTGATTTACAAAGTTGCAGTATTCATTCTAAATTATTTATCCGTCCACATCATTATTTTTAAAAATGAATTTGCACTTTTCATCTTTAATTAAAAATGTTAACCTCCCCCTCTCTACACGACCTCTCTTCACTTCTGCTCATGAGGAATGGCACTGCGATGATTGACAGATTGCAAACTGGATTGCATATCTGACTCCATTAATTGACACCCGACTTATAAGGATCCAATCAGTACTCGATGAACCATATGAAGTCCCGCCCTACATTTTTACAGAGCGTTTTTACAATTAACCAGATTGTCCTACCTTCTCACTCACTTTCTTCAAAGCAAGATCCTTTTATTCCTGTTTTTATAAAAGTAAGAAGATGTATCGTACAGCTCCGGGTATCCACATACGGCGACGATGATTTTGTCCTCCAATGTTGTTTCAGATTTCTGCCTCGGCTCGCTACGTCATAAACACGTCACTACTAGAGCAAGCCCCTGATTGGTTAACGCGGCGCTAATTTTCGCCAAAGTTCTGATTTTTCAACTCGCGCGTCAAACGCTCCCAGTGTCAATTTGCGCGAAACGTGTCATGCCGCACGATGTCTTATCATGTCTATGAATTGACTCAACATGTAAATCACTTGTGCTAAACGCTTCATTCGCGTTTGGTGGGAACACAACATGAGGTGGCACAAGGTTTGACGGAGGCGGACGCCTTCAAATTCTCTTTGCAGGAAAAACCCTGAATATACGTCACGATACGCAATAAAAACAATCACTACTTCTGTTTCATGCCGACTTTAAAGCTGAAATCTGCCATTTTTGTTTCTATATCGCCATCTCTGTTTTAAAAATGACATTACGGTTTTTACATTAAAAAAAACGTATTAGGTCAACTCCAGCAGATTTGTGTGCAGTGTAAATATCTCAACCTCAACCTCATAGGGAAGTGAAGTTAATTTTGTTGTTTCTTAGTCTTTTACATGCAGATCAGTCGACTCTCAGAGCCACAATAATAAAACCATCAGATGAGAGGGATTAAAAACTCTCCAGCACACCTGCGTCACGAGAGACGCCCAGAAAACATCTCTGTTGTTTATTCTGGGTTCATCTGGAGGTTTTTCTTGTGTTGATGTCTCGTTCAGAAGCATTTATGCATAAAATGAATTTTATTTCTCACACACTCCTCTGTAAAGCATTCATTTAAATGTGTTGTGTAAATAAGGCCGAAGGGGTTTATAAAATGTGTTTTTGGTTGCGTTTCAGTCAGGTGTTAGTTTCTGTCAGAGCGGGTGAGTTTTCTGTTCGATGGTCCGCCTGGTTTCCCCAAAACCTAATGGGTGACCGCGCGCAAAACAAATCATCTCTAGTATAAGAGAAAGCTTCGAAATAGAAGAACATGAATAAATAAACTGAAGTTTTGTGTCTTTGGTATATGAGTTGTGTGGGGGGTCTATGGAGAGAACCAACCACAATCTTACATGATGTTTGTTTTTATTAGAGCAGACCGTTTCAAAGCTGACGTAATACCTGGCAACCCAAACACCTCTATCTCTCTCTCTCAAACACCTCACACTGACACTGTATTATTATTATCTGAGTAGATTTCAGCCGCTGTAAGAGCTGCAGGTCCTCACACAAAGGCGACTGAAGAAGAACACTTGAATACACCAAATAACTAAAAAACTAGTTTCAAACACAGATTAGTTCTGAATATCAAAATTTGCAGTTGCTTTGAAATCACAAGCAGATAAAACTCCTGCCGGTGTGCTATTGTAGCATCACTGATTTAAACAGATTGAACACATTAAAGCAGGACCAGATAACAGCGCTTCTGTCTGCTTTAGATGTGAAACCACTGCATTTATTTTGGGGTAAAAACCCATTTTATTGAGAAAGTTTTGCAGATGCCTGTAATGTAAAGTCCAGGGATTCCTCACATCTGATGTTATAGACATGATGATGATGATGATGATGATGATGATGATGTGTACAGTGGGGGTGTATAAATGTGTTCAGGGTTGCGAGTCAGACAGAGTTCTGGTGGCCTTTAACTTTTATGCTCTGTTACTGTACACAGAGGTTTGATGGAGTACATTTAACATGCAGCGCTCCATCAGACTTGAGCTCTTCTTTCTTTCTTTCTTTCTCTCTCTCCCTCTCTCTCCCTCTTTCTCACTCTCACTCTCTCCCTCTCTCTCTCTCTCTCTCTCTCTCTCTGTCTCTCCCTCCCCGCCTCCCCCTCTTCCTTCCTTCCTCCCTCCTTCTTTTTCTTTCTTTCTTTCTCTCTCCCGCCCTTACTCCCTCCTTTTTCTTTCTTTCTTTCTCTCTCTCTCTCTCTCTCTCTCCCTCCCTCTGTCCCTGCCTCCCTCCCTTCCTTTCTTCATTTCTTCCTTTCTTCCTTCCTTCCTTCCTTCCTCCCTCCTTCTTTTTCTTTCTTTCATTCTTTCTCTCTCCCACCCTTCCTCCCTCCTTTTTCTTTCTTTCTCTCTCTCTACCTCCCTCCCTCTCTCTCTCTCTCTCTCTCTCTCTCTCTCTTTCTGTCTCCCTCCCTCATTCTTTTCTTTCTTCCTTCATTCCCTACTTCCTTCCTTCTTTCATCTCTGTATGACTGATGTTACTCTATAAATGTTAAAATATCACATTAATCTTTTTTTGCCCGTCTTTTCTTTGTCTTCTTCAGGTTTTGATTGATTTGCACTTATTTCAGATAAATAAAACATGATAACACATCTGCTGTCCTTCTCCGAGCGAAGATGGGTTGATTTGTTTAGCTTCAGGTGTGTACGTGCATTAGCTCAGGATAGTGCTTTGAATACAACAATTTAAAGAAACAGTTCACAAAGAATACTTTCATTCTGTTATCATATAATCACCACAAAACCATATTACAAGACATTTTGTGCAAAAAAACGTTTAACACTTTGCTTAGTTGCCCTTGCTACAGGAATAAATGAGATAAAACATGCCGTCTCATATTAAAAGAGTACAGGTTGCCAACTCTTTGTGACTGACCACATGCAGTTTATGTCTGGCATCTTTTAGCTTGTTACGAAACCAGAATCCATGACAAGTTGACCATGCTAAGCTTGAGAAGCCGGCACTATAAACAGTGTAAAGAAGTCCGAATGCATAAAACAGCATGTTACCTCCGCTTTAAGAAAACAGACTTTTAAAACTTCTAAGTGTTGCAGAAGTTCTGTGTCCTTTAAACTTTTCTTTTGTAGTGGGACATAACACAAATCCTGAGTGTGTCTGGATGAAGTTTGTGTGAATGCTAGTTCTCCTGCTGTGTCATCCTGGGCTTTTTAAACAAGATGATGTTGCCAGGTTCTGGTTGGCATGGTAACGTGTTGTGGATGAAAGTGTTTGTGCAGATGTAGTTTTCTCTCTGATGGAGCTTAGTTACAGTCAAGAGGAGCCGAGACACAGTTGTAATATAAATGATGAGATGTTCCTTCTTCTCTGGGGAAATAGCTGAGATCTCTCTCTCATTTGGCTCTCATCATGTTTAATGTGACTGATCCAGAGTTTGGAGGATACGCTGAAACATATTCACAATATTGAACAGCTAAACTACTGAGACGCTTTTCTTTTGAATAATGTTGTTCTCTGTAGTGTAACTTACAAACACAACACTTCTGAGTGTTCATGCTTTTAACATTTAATCATTTTAAGATGATATATTTACTGGAAAAACACAGCCGGTGATATTATTTGATATTATTGTTTTAATGTTGTTTTAAAGTTTTAGGTCACCTGACTAAAATGTTTTTGAGCTGAAAGCGTTCGCTTAAAACTCTAACATTCATTTATACATGAAAATATTGTATAATTATGCCAACGTTTTCATTTCTTTGCTTTAGGTTACACTGTTGTTGATGACTTTACTATTATTCAAACTGAAATAAATAATAAGTTAGTTTGAACAGAAGTGTACATTTGGACAAATTTGATGGAATCGATGTGTTTTTATTTGTGCTATCAATCTGATTAATCACATTATTTTCTGTGATTAATTGCGATAAATTGCAGGTAACATTCATGTTTTTAAATGAACTTTAACATTCAAATAATTTCACATTTAATCTCTAAATTTATATAGAAACAACATATGTCTTTAACAGCATCGTTTCATGAATGAAAGCAAACAATCTGATATTAGTACTGCAAGTGATGTCTCCATTAAATTGATGAGTTTTTCTTTATTTTAACATGAATTATAGTACAGTATAACTGAGAGATCTCATGTTTAACAGCTGGGAAATATAAAGAAAGTGAATGAAGTTCTCAAACACTTCATAATTCTAAGTTTAATACAGAGGTAAATCCACAAAACTATTGAATTCCTCTTTTCTTTTGTTCTCTGATGAACATTAGTGACAGGAGACACATTAGCAGATTGAAGGACGCCGCCCCTTTAAGAGCTTCCGCTCTACGCAGATCTGACTCCTCTACCATTTTACAGCTTTTTGCATTCATTCCAGACAAAACAGGCTTTCTGACATTATCTTGTGTGATTCTGTTCATTCAAGCATGAAAGAGAACTTAATACTGATGGACCTTTCATCATGAAAACGGACTATGCTTTAATAAAATAAAAGTGTAAAAAGACCTGTTTTTGGTGTATTAAGCACTGAACTGGTAAATCAAAGGTTGCTGGTTTGATCCCAGAAGCCACCACCAGTGTGTCCTTGAGCAAGACACTTTACTCCATGTCAATAAAAATTCTCATGTGTGGATGTAAACATCAGCGTTTTTGAAACATCGGTCTCTTGCCCTCTCTTTCAGGGGAACCGTCGAGGCGCGATTCGTCTACGTGTTCGTCCTCGGGATCCTCTTCACCGGCGTCAAGGACCTGCTGCGAGCTCAGCTGACGTCCTCGGGTGGAGACGGCGGGCGTCTGAAGAGCAGGGGATTGTGGGAAGTGTACAGTGGTGTGGTGTTGCTGGTGGCTCTGCTCTTCAGAGCTCATAATCTGCCCACGCTGGCCTGCTGTCTGCTCATTCAGACCGTCATGGCTCAGTTCATCTGGAAGAGACTGCATTACGACGCCGCTCAGACCACCATTATGCACTACTGGTTCGGTCAGGCCTTCTTTTACTTCCAGGTAAAGAACACAGAGGAGACCATGCTGACAATTCCAGCTCCGTTATTTTGGTGTAGTTTATTAATAAACTTTCCGAAGACGCAGCTGACAGAAACACTGACTCTGTGGGATTCTACGTTCATTGCACATTTCTGTTAGAGAATCTCGTCTCAGCAAAAAAAGTATTTTATACCTATTATATCAATTCAGCCATGAAGTTCATCTATTTATTCATCGAGTGTCTCAGCTTCGTAACGTCACTTATTTGTGTGTAAAGTACTGTAGTTGCAAAGTCTTGTTTATAATGTTACTCGACGTGTTCATTAAATTCTTAATGTTTGATTTATTAAGAGAAACATTCAGTGACATTAAGAGACATTGAAAGTAAATGAGAGCGGAGGGTCATTTGTTATGCTATAAAGCACCCGAGCGTGGAATTATGGGTCTGACAATGACATCATCATCATCATCATCTGAGGGACGGTCCAGCTTGACTCTCTCTCTCTTTGGTCTTTAGGGCCAAATGATGGTTAATTTTTAATTGTCACATTCGTTTAGTGCACTTTGTCTCTTTATGCGCCTGCGTTGACACTGAAGAGAGAGAATCGTGTTCAGTTTGTCTGCTGGAGTGACAGAATATACTGAGTCTCTTGACAGTTTTTCAGTATTTGAAGAGTGTTTATGAAGCCAAGCATCGTTATTAATGATGCTCATATTTAAAGTTTGAGACTTTTAAAAAGAATATTTTCTCACCGACGTGTCATTGCAAACTTGCGTGACCGAGTTTATGCTGTGGAAGACAAACTAACACAATAAACCCTATGAAGCTGTAGTAAACACCTTAGGGACGATGTGTAAATTCACCGTAAACCGTGACTTCACACAGCGTATTGCTTTTATAAGAAAGTTATTCTAGAGAGATGTCATGAAATAAACACAGCAGCAAAAATACGAACAAAAGATAATTGATTTAACATATTCTTCTGCCGAGCAATGTAGTTTTTCGGGAACAGTTAGAAAAGGTGGTACAGATACTGTGGAACTGTAATACTGAGATATGTGTTTCTAGAGTAGGGCCCTGTCAAATACCTTTAATCTTTCCCAAATATCCGTTTTCACGTTTTCATTTTCAAGATTTCGTGTTTTCAAACTTTAACTTTACAATAGTAAGTCCCCGTGAACAGTAATTTGCAATCGTTTTTACTTCCGTATTTTGACGCATTTCCAAGTGAATGAAATTTATAATGTGAAAGATAGTGGGCGTGGCTTATTGTCTGCGATTTGATTGGACGTATAAAAACTGTCGTTTCTTTTTGAACTGAAACTGACATCAGACTGACATTTGAAGGGAAGGAGTTAACGAATGCTCCTCTCAAGCCGTCTGACATACGTCATTTAAGATTGATAGTCATTACAGGACGGAAGTGCGTTTTCAGATTTTAACTATAAATTGTGAGAGCACAAAATTTTTTAAAAGAGAAACGACCCACATTGATAAACTACTTACAATAAACACTGCAATATTTAATGAAAAAAAGTATTAAGTGAATAGACTGGGAATTTTCACTGAACCATACATCATATGAGGTTTAGAATGACATCAGAATGACTCAATGACTCATCTCGGGTTAAACTGGTTCTTTAAGCTATTTGCATTGTTATTTTCAACTGATCCGCATGTCCTTTTAACCTTGTGAGCAGCTGCGTAGCAACACCTTGCCAACCGTCAATAGCATCGTGACATCTCTGCACGACGTGTTTTTTCTGCTTCTGTATTTGATATCATGTGATGTTTTTCTGCCGTGTGTCTAGGGAAACTCGAACAACATCGGGACGGTGGACATCTCAGTGGGGTTTGTGGGTCTTGAGAGTTATGTTGAAGCACCTGCTGTTATCCTCACTGCGTTGAGCACCTACGCTGGACCTCTGCTGTGGGCCTTTCACCTGCTCTGTTACCTCACCTCACAGAGACACAGGTAACGCACACACACATTTAATAAACCATGACACCTGACCCGGATGACAATGAGCCGTTTTAGATTAGATTCAGTATAGGGAGGCTTGAAGCGTGAAAGTTAACGCATTGGCATGTGCGGTTCATTAACTAACATCACGAGGCGATTGGGAGCGAAGCTATCTGAGAGTCAAACGGAGATGGATGTTTAATGTAAGTCAAGTCATCGCTGGTTTTGTAGGCTGGGATTTCATTATCAGCAAAGCTTATTATCATCTCACTTTTATTATTGCAGATATGCATGAGGTTCAGTGTTTACATTCCCCGCGTGCTTTGAGACAGTGTGAGGAATATATAAGATGTGTGTCGCTCATGCATATTAAATACAAGTTCTATTCGTCATGAATTATTTACATTGAATCTTTCGACTGACCCGCTGATATTTCATCACGTGTTGCGTAAGGTATCGCTTTAGCAGCCAGTCCGAGATTTATAATAATATGCAAATATGTATGAAATATATTTTTTTTATAAAACAATGTACATACATTATAATGATGTCATCGCAGGATCTTCTTTTTTTTACGAGTTTTAAATAATTTCTGTAATTTTATGCTGTTTTTTATATGCTGGACTGCTTTGCCATAAATTTTGAAAGGCTGCTTTGCAACAAATCTAGAATTAAATTAGATTAGATTTTGAATACTGAGAAGTTACACAAAATCTTAGTTATAATGGTTTAAATCAAAACAAACCAACTCGAGTTTGAGTGATATAAATTGGAATGCACAATATAAAAACTTCAGAAGTAAAAATATAAATAAGTACGTTTGAAAAAATGACACTTTTAACCTTTAAGTGGCATCATTCAGATTTAATCTGAAATATTATCTCTATTACTAAATGTGTTTCTTGCTGATAACAACATAAGCACGATGAAGTCTTGTTTTTCAGCTCAGTTTGTGTTTGAAAATCAGGTTGTATTTTTGAGAAATGGTTGAGTTGTCAATGTTAAAGTCTCATTCATCAAGCCCCTTTATTGCAGAAAAGCTATAAAGAGATTTGGCTTCTTTAGTTTTAGGAGTTTATGAGATAGTCCTGCAACAGTCTGCTATCGTGACCCTCTTTGTATTAGAAAATAATATAGTGCAGTAAAAAAGCCTGAAATGTCATGAGTTAGTGGATAATAGCGTCATTACTGTGATATAGGGATGTGTGTAATAAAGTCGTTTTAGGTCTTTTCTCCTCTTTTAAAAGACCTCTTCTGTCGCTTTCTTCACTCTGCCGTTTGTCTGAGAAAATACAATTGCAAGTATTTTAATACCTTACAGAAAGAAGATGAGAGAAGTTGTTTTAAAAGACTGAGGCCACATCATCATATCAGTGATGTGAAATTGCAGAGCATCATGGGAATATTAATCATTGCTAGTCTTCTTGTGATAACAGTTTTAATAGTGTTTGATGTGATCTCTCAGTGCAAGTGAGGCATCGGGGGGGCAGTTAGTAGAGCCGGAGCTGCTAATGATGCCGCAATTACACACACTTACACAACAATGAATAAAACAAACCATGACAAGACTATCACATTTCAACACCCCCCACCGACACACACACACATTGATTTCTATGCATTGTTGTGAGTTTGCTGAGTCATTGTGCTTTTTATACTGTACGAATTGTATATTCTAAACCCTGGGGTCGGGAACGTTTTTTTAACCAAGGAGACATTTTCCCAGTTTTGGTTCATTCGTTTTTCAAAAGAGCCATTGCAAAACTACTATTTGAAAACTACAACCTGAAATTTTGATATGTATTATGAGGTTTTTAACATTGGTTGGTGAAGAGTAAGACACCTGGCGAGACGCATGATTTTTGAAAAGAGTCACACGACCACTGGCCTAAACCAATCCAACACACAAACCTTTCTGGATTTTAATATTTTCAGATAAACACTTTAATTATTTTGATTTATTATCGTTTTGAATTGTTTGGTGTATGCATGTATAGTGTACGGGATTTAGACGTTTGGTCCCAAATTATATACAATTTTCTCAATGAATTAGTTCTTAAAAGTAGCCATATTGAATCAAATTGTCTTGGACTTTTGGCAATAAAAGAGTTTGATATACTTGGTATACACACTGTAGATCACAGAACTTAAAACTTTCTTGACAAGGTCTTGTGGAAGAAGAGGAGACGCTCTTATCTGAATTACAGCTTATATATGCACAATAAACTAAAGGCTGGAATTGTACGCAGGTTGTGCTTGTTATATTACATGCAGATTTGTGAGAGAGGTTTGTGTAGGAGAACTCCGCATGCTCCATAATCCCAAATATTAAAATTCTAAAACTCTCTCAGTATAGACCAGTGACACTCTTTAAACCTGATTATAAAATCCGTCGCTGTGAAGCTGAAAAAGTGTCTGCCTGTTGTCTGATAAATGACCAGCCTAAGTGCTCTGAATGTATAATTCACTCTCTCAGCGTTATTAGAATAGCACACGCTCGCACAACAGATCCAGGAAAAGCTCTTTGATCAATATGATGCTTTCTGAAATCCCTGCCGAGATGTCTGACCCATCCCGCATCCCATCCGAGCGTTTACACTATTTGTTAGAGAGAGAGAGAGAGAGAGGCTTGTTAGGTGATATTTCATTTCCTCGGAGGCAACAGGTGCTTTGTGTTCATGGATATTGAATCCCGCAAACAATCTAGTACCCAGAGTGCCGTGTGAGCTTTAGATTTGAATTGCAAATGTCTCCATCGCCGGCAGACTCCTCGTGTGGAGCACCTGCAGTTCTGATTCTGACAGTTTCAGGAAAGTGAATCAACAGAGGGGGCTGATATGTGGCTGAACACTCCATACATTTGTTGTGTAGCAGCAGCTGCACAGATCAGGGAGTCAGCCAATTCACTGTTATGTCTGCTTCCAGTACCAACCTGTCAATCAAACACAACACCACGGAGAACCGGAATGAGCATTCACTCCGCTTCAAAATGTGAATAGAAGAACCGTGTTTGAGTCTTGATGTCTTGTTGAGGAATATTGTCGAGTCTGTCTGTTCTTTCAGACATATTTCCATCTGGATTAATTGTTCTTCTTACCAATTAAAATCTGGTCCAAAGAGTTAATAACAACAGAAGTATAATTACTATATGACCTTTATCTTTTATTGCTTAATGATAAAGTAAACAAAAGGGTTTTGTGTGAAATGAATGTTATTTGACTTCAACACACATAAAGAAAACTGTACAGAGATGGTGACGGAAAGAGATTCTTTGAGTATGAGAGGGGTTTTATAGGTAACTGCCGTGGTCCCTCTGGACTTAAAGGGGGTCATACGCTGTGAATACAGGTTTTTTTTTCTGCGTGTTTGGTATGTTATAAGTTGCACATGCATGTATTAGACACGTGAAATTGCAAGATGAAAGTGTGAGAACTAAAGATACATTCTATGTAAAAGCGAATGCTCACCTAGACCTGCCTGAAACACCTGGTGTAACCACACCCCCACGAATCTACGTCAGTTGGTGGTCTGATTTGACTAAGACCACCCAAAGAATACGCAAGTAAGGTGGAGTACCTGTCAGTACAATTGAAGAGGAACCTGATGTTCCAAATATGGTCAGAGGTGTTACATTTCCCTCACACGCTTGCAGTATTCCACCAATCACTACACACTGGTGAACTGACCAATCAAAGCACACCTCACTTTTCAAAGCCGTGAGTTTTGTAAAAAAATATCCTGTTTAAGAGAGGCGGAGCAAAGAGGAGATACAAACATGCACGGTGTGTAGAAAATACAGCGTTTTTGAACCTTGAATCATGTTTACACATTACAATACATCTTAAACAAACCATAATATTCATTTTAGCCGAGTCATTACATTCCGAACTTCTGAATCCAGCTGAAACAAGTTCAAACACTAATAGATCACTCGATCTAAAAGCAGTGCGAGATTCAGACGCTTATGACGTGCATTTAAAAAAGCAGCACCTGTCAAACGTGATCATTATAAATAAACTTTATTATCATGAAATACCTGAGGAGGCTTGAGGAACAGTGAGAAAACAAGTAATTTTCTTGGAACTACATGTGTAATGGTCTTATTCTGCAGTGCGTATTAAGAGTTTCTGCGCGAGAGCGCCCTCTGGCTTTCATGCTTTTACTTCACTCACAAGCTGAGCATAAATCACGTGACATATATTTCGGTTAATGGTGAAATAATTAGGAAATGTAAACGTGATTATTTCCTCCGAATGTTGTGTTCGTCATATCAGCATTGACAGAAAGTTTGTCATTTTTTTGTGTGTGTTTTGCGCTAATGGGGATCTCTTAATCAATATTTACGTCGCAACAAAAATACATATCTGTTATTAAAGTAAAACTGATGCTGAATGTCATTGACATTCTACATCCAAATTCATATGAATGAGAAATGTGTGGCATTTGACATCACTTCAGCTCAAGACTCAAGTCAATCTGTTCTTCTATAACAAATACGCTTTTAAATCTTGATGTTTCATTTTCAAAGACGCTGAAAAGATGAGCAGTGGGAATTTTTAATGGAGATAACTGCGCAAGGCATTAAACCGAATGATTCAAATCCAGTTCAATTCACTCCAGTTTAGTCTAGTCTAGTCTAAATGAACTGGTCCAGTTTTAACTCTCTCTCTCTTTCTCAGGGCTGTTATGGGTCTCGGTCACGGTAGTTATTGTTTCGCCCTCCTGCGGTCCATTCCAGCAGTGTTTTATGTGGTTCTGGTGACGGGTCTGAGATATCATCTGTTCATCTGGAGTGTGTTTTCTCCTAAACTCTTATATGAGGCCATGCACACTCTCATCACCACGGCTGTGTGTCTGTGTTTCACATTCATGGATCAGGACCGCTCCGGACGTCTATAAACACCGCCAAACCAAAGCCAAACTCAGGTTCAGAAAGAGGAAGGATGAAATCAAACGACTGTGAAGTTCAGAACTTGTGAATCAAAGCCATGATGCTTTAACTGATGCTTCTGACGTTTTCCCAGAGACGTGAATAAATGATATTTTTATCAGTTTTTGGAGTAATTAATGGCACAGATGATGCAGTGAGATGTTCCTCCTCTGATTATTTTCTATGCAGTTTTATTCACAAAGCTTTACAGACGGAGATGATCGTGTGATGTATGTTTCCTTTTTTTCTTGTGACCGTCTCCTCACCTCTGGATTCATGTGAGATGAGTTATTAATTCCTCACACTTTGAAATATTCAGAGATCAGAAAACTAAATGAATCTATATTTTAATGGGGCTACGCATGACGCTTTGGGTTATTCCGCCCTGTGAGAACATCATTTATTTTAGTAAGCGCTTGCTCTTTATCTCAGTCAATGGATCTGATTAATAATAAATCCACTCAGTTTAGTTTCAGGTTAAATTGAAGTTTGTTTTGTACATGATTTTCAATGTGTCGGCTCTAGTTTGAGTCTATTTAAGTCTTTAGTTTGGTGAAAAGCAAGAATTTGTTTCAGTTTGATTCATTCGTGTTCTTTTTGGTGTGAGCTCTATGCAAGAAAAAGTGATATTCATGGTCTTTATGATTAAATGTATTGTGACTCAACTGTAAATGTATTAAATGTTTGGTGGTTGTCTCTAAACCTGGTCAGATCACACAGTGTTGTCTTTTCTACTGAGAACAGTGAAATGATTGGTGTCTTGTGTGTAATTTCCACAAAAGTTTTGAATCACATGTGCGTCTATGTGTGTTTATTCAACGATCACAGAAGGGCTAGTTTACTGTTTCAACTATCCATTGATGATTATTCTGTAAATGTCATGATAAACCTTTAACCATGCGGCAGAGTTATTCTAGTTTGGATTTAGTTTTAATCATTTTTATTAATATTTAAATTGGCTTTTATTTTTAGATTATTTTTTTGTGTTCATTTTAGTTCAAGTTAAAGCAATTTTTGTATATGCTTCTTTCATTTTATAATTTATTGATTATGTTGCTTAAAAGATTCATTCATTTTTATTTTTGTCAAATTGTATTGCTTTAAAGGCAAAATTATTTTTTTAGCTTAAGTCTTTCCACTAGTTTGTAGATCAGTATCTTATTTGATTTCAATGAACAGAAACATTTTCAAAGTTTTAATTTTAGTAAACTAAAATAACCTGCCATTTAGACACACACGGAGTGTGAAACGTGTTTTCTTCTACTGGGGAAACGTCATTAACGGTTTATGCAAAACCCACTCGGATGAGATAGTTTTTTGCCCATTGCTCCGATTTCGTGCGGCCTGTAAACACCTTTATAGATTTTCTTTCGCTTTTGTTTTTGTGCTCATGTCTGAAAGCGCAGTAGTAAAAGTGCCAAATGGCAGTAATAGTAAAATATCGCATAAAAGTCGGCTCTGGAATCATGCAGTTGATGTAGAAACGTCAAAACAAAGATCTAATGCTGCATAGGTTCTGCGGACATGACAAGAGATATAAAAATCAGCTTCTGACCGTATTCCCACTGCATTTTTACTGACTAAACAGACTATCGACGATGATGTCACTGCATGCAAGAAACCCGCAAGCCTCAAACGTCCATGCAAACGCGGTTTATAAAATACGGTTTATTACTATACATGTAAACACGTGAATACAGGTTTCTTTTTAATCTGATTTTTGAGATGTTTATTTTGTGCATGTAAACGCACTCATTGTCTGTCTTCCATCTTCGATGTTTTGATTTTCACACTCCATGCCCTTAATGATGTCACGCATGTTATCCACACTGAAAAAAACAACTAGTAGGATTAACCATGTGACAGTCTTCCATTGGTTGTGTGAAAGTCGAGCTTTGAGCTTTTCATCAGCTGGAGAAGTTGATGTTGTGACCCAGTGTTGCTGAACTGTGAGGATCCTCCGGTGAGAGAAACACTGTCATGACCTCTCAGATGCTCTTCAGATCCTCAAGTACTGAGTCAGATAAACATGAGTTTATGTGGAAATGTAATGCTGATTTAAACACTGTTGATCTTGTTCTAGTGTATTCTCTCACATTCCAGGGGCAGAAATGTGTGATAACGTGTAAATATATCATCTGAGTCAACGTGTGAATGACGAATGTGAAATGATAGGATTTATTCTTGACGGTTGCTTTGGAGCGGCGTGTGTAGATTATTACCCATCAGTCACATCTCCATCTGAACTGTCTGTCATGTGCTGGAGTAAAGCTCTGACGCCCCACTGCATCCTCAGCATCTCTCATTACCTCCATCATCACTTCTGATGTCTTCACACACACATACACACACACACAAACAAACACACGCACACACACACTCGCACTCGCACACACACAAACACACACAAACTCGCACACACACAAACACACACGCACACACTCGCACACACACAAACACATACACACACACACACACACAGCTTTTCATACTGTACGTACTGTCCACTCCTCTCACTCTCTCTCTATCCCCTCTCTCACTCCCTCTCTCTATCTATCCCCCTCTCTCCCTCTCTCTCTCTCTCCCACTCTCTCACCCCCCCTCTCTCTCTCTCTCCCTCTCTCTCTCTCCCACTCTCTCCCCCCCCCTCTCTCTTCTCTCCCTCTCTCTCTCTCCCACTCTCTCACCCCCCCTCTCTCTCTCTCTCCCTCTCTCCCTCTCACTCACTCTCTCTCTCACTCTCTTCCTCTCTCTCTTACTCACTCCCTCTCTCTCACTCCCTCTCTCTATCCCCCTCTCTCTCTCCCTCTCTCTCTCACTCTCTTCCTCTCTCTCTCTCCCA
>CM017909.1:21705767-21831231 GCA_008369825.1 Triplophysa tibetana | reverse complement strand
TGCTTGTTTTTAAGTCTCTTTCAATCATTTTCCAGCACTTCTGATCAGTGTTGGGTAAGTTACTCTGAAATATTAATTAATTACTTGTTACTAATTACACATTCAATAGTGTAATTGGATTACTATACAAATGAGTATTTAATGACTTATTACTAATGACTTTCTATATCATATTTCAACCTTGATTAGTTCAGTGATTTGACGATAAACATGAAACGGCTTATTTAATTCATTCAAATCAATGATATTAAACTACATTAAATAGTATTAACATCTGACCAAAGTACCACAAATGTGAGAATTATACATTAAAAACTGATTTTAAAATGTTTTGATATCTATTCCTATATTGCTCACACAGTTTTAAGTTTAATTACATCAGAAGTAACTGTAATTGTTCAAGTTAAATGATGAAAACATTATTTCTAAATGTATCAATGTAAGAATAATGTTCTTAAAGCAACATTTTAAGAACTTTAAGCAAGACTAAAATGCTCTTTTGATGTTTTAAGGCAAGACCGTTTTTGATAACTTTGGAAATTAGTGGGGTTAATTATATCATAAGAATATTAGTGAGTTAAGTGTTTGTTCTCTCTTTGTGCTTCCTTCTTTGAGCTGTAAAATTACAAAATAATCTTATGAAGCACAAGGTTCAACATCCCTGACTGGGTTTTTAATCTCAAGATCTGCAGATTGTGTGTAGATGAAGGTTCAGAGTGCTGTATGACACTAGAGAAATATACTTTTGTGTTTATTTGTGTATTGCCTTAGAATCAATCTAGCGTCACAATGTTCACATATTCCAATGTTTTGAAGGAAGTGTTCACCTGTACAGAGACACCTGTCAGCAGCTCAGAGGAAGTCGTCTCATCATCACAGAGAGAAAGTGTCCCGCGGTCTGTCGTTCTCTCCTGCGGGTGTAAGTGTTATTTCTCTCGCCGTCTCCAGGGTAATGCCACTTTCTCTCTTCCTTCTGGACACCCTGACATACCTGTCTGTTCGACATGCTGTCGCCTAGCAACCTATTGTCTCCTCGCAGCTGTCTATCATTACAAGGAATTGCTTCTCCTCTCAAAGGCCTGAATCCATCAGCCTCTTTCACACCGATGCCGTTCCTCTCATTCTTCCCGGCCAAACTCTCATGTACGTTTATTCTACAGCTTTTAACTCTCAAAAGTTTTTGGGCAGTTACATATTTTTTTTTTTTTTTGAGATTTCAGAATATAAGTAAACATATGAGTTGGTAAACGTTCTTACCCTCTGATTTTAAGTAGAAGAGGTTTAAAAGAATACTTTGCTTTGAAAGTTTCAGTATTTGCTTTGTGGCATTAAATTTCTGCCGATTAAGAACTTTCCTCTTAAAACTTTCCCTAAATGCATCCAGGTGCTTTACTGTTAATGTTTTTCTCAATGTTCTCAATAAATTCTCATTAGATTCGCATTTAGTGTCTTAATGGACCTAAACAAACTTGGTTTTCTTACAGCTATAAAATATAACTTGTATAACTTGTGATTTTGGGGTAAAATATGACTTTCATCTTATGTTCCAACACGGGAATTTCATGGGAATTTGTGACGCTGTCATGAACTGTCATCTATTAATGAATTAATTAATGTTTAAGGACACAAATTTCCCACTTTTTTCAAGTCATCCAACACAACTTTCAGTCGACCGTTTCTTTCATATGTAGAAATATTTATCAATGCAATCTGATGAGAATTCATACCTGTTTTACAAGCTGACTGAATTCCTATTTCCTACGATCTCATTGGTATGTTTTTAAATGACTTAACGCCGTGACGTTAGGTTAAGTCATTTATCGTTGCTTTGTTACCTTGTGAAACTTGTGATTTTAGCAAAATGAACTCATGCGGCTGTGTTTAAAATATCTTCCTCTTCTTGTGATATCAGGTTATAAATATATAAATGTACATACACACCTGGTCTTTGTAATGAAAGTCGTGCTGAGCGACACCAAAATAAGAGGCAAATTCATGTCATGAACACAAAACAATTCCAATTTTCGTGCCAATGCCACAAACTGCACTGAGACTGGGTTGCATTCTTGCATTTGTTCTCTGTGAATATGTTTTTAAGAAAGTAAATGGGCCAGCGCCAGTGGGTTTGTAAACTCTTGGCTGAGTGTCAGTGTTGTCTAATGCCGCTTGGCTTTAACCCAAAGACTTCCTTCAGAATTCAATAAGCACTCAAATGAGTTTCTGTCTCTTCATTACAGTTATTCTTCACTGTTTGGCAACTGCTGTCTATTCTTATTGTTCAGATGAACACAATACTTCTTCTTGGAAATTCAATAAGAGACTAGTCAGTGTGCTTCTATTTTGCATTTTTTATTCTAAATGTATGTTTCAATACTTATTATAGTACAGTATTTACAATTGTATGAGGAATTTGTGGTAACACTTTACTTAAAGCAAGTATAATGATATATAAAAGTAGTTTTAATGTATAAATTATGCCTCGTAATGCACATTATAAAGGATTGTAACGTCTCATGAAGAATTGTAACTAAACACATTATAACACTTATCGATTCATTGTTACACTTTTTTGTAACAATTGTTGCATTTTTAATTTGGTTATAATTCTTTATGAACGATTATAACGCATCATACACTTTAATAACCCTTCATGATGCATTATACATAACGGCTTTAAGTTTTGCACTTTGAATTGCACTTTTGTATGACATGTGCTATATAAATAAACTTGCCTTGCCTTGCCTATGTTGTCTTTATTTGGTATTTGTTTTTATTTCAGTATATATACAAAAGTCTATATTACACATTGTAAATGTTATGAATAGTTTTTGCATTTATATTATAGGATAAATGAGAAAGGACATCAGGTAACAATGATTCTACACTTTCATGTTGAGAAGGTGACGGGCTTCTGACGTAATAGATGCAGAGTTACGACAGAATCTCTTTTTGAAATTCTGTCATTATGGGATCTCTGAAGTTCAATCCCAGCATTAAATTGAGCTGGACTAACCTAGTTCTGGAGAACCTCACGAGAAACAATCACTGGAGAAAATCTCTTGCAGAAATACAAAAAAGAAAAACATCATTGTCGGGACCGCCGGCAGATGAGAGATAAAAGAGGAGATCGTGGAGTATTCCTGCTTCATCTGTTAGCTCAGCAAAAGCAGATCCTCGAAGCTCTCAGGCAACAGTTGACCTACAACCGGACGCCTACAGGAAATCTATCAAGACTTTTTCCAGTTGGGATGGAGACAAAACACTTGCGCCAAATATGAATCACTGCGGGGACGTGATGTGGTTCAAGAAGTTCATCTGAAATCCTCAAAGTAATGTGTTTGGTGAATGAAGAGTTGTGTGATGTGTGCTTCTCTCAAGCATCTAAAACCTGTTGTGTTTATTAAGGTGTTTGTGATGAACGGGTCGCTGCGGTGATGAACGACAGCCGGCGTTGTGACGGCGGCCAGTGAAGCGTCAGGAGCTGACTGATGATTTTTCAGAAAGACCAACGTCCATCATCAACAGAAAGGCAAAGCTGTCAGAGGTAAAGACAGATCGTATTCTGCTGAAACTCAGTTACTATGGTAATGAAACACTGCAGCTAAATTACACTTTCAACCTTCATGTGTTTCTTTAAAGCACTTTCCACATTTAATCACTTTTGCCTCTCTCAAGCGGCAACCTTACGGACTCTCTCGTGAAACCAACACAGAAGGGACTTAGGGCCCATTCACATTTCACTTTTTTAGTGCGTGCATATTCCTTATTTTAAATGAAGACACAGTTTTTCGTTTGTCTTTTTCGGCACCGCATCGAGGTGAAATTTATTTCAACTTTCAGAATGGTGCACGCGCACCGCAGGTCATGTGACAAGAACCAACCAACCAATATAGACTAGCTCAGTGAAGTTGGAGACAACGATAATCCCAGTATTATTTCGATGTATTTTGACCCTGGTATATACTTCCTCGTCTCGACGGCTAGCATGGCCTATGTTTGCTTAGCAATGACAGACGCTAGGAGAGCGCTAACTCAGGCGCTTTGGAAAAGAGGAGAAAGCAGCGTATTTTCCAGCTCAATTTTATGCAAATCGCCCCTTAAACTGCAATTCATGAACTGGCCACTTGAGACTGTCTCCAAAACAGAGCAGAATCTCATTGAGTCCATGTTAAAATGCCCAACTTTATACCCGAGAAAACATGTTCACAGCGTGCTACAAAGAATGATTTTGGTCCATATAGCTAATTTTGGACTTCATAACAACGGTAACAGGGTGATTTTCTTTAAATTCAATAGTTACAATTATAATAAACCTTAAATTTCTGCACAATTAAAGGATCGTCGACTTGAGTAACAGGTGGTTTCACTTACCTGTCAACTCAGCTCCACCCACGTTCCACATTTTTGGCCATTTTTGATTATATTATATTATAATATTTATTATGTTTGTACTTTATAATAATTGACCTTGTCTTTGGAGCTGACCTGACCTACATGTCACGTCTGGTTGTATATTCTCTATATAACTGTGTATGTGACAAATAAAATCATGAAAATCATCTTAAATCATATCTGAGAAATTCCTTGAAATTGTCAACTATCCCATGAAAAAAAATCGTTTTTACTTTGGTAACAGCACAGATTTTAACATTTGGTGGTTTAAATACCCCTGTGAGATTTCTATTCAGATTTGTAAAGCATTTGTTTTATTATTAGTGGATGATATTTCATAGTCAGGTTAGAGCCATTTTCATGATTGTCACATCCATAACACTACAGTACATATTCCTCATAAATGGAAATTAAAATAAAGTAACTATATTATATTCTATAAAGAGGCATATGGCATAGACTGACATTTTTGATGTTTAGACTCTATCAACAAGAGTTCTGTAAAATATAAACAGATGGTTCAATATAATCATAACAAATTCATTCTCTGAGCATTTTTATGTCACGTCCATGACGTTGGAAACTGTTTGCTTCACATACGTATCTTTACATTGTTTGAAGTAAAATAAAGAGAGAATGACATTTCCTATAAAATCATGATTATGAAATTGTAAATCATTATTATTATTAGTGTACTGTTCTGAATCGGGGTAAGAAAACAATTTTGAACACTTATTCAATAAAATTGAGTTAAATAAAACTTAAAAGATTCATTTTTTAAAATATGAGCATGTGATCAAGTGATCGATTTAAAAAAGTGTATTTGATGCAAGTAGACGCTCTGTACTTTCCTGACCTGTTTGAGATCTTTTGCATTAGTGATGGCATAGCTCCCATACTGCACCAGATGCATTATGGGAACTCGTCCATTCAGCTTGCGAATCCAATTTCCTTTGGATCATTTCCAATTTATCCAGAGCAGAGACATACACCAATCTCAACCTGCTAATGCATATTTTCAAGGGTACGCACGCACACACACATAGAGCGCCTGAGGATATTATGCTTTAAAATCAACATGAAGCCAAAATTAAACCTACTTCCCAAAAATATTTATAGTCTTATTGTGCACAGTTCATTAGTACATTTTATTCCAAAGAATGAACAACTTGCACGTAGCCTCGGGATGTACTTCCGACTTGAAATGTCACGGCTCAATATCACTGTAAAAAATCCAACTTGCAAAATGTTCTCCCTACAAAGAGAAATGAGTAACTTCAACAAAGCCTAAACATGTTTCTAACAAAGATTATTTTGTTGAGTGGACTTACTTTCCCAAGTTTTTTGCCAAAATGCGTCAGAAAGTTTGCCCAACTTACAAAACAGTGTATTCTGAACAAGCAATATTGCAAGAGTTTGAAAGTTCCCAAGATGCATTGCAGCATGTTCCATTCTGTGTTTCTCATTTGTTTTTCTTTTATAGATTTGTGTTTTAGTTCTCGCTGGCTTAATTTATGCTTTAATATACTTGTTACTGTTTGTTATCTGTTGAGTTTAGAGTTCTTTTAATGAATGATGCTTTTTGATTGTTACCATGGTTGAGGTTTGTGTGTTCAATGTTGAGTTGTAAGTGCACGACACGACAGCAGAGTTGAATCATAAACACTCAAAACAAACTGTTCAAACTGTTATTTGATCAAAGTTTGAGACTGTTTGAGGCAGAAAACATTTACAATTGTATTTAAAGACAAAAACATTTGTGTATTTTGGTATTGATCGGTACTTAAAGAGTTCTTGGAATATTTCATTTTGCTAATTTAACATTTTTCCTCCACACAACAGAAATATATTAATATATATAGTATATTGTTATCAGCATTTCATACACAAAACAATGTAAGTTGGCTAAGCAAAGGATCATTACTTTGGAGAATTAAATAATGTACGTTGAGTCAACACAAAAGTCTTACAGCATCAGGTTGCTTCAATTTTGTCACATTGGCTACATTTTTTTTTACACTGATAGGTTCCACTTATTTGTATTAAAAGATCCTAGAAAGCATCGGCTGGTGAACGATGACGTCTCACTGTTACTCCTCACAAACACCTCTGAACACAAATCACAGATGGCATTAAATCTGCTCTTTCTGCACATTGCTAGTTTAAAATACTCAATTTTAAAATACTTTAATCATCATGGTGACATTTTATTGTCGATAAAATGAAAAATAATCTATGAATGAGATTAACACTGTTTGTACTGCTGCAGTATTCAGGAGATGAGATATTATAAAATATATTAGGAGAACTTCTGCTAATTTAAGAGCCGTCATAAAACCCACACTAAACCAAGTTAACGTCACAAACAGGATTTATTGTTTTTAATTAAGTATCCGCCCTAAAAATAGAAATAATCTATCATGATTTTTGCATGTGGATACGCTGAACACTGTTATCGGTTATGAATGAGCCGCATCAGGGAGAACGTGGAAGTATGTAGTCCATTGTTTTAACATGTCAACTCCGTCACAAACAAGCTTTATATTTGTGTGCTTTTAGTATAAAACGTTTTAAACTAAAACTACTTTTTTAACTAAGAGAAATACACTTTAATAAACTAAAAAGTGGGTCAATATACTTCTTGTTATTTATACTTGCCTAAAGTATACGAATGCAAGTAATGATGAAAAATCTTTTTTAGTTTACAAAGTTATTTAAGGCTCAGACAACTTGAGTCTTTGGGACACATGAAGATTGAACCTGTGTTTCAGGAGAGCTCAACGCTTCACATGTAGATGGAATGAAATGGCCACTTTACGTGATAAAATCGATACATGATGTATGACATGAAGTCCAGTCGTTCGCTTATTAGCTCATTGAAGCATCGGATAACTCAGAAAAACATTAAAGAATTAAAACAGATTGCCACAGCACGTTTAATGAAATGCACGTTTGAAAAATTGAAGGGCAAATGCAATCCAAGCACGAGAGGTTTTCAGTGTCTCTGTGGAGACTTTGCTTGTTTTTATACCGAGCTATTTTCACTAAACAAAAACCTCACAGAAACCTTTCTGCATTTATCAGATAAGCGTCATTTAGTTTGTTTATTCATCAGTGTCTCACTTGATGACCTCCGGCTGACACACACGATGTAGATGATGTCAAACTGATGATGTCAGTCTAAACCTCACACTTGTGTCGTGTCTCTGTGACAGCTGGCTGGTGATAATCCTGGAGCAGGTGCCACGGCCAAACTGTCATCTAGACGGCCATATGGCTCCTAGTGATTTCAGAAACCAATCATATGCAAATGTTCTGTAACAACATGTTTCTTTGGCTTGTTTCACTTTTTAACATCACAACACTTTTTTCGGAGATGAACGAGCTGTTTTTCTGGCTGGTAGATCTGGAGGAAACACAGTTTTCTTTATTCAGAAAGAAGACGAGACGATGGAGATGGTGGTCTAGTGGGTTAAACCAGTGAACTGGTAAATCAAAAGGTTGCTGGTTCGATCCCAGCAGCCACCACCAGTGTGACCTTGAGCAAGACACTTTACTCCATGTTGCTCCAGGAGGATTGTCCCTGTAATAAGTGCACTGTAAGTTGCTTTGGATAAAAGCGTCTGCCAGATGACTAAATGTAAATGTAATGTAAATGAGTACGAGTTTGAATCCAGCCAGCATTATTTCTGATCTTTTGACCTGATAAAGCTCCAGTGTTCAAGTTAGTTTGTAGTTGTTGTGATTCTTTGTGTTGCTACATCAGATGTGATTTTAGTCGAGAGCAGGTTGTGTCACATTCAGACGTCACATCTTCTCCATTGAGTTTAGAGAAAGTGAACTCGTGCCAAACCAGTCAGCAGATTCTGCCTCATCCAGAAAGATTTACACCGCTGAGGAGTGAAATATTGACAGACATAAAAGAAATCTATATAATCTCTCTTTTGCTTGATCAGTTTTGCTCAAGGTCACTCGAAGTAAAAACACACCCGTATATAAATCAAATAATAATAAATGGTTGCACAGCAGATGTTCAGCAATGCACCAGAAGAAAACACATGTAGAGCCTCCTGGACTTTATTAATCTTCATATATGCACACATGATGGGATAGATGGGATTAGGGCAGTTATTCGTATCAAGAATAAAAGTTTGTGTTTATATAATATTTGTCTGTGTACTGTGTATATTAATTTTGCATTTATAAACACATACACACATGCAGAAAAATGTATCAATGTTTATATATAATTTAAATTATTGGTAACTATAAATTAATGCTAGATTTTTCCTAAATATATATGCATGTATGTATATGTTTGTGTGTTTATAAATACAGAACTATTATGAACACAGACATGTGACCCTGGATCACAAAACCAGTCTTAAGTAGCACAATAACATTTGTAGTAAAAGATAAAAATACATTGTGTGTGTCATGATTCCACTATCATGTCATGGTTATTCTTGTCTTACAGTGGAGTCATGGCATAAGTCCTTGGGTTTTGTGTGAGTAGGACATGTCCATGCTTACTTATTGGCTGACATGTGCCTTCTCATGTCTTGTCTGTGTTTTCCCTTCATCTCGTTTCCTTGTTAACTTCCCATGATTGTTTCATTACCCACACCTGTCCCTGCCAATTATCCTATGTTCGTTTCCCTTTAAAACACCCTCTTGTCTCTTGTCTTGTGCTCTTGGACTGTTAGATGTTACATGGTATTGTGTGGCGTTCATTGTTCCTGTTGCAATCCGTAAAGCTGTGTCTTGTTCCTGTACCCTGTATCCCTGAAACCTTTGTTCCATAATTGTGTCTACTCGTGTAAGTTTAGTTTTTGCATCATTTAAAGTGTTTGTTTTCTAGTTAGTAAGTCCGTGTCTCTGATTTCTTAAGTCATCTTGTCTTGTTGTTTTCCCCCTCGTGGGTTTTTGTTTTGCCTTTTTGTCTTGTTTTATATCAATAAATTCCTTGTTAACCCCTCAACCTCTGAATCTGCCTGCACTTGGGTTCTTCACATCGAAGTTCATGACAGAATCCAAGAGCCATTATTGAACCCAGTAGGCAAGATGTACGGGTCCAAGCGAGCCTGCCAGACTCACTATCTGTGTAGTATCCGTCAGGAGGATGAAGACCTCGACAGCTACACAGACAGGTTCCTGGAGGCTGCGTCGGAGTCTGTATTTGGGGAGGAGGAAGTGTCTGAGATCTTCAACCACGGTCTCAGGGTCCCTCTATCACCAGCGGAGATGAGGAGGCTAAACCCACTGGACTTTGATGGGGTTCTTAGGTTGGCCATGAGCCGGCTAGAGTCCAGGAGTCCTATCCAGAGCCTCAACCCATCTCCGTTGGGTGTCATTCAGGAGGGTGAAGCCCTGCAGATCAGGACCTTGGGCCTCTCTCCACTGTCCGCATCCTTTCCACCATCCACTAGCCTCCGTGGACGGCGCCAACGGAGGGAGTCGTGGGACTCCCCGTCCGACTCCTCCAGCACGGAGCAAACCGTGCCTTCCACCGCTTCTCAGCCGTCGGCCGCATGTCCTGTGGGCCGCTCAAGGAAGAAGAAGCCGAGGAGGAGAAGACAGCCCAATCCGGTGCTCCAGAGTCCGGAGGTCTCGAATCTATTGGTTCCTGTTCCGGCGGCCCCGAGTCCAGAGATCCTGTGTCCCCGAGGTCCCAGACCGGTGCCAGCAACCAGCTCCCAGTCCGGTGCAGCAACCAGCTCCCAGTCCGGTGCAGCAACCAGCTCCCAGTCCGGTGGAGCAACCAGCTCCCAGTCCGGTGGAGCAACCAGCTCCCAGTCCGGTGGAGCAACCAGCTCCCAGTTCCGGAAGTCAGGAGCAACCAGCTCCCAGTCCGGTGGAGCAACCAGCTCCCAGTCCGGTGGAGCAACCAGCTCCCAGTCCGGTGGAGCAACCAGCTCCCAGTCCGGTGGAGCAACCAGCTCCCAGTCCGGTGGAGCAACCAGCTCCCAGTCCGGTGGAGCAACCAGCTCCCAGTCCGGTGGAGCAACCAGCTCCCAGTCCGGTGGAGCAACCAGCTCCCAGTCCGGTGGAGCAACCAGCTCCCAGTCCGGTGGAGCAACCAGCTCCCAGTCCGGTGGAGCAACCAGCTCCCAGTCCGGTGGAGCAACCAGCTCCCAGTCCGGTGGAGCAACCAGCTCCCAGTCCGGTGGAGCAACCAGCTCCCAGTCCGGTGGAGCAACCAGCTCCCAGTCCGGTGGAGCAACCAGCTCCCAGTCCGGTGGAGCAACCAGCTCCCAGTCCGGTGGAGCAACCAGCTCCCAGTCCGGTGGAGCAACCAGCTCCCAGTCCGGTGGAGCAACCAGCTCCCAGTCCGGTGGAGCAACCAGCTCCCAGTCCGGTGGAGCAACCAGCTCCCAGTCCGGTGGAGCAACCAGCTCCCAGTCCGGTGGAGCAACCAGCTCCCAGTCCGGTGGAGCAACCAGCTCCCAGTCCGGTGGAGCAACCAGCTCCCAGTCCGGTGGAGCAACCAGCACCTTGTTCCGTCCAGCCCTTGTCAGGTCCGGCATTCCACCCGGCCGTCCAGCCCTTGTCAGGTCCGGCATTCCAGCCGGCCGTCCAGCCCTTGTCAGTTCCGGCAGTCCAGCCCGCGTCTAGCCCGACAGTCCAGCCGGGGCCTAGTCCGGCTTTCCAGCCGGGGACAAATCGGACTCCCTCCAGAACCCCTGCAAAGCCATCCGGGGCTCCGCGCCCGCGAGCGCCACCCCGGACTAAGACTGTCCCGCCCTGTCCCAACCCTTTTGTTCCGCCTCCTTTGAACCCTTGTTTAGCCCCACCCCCCCTCCCATGTTTGTTGTTTCTATTGTCTCACCCCAATCCATGCGTTATTCTGTATTGTTTACCTTTGATCTTGTTTACCATGTTTTGTCTGGTCTTGTCTGTATCCCAGTCTGTCTTGTCCTGTTAGTCTGCCCCTTGATGAACACCTGGAGGTGTTCATTTGGGGGGGGGCTTATGTCATGATTCCACTATCATGTCATGGTTATTCTTGTCTTACAGTGGAGTCATGGCATAAGTCCTTGGGTTTTGTGTGAGTAGGACATGTCCATGCTTACTTATTGGCTGACATGTGCCTTCTCATGTCTTGTCTGTGTTTTCCCTTCATCTCGTTTCCTTGTTAACTTCCCATGATTGTTTCATTACCCACACCTGTCCCTGCCAATTATCCTATGTTCGTTTCCCTTTAAAACACCCTCTTGTCTCTTGTCTTGTGCTCTTGGACTGTTAGATGTTACATGGTATTGTGTGGCGTTCATTGTTCCTGTTGCAATCCGTAAAGCTGTGTCTTGTTCCTGTATCCCTGAAACCTTTGTTCCATAATTGTGTCTACTCGTGTAAGTTTAGTTTTTGCATCATTTAAAGTGTTTGTTTTCTAGTTAGTAAGTCCGTGTCTTTGATTTCTTAAGTCATCTTGTCTTGTTGTTTTCCCCCTCGTGGGTTTTTGTTTTGCCTTTTTGTCTTGTTTTATATCAATAAATTCCTTGTTAACCCCTCAACCTCTGAATCTGCCTGCACTTGGGTTCTTCACATCGAAGTTCATGACAGTGTGGGTCAAAATTGTCAATTTTTCTTTTATGGCAAAAATCAATAGGATATTACGTTTCTTGGATTGTATGGTATGTTTGTGGTTTGTTTTTTATGGAATCGCATGTGTGATCTGTACATCAATCTTGCATAAGAAGAAATCATTTTAACATCACATGATTTTTATTTCAAAATATGTGCATGACAAAATTTTAGAAAATGTTATTAGGTTGAAAGTCTTTTGATACGTTAAGCAAAGCTGTTCAAATGCAGAGAATTATTTTATTTTGAGCTGGGAAATGGAAAACCATCATTAAAAATCCTGATGAAGAATCTTAAATCCTCTGATTTAATACTGTACAGTTTGAGGATTCTGATGGGAAGACACGATGGACAGAATCTTCTGCAGTTTTCCGGGCATTCCGCCCAACTCATAAATGAAGGTTAATGTCTTATTAGACCAAAAAAATGTCAGAAAGATTTTTGAGATAATAAGTTGTTTTCCCAAATGTCTCTCTTATGATTAAACATGTCTTTACTACACACTGTTCATGTTCAGGAGTAATAACATTATTAAGCCATTTATATGGATTACATTATTAAAAATAATTACATCCGATTACATGAGCAGAGTCATTTTAAATCATTGCATAATTATTTGTAAATGTAAAATTACAACCCAAATCTTTTCATAGTATTCAGATGTTTTATCGTAGAACAATCACTAACTATTACATGTTTCATTAAGTCAATTAAATAATAATTTGTCACTTGAGTACTCTACTTTTTTTTCTTTGTCAACATTTAAGTGTCCCGTCTCTTATTCAATGGATTACAAAAAACAGTGGAATACAAATATTTAAGAAAGCAAACTTTCAAGTTTATAAAAAGAGACATGTTTTCTCATTTTTATCTTAAGAGTGTATTGTCTTTGCATCTTGCTGAGTCTGAATGTATGCAATGTGAACTATACTATTCCATATATAAATAAATCATTTTTTTCTTTTGTTGGTATGACAGGTGTTGACGTGTGTGCCTCAGGGACAAGGAGAAACGCTTCAGAAGAAAAGCTCAGGATGGTTTCTAATGGAACTCAATGAGCTGATGATGTATCTTGTGTCACCGCAGATCTGCTCTCTGCTTTAATGCCTACTGGAGTTTTTCCAGAAGCGTCTTTACCTGAAGCTCTTTCCTGCACTCACCAGCGGCTTTTAACACGGATCGATTCTTCCTTTCCAATTCCATCATTGTTGCATTTTATGCCCAAATAAGACGTAACTGCTTCTAAAGATAGACCCCGATGAGCACAGCTGAACCAGTCTAAAGATCTCACACGATGTTAGTTTGAGAAATGTATCACTGAAATATACTTTCTTAATCTTCCATAAGACTACAACTGAATATATTATGCAGATTGCAATATGTGAAATCTGTTATATTTAAAGAAAGAAACATAAACTGAACTATTAACACAGATGTTTACTAGAAACTGTGACCTGATGGCATTAAATCATTTAATTAAATGTTCATTATAGTGGCAAGTTTTCAGTTTTTTTAATGCATGGATATACAGTAATAATAATAATAGCTTTATTTTATAAGCGCCTTTAAAAGTAGCATCTCAAAGCGCTTCATATAAGAATATAATAGTAATAGAAATTCACAATTACAATAAAATTCAAGGAATATAACAAGATAGAAACAAGCAAAGAACAGACAAGAATAAAAACAGACAAAATATATACTGAACAAATAATAAGCAAAACTAAATAAAAACTAGATTTGCACATAAATCACATAAAAGCAACCCTAAAAAAGTTGAAAGATTTTTAAAATAGCATGATATTCTGCATTTCTAATTTCATGGGGTATCACTGTAAAAAATGAAAAGTTGACCTAACTTAAAATTTCAAGGCCACTCATGCACAGCTTTTTTGAGTTAACTCAACTTTTGGCCAAGAATTTCATCTCACTCAATTAACTGAGTAATGTCACATGACCATCAATTGAAAATAAATAGTTGAACCAACTGAAATGAATATGCAACAACCAAATTTCTGAGTTAATTCAACTATGGACATAAAGATTATGTTTCATATAAATGTATTTATTTAAATAACTGCGTAAGTTGTTTGTGTTCTAAACATTTTGGTTGTGGCCTCACTGCGTCATTTACTTCAGACCTCAACACTGAGCACATGAGCACAATCATGCTTAGACTCATCAAACTAATTAAACATCATATAGTTAAAAAAGAAACTCTAAATACTAAAGATAATTTAAATTGACAACAAAAACTAAAAATATACCCAGTTAACACTAAAATAGCAATCATTTTATCATTTTAACCAGCTATTTGAAAATTCTGCAATGCATGCTGGGAACTTTCAAACACTAGAATTGTTTTTTGAGATTCCACAGTTTGGCAAGTTGGTCAAACTTCTTGACGCGCTTTGGACAATAACTTAGATTTCCAAGTACAGTCAACATAAGAATCTTTGTTGGTACCATGTTTAGACTCATTTTGTTCACCATCCTCAAAATAATACAGAACATTCTTCTTCTTCTACTAAAATAACGTTGTTCAAGTTACTTTATTACCTTTGTTGGGAGAACAATTTGAAGTTGTATTTTTTTACAACAATTTATGGGGAAGTCCATAATTTTGGATTCAGAGAGGATAAAGCCCTATAGCACATGGATTTTCAGTGAGTTGCCAGAGCTTCGGAGGTATTTGCAATATTTTATGCTGAGCTATCTCAAATCCAATTCACAAATGATAAATACAGATCCCATCAGGAGCATCACCAGAGTCATTTGAATGTTGCTTTCAGCTTTTTCATTTAATTGAAGAATCTTTTCAGATTAAAGTTTATTTAGAGTTTTTCACATGACAGAACGCATCTGCAATATCCTGGGTGTTAATTTGTTATTTGTGAGTGTTGAAATGAAGAGCAGTTTTAACACGACTCGAGCAGCACACCAGTGTGAAAAACACCAGGAGCCAAAATAGATCAGAATAGAGTTAAAGTGTCACTCTTTACTCCAGAGTTAAAGGGAAATAAATCCTTGTGCTTTGTTTTCAACTCTGTCAAGTGTCTGTACAGCTGTCATACAGTGTTAAATGACACGCTCACTTTCAACAACTCTGTAAAGATTGACACGACAACACTTTGTGAGTCGATCTGAGCTCTTATCAGAGAGAACTGATGGTCATTTTGCTGTGTGATGCTGCTGACATTATGTGATCGACAAAACACACACGCACAGGGACACATTTACACGATAAAAAAAATGATTCGTTTTTTTTTGTTGTTTCGACTTACAATTTTTAGGCAACCAGGTAACTCATTTCTTAACTATAAAACATTAGTTAACTTAATGAATTTGTTGAAAACTCATTATAATATTTTTAAGTTGAATTAACTCAAAATTTTATGGCCACCAGAACTTATTTTTTTAAGTTGAAAAAACAGAACAACAAAAAATATTTTTTTAGAATGCAGGACAACAGTCAGGACAATTTCAATGATTTTTGGTTTGTTATGATGTGTTATTAAAGTAAAGCATCGTTTGTGCAACCTTGGATCATTTGTGAAAATAAATCTTACACAATCTCTCCAGCGACAGAAATAAACCCACACTTATCTCGTATAGATTGGAAGGGAGTGAAAGTGCATCATACTGTTATTGTATTTCATGGATCACACACTTTCTGACAGCTTTCCATCGAGTTCACATCAAATCACAAACAGCGAACATTCAGATTTAGTATTACACAGAAAAACACAAAAAGGTTTTAAAGGCCATAATATTCATATCTACCATTACAGGAAAAAGTCTCCTGAGTTCCCAGAAGATGATATTCTGCAAGCACCTGCTGTATCAAATGTGGACGCGTCAGGCTTTGTCTTTCCAGCCCATTATAAAGTAACACGTCTCAAATCTCCGCTGACCTTACAGAACCTCGTTCCTCACAAATTATTGACACGAGCAGAGGAGAGAATAGGGTTTCAATGAAAACATGTTCATGGCAGTATATAAAAGCTAAGCGAGACAATATAAGCCGCTGTCAGAATCCACCGATACCAGAGATCAGACTCCTCAACATTTACTTTGAACAAGAATCCCAGAAAGAGAAGAGCTGATTTAGAGGTGTGTTTATTTCTGACAACTCTCGAGAGGAAAAAAGTCTATTCTTACAAAACTTGTGTTTGT
Source organism: Triplophysa tibetana (assembly GCA_008369825.1). NCBI lineage: Eukaryota > Metazoa > Chordata > Actinopteri > Cypriniformes > Nemacheilidae > Triplophysa > Triplophysa tibetana. The sequence goes on along the minus strand of CM017909.1, from coordinate 21,815,079 downwards.
CAGTGCTGGTTAGATTTGTGACTTTACACCCACAGTAACATCAACACACTTACTGTATTTCACTCTAATGACGCTTTCCTCCTCAATAAAACAGAAAGAAGCATATATATATATATATTGTCTTGAAATAGTTTTTTAGTCACTTTTCAAACAGTTTATGAATAAAATGTAAGTTACAAAACTTGGTTGCTGGGGTGTTGCTAACTGGGCCAAAAGTTTTTACATGATGATAATATTCTGCTTCTAAGCCAGTTGTTTGTTTAAAGCTTTAGGTTAGATTTTTATTTGGCTTCTGAATCAATAAAAGGTGTGTTTGTTTGTGATTTTCTTGATGGATAATACATGTAAATATCACAAATTTATCTTAATCCCGAGCTTTCATTTTTTGTGATAACCCAAAAGCCAAAATAATCTTAAAGTTGGCTTAAGAAATACGCTGTAAAAACAACTAATTTAGCCTACATCATTTTTTTGTTTATTTGTGCAAGTTTAGCACACTGTTTTGTTAAGTAAAAGTAAAATAAGTAAAATTACTTTTAAAAAAATTGTTCGAAAATGTGAAAAATAATTTTGTGAAACTTTCTTTAGAAAAATGAGTGCAAAATAAAACTTTTTTTAAAACTTTTTTCAAACAGTTTTAAAAGTAATTTTATTTTAAAAAATGTCAAATTATTTAAAAAAAAGTTTGAAAAGTTTAAACAAAAAATGTTTAAGATTTTGCACACATTTGTTTTAAATGAAATTTACACAAACTAAATGACACAAATTTTTTGGGAAAATCTTACAAGTGTATTTTACAGTGAACTTTGTCCATGCAGTGCTAATAAAACTATTCAATGTGCTAATAGTATTCTTTTTTCAACTAAAAATAAGAAAGTATACTTTGAGTCTATTTGATGTACTTCTCATAAAACAACTGTCACTCTTGAAGTGGCTTAAAAATACACCTTGATGAACTAAAAAGTACACATACTGTATACTAGTACATGTATTGACAAGATAAAGTAGACTTAAAACATGTTCTTGAACTTTGCTCAGGTATGCAATATAAAATGAACAAAATGTATTTATTTTTTGTTTGTTGGAAAGGATAGTTACATGTCAAAGAGAGCAACAGTATACACAAACATGCATACAAACTACTGCATTCCTCAGTCTGATCCACATCTGCGTGACAGCAGAACTTCTGTTATAATGAAGTGTAGTCTCTTAATAGAGTTCAGAACAGAAATGAAAATATTCTGCACACGAAGATGTGTTTAAAAGCATTGCCAGGACCTTGAGGGAGTCAAACGGTTTTCCTTCCAGTAGAGAACACGACTTCTTCACTTTCATTGATTTCTCACTCATTAATGGTCCCAGCTATTTAAACACACCACTCAATACACACACACACACACTGGCTGTTTGCCACATCAGCAAACCCTTTAATACCCAGTTACCCAGATCTTGGCCTTGATCAACCCTGAGCAAATGTGTGAAGGTAATGAGAGCTTCACTGGGTCGAAAATGATTTACTATTGGGCCATTCCAGCATTATGGAAGTGACATAAAAATGCTCAGAGAATGAATTTGTTGCGAATATTGAACCATCTGTTAATAATTTTCCAAAATATAAAAAAAATCATGATAAGTGAAATAAACATGCGTTATGGATGTGACAAAAAATGGACGCGTTTTTTGGGAGACGATTAACTTTGTAGGATTTCTGTAAAATAAAATGCACAATCCTGAAGCAATAATACCCAATGAATGGAGAAGTGATGCCTCTTTATCGAACATCAAATAGTTACTTTATTTTAATTTTCATGTTTCCATTTATGAGGAATATATAGCGTTATGGAAGTGACTATCCTGAAAATGGCTCTTACCGGACTATGAGAAATCATCCAGTAAAAATAAAACACACACTTTACACATTTGAAGAGAGATCTCACATGGGTATTTAAACCACCAAATGTTAAAATCTAAGCTGTTACCATAGTAAAAATCGCTGGTAAAAACGTGGTAAGGTTGACATTTTCATGGAATTGCCCTATTGTAGAAAAAACGAATAAACCATATAAAATAAAATAAAAACATAATAGGCAGCTTCAGATCGTAAACAAGTTTACTGTGATGTAGGCCTATAAAACTTCACAAATGGGCAAATCATAAGACTGGTTGAAAAGATCATTGCAAGACACTCTATACAGATGAAAGCGCTTAATACTTTGGCCATATAAAAATCCCGTTATATCAGAATTATAATATAATCTTATAATATAGGAATTTTCTTATTAAAGCTCATAAAAACATTTCATATTATAAAAATAAACTGAATTAATCTTTGCACAAACTAATTTGTTTGGTTTTACGCATATGAACATGAGAACTGTAATCACATTTACATTTTTATTACCAGTAACAGATTATGAACTCAATGTTTCTATGTCTCACTCGTGAAGCCGGAGAATATTTCTAGCAAATGATTTAAACATCACATGAGCATTTTTACATCAGTAAAGAGGTTCAAACTCTTTTATCACCTCTGTGATGAGCCAATTCCATCAGTCCCAGCTGATGATGTATCTATCAGATTTATGTGATGCCCGCTGGGCGATCGACATCTGTCCTCATATTCCTCATAAAGAGTTTTACTATCATCATTAATTACAGAATTTAAAGTGCCTGAGAGGATTTTAGTCAGCCAATAATGTTCATTTATCATCGTCTGTAAGTGAGTGACTTTTAGTATGTATTCAGAAAAGATGAATTCACTTGTTGCAAATGTTGTGCAATTGTCCTTTAAAGAAAAGCTCGATCCATTTAGTCATTCACAAAACGTTTATCCTGCTTTGGGTTTACGTGCAGTTTATCATCCTCTTCCACAGCGCTTAAAAGTGAAAGCCGCTCGGCCTCAAAGGAATAATATTGAATTTTTCTCTAAGATGGATTGGAAGTCACAATTAAATTGAGTCTGTTGCCTGACCTGAGCATGCCAGCAGTTTCTGATGGAAGTTACTTGCTTTCAATCTGATAGACCGCCACATCTTTCACAATATTTTGTGCACCATTACACAATGAAAAAGATGATTAACATAAAAACTAAGCACATGTTGCACATAATAAAGTCAGCATTTTGTTTTCTGCGTTCAAGTTACCTAATTTATGTTTGTTAAATAAACATTTTAGACGTTAAGAATGAAACAATAAATATTTGTTAACATTTCATCCTTTCATTTAACGTTCCCCACATTCATGTTTTAGTTAATGTTACATCAAATTTTATTTTATCTTTAACAAGTTACTGATTTAACAGAGCTTAAAAAATCACATTTAAAAATTTAACCTAAGTCTAAGCAACAATGAACAATGGTTGCCACAATACTCAAAAATATAGCAAACTGCTCTAAAACTCAAAGATAAATAAAAATGTAACACTAACAAGTGCTTCTCTTTACTAAAGACACACCGCTCATCACTTAATTAAGAAAATATATTTTAAAATGCAGTCTTACGCAAAGCATGCTGGGAAATATAATCCTCTGCCTGGTTGTAACGAGTCTATGTTACAACACAAATCCTTCGTGTAGTGCCTACATAAATTGATTAAGTTACATAACTGAACATGCATGAATCACGTCAGGTTTACATTCTGATGTGTCATTGAACTGTTCTGAAATAAATTTCAAGTCTAGGGCAAAACATCACACCGGAATTAAGATGCAATACATACATTTTTAAAGGTTTTCCTCCTTATTATCAACTCTGTTTGAAACATAAAACTGCAAGACTATTCACATACGTGGATTAAAAATGAAGTTTTAGTTAACAAGCCACCGTTTGGTCATAAGGAGACAAACCCAGCCGAGGGCTTAAATGTTGGTTATTATTTGATCCAACCATATTTGACCAAAAGTCAAGTAATGACTTTATAGTTTTAGAGTACTTTGTTGAAGTAACTTGCTAACTTTGTCTCCCTGAAGTCAAATTCCAAACATTTAACATCTGTTATCAACCTGCGGGGCTGTAAAATCCAGTAACTTCCTCACAATATGCACAGTGATAAAGAAGATTATTTTTACAAAAGCAACCAAGAAATGTTTCAGCCAGAAAAGTATTCCCACAGCTAAATTAATTATTTGGAAGTTACATTTAAAACCACCGTAACACATTTTATTGCAAATAATTAAAACTAAAACTTTACATACACACAACTTCTTGCATTCTGTATGTATAAACGTACAACTGCACATGATTTTTGTTTTACTAACAAAATGATACTTTAAACTAATGTAATTATATTATGGACAGTGATTCCACACAACAGAAATATGTTATCTCTACTCTAATACTTAACACAATGTTGACTCTCCCTTTTCAGCCCCATGCAAAGCATGATGGGAAGTGGAAATCCTATTCCTATTTTCTATAACGCTACTTTGAAACAACTAAATTCATTAATGTATTTCAACTCAAATGGATTAAGTAAAGTCATTGTGTTAACTTGATTTATTTAAGTTATTTTTGATCTATTTGATTGAAACATCTTCATTCAAAATGTAAACATTTGGTCAAGCCAAAGCATTACTGTTTTTAGTCCGTAAAACACAATGCAATTGTGTTTCCACTTAAAACCTTATACAATGGTGTTAAAACAAAATAAATTGCTTAAAGTGAACAGTATCGTAAATCCTTTTTTTTAGTGAACCCAATGGGCACCTGCATCACAGCTGTTGTTTACTTAGTTACTTGTGGCCAAACCCACAAAGTGTAAAACAAGAGCGAGCTGTTATACTTGCTTACCTCGAGACAGCATGTTGACCGGAGCCAAAACCATATTACTGTGTCTCTAATGTGGTTTAATGAAGCAAAGGAGATTTGATTTATGTTTGCTCTGATGGAGGAAGAGTCTATTCTGTTTTCAGAAAAGCAGAGCTTTAAAACTGCTGCCCTGAGGTGAAGCGCTCCAAAAACCAACACCATAAAACCAAATTGAAGAAACATGTTTCATTAAACCTCTAATGGGAATGAACGCAGATATAAACTCTGCATTCTGGTTTCTCGTTGGGAATCTGATCAAGCTTAAAGAAGCCTAGCGGTCGATTGCCACCATTAGTTTAAAAAACAAACGTCGGTTTTGGAGACGGTGAAGTTAATGGATGCAGCGCCGGCGTCTAATGAGTACTGAAACCGCCCCGCTGTCATGTTCAAGTCTAAAACCTTCAAAGCCACACGAGGGCCATTCGCCGAGCCATGCATTTTTCAATTTGGAAAGGTGGTTGTGTAAGGTATTTTTAACATTCTATGAGACAAAAGAGTGACCCTAGCTGCTAATAAACTTCTCATCGTGTCATCTCCGTAAATTAATGCTAATAAATGATCTCTGCTGCGTTATCAGTTTCTTTGGTCGACGTGATTTATTGGAAAATTAGTTAAATAAATAAGCTCCCGGGACAAATTGTCCTGTTAAGATGGAAAAATTGTGAGGTGTTCAGCAAATCCTGATCAAATCTCTCTCCTTCACTGCATCCGTCCTAAATGGAGAAAATGAATGCGCAGGAGGAGAGTCGAGACCTTGGATAGTGTGAGCCAGACTGCAGAACCGCACACACACTCATTCATTTGATTCACTTCAACCTTCACAATCAGCAACTATCAATTCACACGAACTTATTAAATGCATGAATGATTACAATCACTGCATCCTAACGTTTCTTTGCCAAACTCTCTGACAGAACAATGCTGCAAGATAAAATGTGACCCTGGACAACAAAACCAGTCTTATGGGTACATATGGGTTTTTACATCATCTGAAAGCTGAATAAATAAGCTTTATATAGATGTATGAGTTGTTTAAATGGGACAATATCTGGCCAAGATACTCTGGAATCTGAGAGTGCAAAAAATCTAAATGTTGAGAAAAAATTGTTGTTGAAGTTGTTTATCAGAGGCACTATAGCACTATACGTTTTTAGGTATCTAAGGTAGAAAATGTATAAAGAATCTTCAAGGGAAAATAATCTTTACTTAATATTCTAATGATTTTGGCATAAAATAAATATCTATAATTTTGACCAATACAATGTAATTTTGTCTTTTCCTAAAAATGTTCGTGTGCTTTTTAAGACTGGTCTTGTGATCCAGGGTCACATATATTCATGTATCCATTAAAGCGGTAAAATTTAGGTCCAAAAAGGCAAAAGCATACAATAAAATAGAATAATTTACATTCTTTCATTTGCTTAAATTCACACTTTTTACTCCAGGCAGCAGATCATTCAAGCCTTTCAATTATGTGCCATTAAAGCAAGCAGAATTGTTTTGTGTTGTCTTCAAAACTTATGGGTAACACTTTAAAATAATGTGTTATAGATTAACATGAGTAAATGCATTAGCCAACATTAGATAATGATGAACAATTTAGTTTTTCAGCATATAATAATCAATGTTAATTCATGTCAATACAGTTATTCATGATAGTTACTGTTAATTTCGGCATTTACTAAAACATTATTAACATTAAACATTGTCACTGATGACATTAAATAATGCACCAAAGATTAACATTAATAAATGCTGTGTTAGTATTGTTCATAGTTCATTTAGTTCAGTTTTAATAATTAGAACCTTATAGTAAAGTGTTATGTTTTGAAAATGAGCTCTGTTAGACCCTTAAAATGTGCTTTTTTCATTGTATGACTGCCGTAATTTGACTGAACTGCACATTTTTAAAGTAATGGGAATCCCTATTGAGAATAATGAGAATTAATAAACAACTCAAAAGCAAAGTGTGCAGATGCATTACAGTAATGAGAATTTGGGGACAAAATGTGCCTCACTGTCAGGAACATAATGTGAATAAATATAACAGAAATGCAAAACATCTTAAAGGGGCCGTTCACACCCAAATATTAAACTCATCAGTCTCGTGTTCCTACAAAGCCATCACATAAACTTGCTCATGATGGTGAACACACACACGAACGTACAGACACACAGACACACACATGCACGCATACACACACAAGAACTAAAACAGATTTTGTCAGGCTTTGCGTCTTAAAAAAGTGTGAAAAATAAAAGAGACGAATTTGGAAAATGAGAATCTCCTTAACTATGAAAGTAATAATATTTTCCTCTGGCTCAGAGAAGTGGATCTGTACCAGCTGAAACTCCAGGACATAAGTGCACAATTAAACTAAAGCGCTGTCACTTTTGCTTGACAAATAAGCAATTCCTTTTGCACTAGCCATTAAAATGAATACAATCAAGAATTAAAAAGCTTCAGGCATACACATCTAAAGATAATAATAATAAATGAAATGGGGGAACGTTGTGATTTTTCTGTCCTGGTTATATGAATAATAGATGACACAAAATGGGCAGAAAATGAGGCAACAAGTAAATGACGCTGCATGTTGCCGACTTCCATTAGCTAAATGAAGATCTGCCATAAAAGAACAGAAAGTCAACGGCACAAACCGTTTCAAAACTTTCAATGACCTTCAATCACACCCTATTCAGATGTTCTTTCTGCTCGCACCCTGATGAGATGTTCATCTAAATATATCTTTAAAGGATTCGTTCAGTGGCACTTAACACGTTTGAGAAGATCTTACACCTCTAAAACACAACATCCCAGTTCAGTTTTCATTCACAGGGTTGTTTTTCTGCAAGAGTCTGTCTGGACTATTAATGCATATTCATCGCTCTTTTGGTTGTATTAATGATGAATGAATTCTCTTGGGTAAAACGGAAAGTTCTCGCTTCCAAATGTGACTCGCTTCTGTATCTCTCAGCACCAGGAGACGGTGACATTGTGAGCAGAAGCATGACAGATATCTGATGCATAAAGATTTGCTTAAAATATTCAAGACCTCTCGTGTAAAATGCAACAGGCGCGATTATTTAAAATGCGTTCATGCATGAGACAGAAAGAGAATTCGATATCACATTTCACCTGAGCTCCACCCTTCAGTTTATCTGATCGGTCACATTCAAGGGGTCAAAACGTGGATGGTTGGCGTACAATTTTGTATTCTCATGAAAGACATTTACGTTTGAATGACATCCCGTCCCAAATGAGAAGAAAACACTGCAGTATCATATACAACCGTATACTATAGCGGTAAAATTCCTAGATTCTAACGTGTTTACTTACCATAGTATATATTTATGTATTGTGTAGTAAAGTACATACTATGACATTAAGTAAAATTCATCAATTCACTATGGTAAATCCTACTGAATACTGCATTGCTAAATGTATTACAGTATGCCACATTTTATGACTGTTTACTACGGTTAATACTAAAGTAATATTTTCGAGTAGTATTTTTTCATGTGGGATGAAAAATTGCTCACAACAAGACCTGCATGTCTGAGCCAACCAGACAGCAAAAGACGTTTCGAACAATCACTTCAGAGATCTAAGATGAAAGTTCTCCTCGGTCAGCTGAAAACTTTTACGTTACAGACGCACCGCAATCTGAGGATGGATCGCACCAACAACGCAAGACCATCTACCCTTCAAAAAAAACATCTACACCATAAATAATCTGAAAGAGAATTTACAGAGACATCATTTCATGAATTTCTCTCAATGTTATATGCTGCTAATGAAATAAATGACAAACTGGGATATGTAAATCTGAATTTAAGAACCAATAGCTCATGATCTGCCATTATTCCAGAACATGAAACACGGAATCATATCACAGTCACAACCAACATTTCTGACTGACCTCAACGACTGGGATTATAACGCCATCCACAGCACTGAGTTTTACTTCAGAAAAGAAGAAAAACTATAAACAAATAATGAGCGTGAGATTAAGAAGTCTCATATCAAGCCTTTCAAAACACGTGAATAAAATACTGAGTCGTTTCCATTCATGGTTTGGGTAAAATATGGACAATACGATTAAGAATACATCCATATTTTACTCAACACACCCAGCATAATATATAACAATTAAAAAAAGTTTGATCAGATATAATGCGTCTCAAAATGAGTATTAAAGTGTCTAAGAGAATAAATGATGATACACAGTGCCAAAGTCTGAAACCACAGAGAACCTGGAAAGAAACAGGGAAGGACATAATGTAAAATGAGACACATTTGAGATTTTCTTTCTGGGTCACAAATCAAATTCCCTTACACAAAAATTTAGATGTTCTCGTTTCCAAAACACCTTGTGTTTCAGAGGAAGCATTTGTTGCCATAATTGCAAAAATGTTTCGCATGTGTAGTGAACTACAATAATTTGTGCTAAAAATATAATTTTCTATGAAAGTGTGCATGATAAAAAGATGTAAGGAAGAGTATTTTTGTGGGCTTAGGTGTTCAGACCCAACATATATTCTTCCTCTTAGTCCGTCCTAAAGCATCAATTTTAAAACATGTAAGTTAGAGAATTAAGTGTTTAGTCGTTAAACATCCGGCATATTCTCTTCATGTTCATAATACCTTTTGTAATACCTCAGATAAAAGGAGAAGTTCTTTGAAAAAATCTCCCCGTGGCATCACGTTCTATTCATCTGGACTCAAAGAGATCTTCCTAAAGACACCAAATTGAAACGTAAATGAATTTGTTCATTACATTAAACAGCCTGCTTTGAACCAGATCAGACTTAGAAAAGCAACCGAATCTGCATTTCAAAGAGTGGTTTGTAATTACACGCAGGTAGAGAACGGGTCAAGGAACCATGGCAACACCTGCTGCAGGCGACATGATGCTGATGCTGAGGAGCACGGCACGGCACCGCACGCACAAACAACAGCAACATCAGAGGAGAGTAAATACACCTTTTATTCAGAAGCTAAACATAAGCAAGATGGGCAAAAAAAACATAGCGCAACATCAAGAGTCTACATGGGCATTCTGAGTCAAACAAAAAAAATCATCAGGCATGTGTAGGGGATTTCTCGTTCGAGACTTGAATTTGTCCTCCTGTAAATATCTTTAAAATCCTCGTGGATTTTTCACATTCGTTTCCCAAAAAATGGGTTCTTGTCTGTCCTCTTAAAACCCTTCTATGAGGATCATTTATGCTAAAATCTCCAATAAGAATCCTGTACATAAACGTATGATTTCTTTTGACTTGTGATGAATTGGTAACACACAATAAGTCAGGAGGATCCTCCATGTATTCTTAAATAAACTTTTCTCGCTTTATAGGTTTACCTTTCAAAGGTTGTAGTATAGAGACATCAGTTCATAGTCAGCAAGTGCTGTGACCTCCAATGAATAAAAAGTGCATTGGGTAACAGCTATTCACTGTAATATATAAACCTGTCATCCAGATCTCTGTTCAGTGCGCAGAACGCATGATTGTCTCTGCAAAACTTCAGGATCCAAGCTCACGTGTCACTTTCCTCTCCGGGGAATATGTCCTCGTAGGCAGGAGGCAACTCGTGAAGTGGGAACGAGAACGGGTACGTGTGGTTAAGCTCCGGATTCGAGGGCGAATACCCCGGGAGCTCAATGGAGGGATGGCCCCTGCTGTGGACCTCCCCGTCCGTCTCGTCCAAGGCGTGAAACACTCCCAGGTTAATGTAGGACACCGGCTGAAACTCCCTGACAGCGAAGTTGCGCTCGTCGTTGAGGATAACGGTGCGCGCGCTCCGCCTCTGCATGCGACGTCTCCGGTGAACGCGCTCCGCTTGGTAGCGCTTAATAATCACCAAGTTCATGAGCCCGAGGAGACACTCCAGAGTGTTAAGTACGGTAGAAGCCACCAGACCCCTCTGGTAGACCTTCAGCCGGTCGCACGCCGAGTCTACATCCACCGTATCCTCGCAATAGTGCGCGTACTTTCTCTCCACCAGCGACACCGTGTCGCCGTCCACCACCGCGCCCGAGAACGCGGTGAGGACCCCCAGAAGAAACACTAAGATCCCAAAGAGGAAGAAATTCGCGCACCTGGGCTTGCCTTGGCAAAACACCAGCGCCGTCCCCATCAGGACCTGCCCGAGAGCCACCAGGATCCCCGAGTAAAACGCGCCGGCCACGGTGCTCAGATGGAAGTGCGCTCGCACCCTGGAGCCCAAAGCGACGCATCTGAATCCCACGACCACGGCGCTCACGGCGCAGACGAAAAGCACGCAGCTGGAGACGATGGTGCACAGTCCTTTGCCACTCAACTTCATTATAATCCTCCTCTACCTCCTCTCCTCCCGACTCCTTCATCCTCCTTTGTCCTCCTCGTCAGCTCTTCTGGATGCGCTGCTCTCGGATGGTGACATGACTCGCCGGTGGTTGCGCTCCGAATCGCTTCTCCGCGGATTATTAATTATGGATAGGCTCCTTCTGCGATAACAGCCCCCCGAAAGCAACCCGGAGGTTGTGGTCACCTTCATGACCCTGTCGCTCCATCCACCCGCGCATCGCTTGTGTGTGACGCTGGAGAGGGAAGTGTCCCCCTCTTTCACTGGAGATCCGCGCAGATCTGAACTTGGTCGAGAGTGTGCGGCTGGAGATCAGGGGACTGAGATCCGACCCCCTACTGGCTTCAATTGCCAACTGCTGAAATGTGTGTATTGTTAACAGCCATGCATGAGCACTCTCTGAAATCACACAGTCCAAGTGAATATAACAATGTCCAGGAAGGAAATAATGACATTCATTACAGTAGATCTGGGGCTCAAAGGTTTTATTTACTCCACCTGTAAAATAAGTTTTCCTTTAAGAACAAATAATGAACATTTGAGAGATTGCTAATAAATCAATATGGAAACTTATCAAAAACAAATAAATCATTTTTTTTTTAATTCAGCATCATGTATCAACAAAGCCCTTTCATATCATATCTGCAGGTATAATGAAAAACTTTAATGCTTTCTCAAGACTGAATAACATCACTGCTTTGTACACAAAATACACGCAAATTGCAAAAAACAAGATTCAAAAATAAAAACAAAGTGCAAAAACAGCTCAAGTTTCAAGAACACGTGTTGTAAAATGCACATAGATATAAAAAAATAAAGGAAAACTTTCAAGTTCCTACAAAACATGGGAAACTATTGCCACACAACCCTACACCTTAAGTAGAAAATAAAATGGTTAATGTTCTCCAGAGCAGCGTTTTAAAACACATCCGGTCGAACAAACATTTAAGTATAAATATTCAAATACAGGTCTAAATTATCCAAAGCACAGCTTAGCATTACAATAAAACAATACAAATTCTTAATGTTATCTGCATTCCAGAGACACAACAGCATTTTCATGTGGTTCTAGAAATCTTTTGAGCACCTGTTTGGAAAATGTTTGAGTGGATCTCCAGTGAATCTCTGCGTCACCTCTTACATAGATGTTTGATGTGCACATGATTGATCTTTTACAGGTACTCAGACGTGTCTCACATGCGCAGTCACACGCAGCTCCTATTTTTGGGAGCGTCTTGTGAGTGATGCAGAAAGGTGTTTGATGACGGTGGATTTTTCATCTGCACACACTAAGAGACACGGCAGAGGCCCACAAATGACTCTTTGTCTTGCAAATGAGCCCACTGCACCGAATCGGCATGAATTCATTGTTGCGTGCGCAGACGTTATGTGGAGCAGACGAGCTATTATCAGCATCGGTTTTTTTCTCGACAAAGTCAGAGATTTCTTCATCAAAAGCTTGTACAGGACAGTTTCACATCTAATTGGCTTTCTCGTTCTGTAAACCAGAATTCATTTGTTACTGCTGCTGTCACGTATCAAAGACATTGCGAAAGTTTGCCATTCCTTCCTAAATTAAATGCTCTCTTTACAATCACGTGTTAAAGAACAATGCGGTAACAATAGTTCCAGCTAAAAGTTCATAAGAAGTGACGTGAAATCGAGAAGTAAAATTAGGTTTGGTAATTTCAGGACTGGCTGCTTCCCGCGAGCCCCCCGCAGAGAAGAGGACTGTTTCTCTAATCCCCGGAGAAACCAGTTTATCAAGCCAATACATACGACATCAAAACGACGCAAATTACCCCCGAAAGCGCAAATCTGAACCACACAATCTAACAATTACCACCGTGAAGCTGGTAATCACACCAATTAACTGCGTTCTGTGCGAGGGGCGTCTCGCTGGCGTCTTATGTCGGACCTCACGCAGAGACTAAATGTGAAGTCTACAAACCATCTTGAAAAGTCAACCAAATGCAACTGTGAGTTGATAATTTTAAGGTAAGAAGTAAACGTTTTAAAGAAGAAAGCTTTTCAGGAAACTGGTCGGAGAAACAGAAATTTTTATTCAGAGCGACTGGAAGAGCAAAAGCGGACTTACATTATTTCTTGTGATGTTTTTGAGGAGCCATCAGACGATCGCTATCGGTCAGGACATCACTTATTGTGTCTTCAGAAGCTTCGTGAGCCACATAAGCTTTGAGAGAAAATGATAATGTTGAGTGAGAGTTAAAAATAAAGTGTTACGGTTATTATAATTATGTCATAGCTTTACTGTAGCTCAATGATAAGAGCATGACACCATCAATGCCAAGATCATGGGTCCGATCCCAGAGATTACACACTCAGAATTGAAACAAATGTAAAGTATAATGCAATGTAAGTCGCTTTGGATAAAAGCATCTTCCAAATGCATAAATGTAAATGTGATGTTGACACTCAATGTCAAACATAATGAAACATAAACAAGGCATTTAAGTGATTTAAATAAGACAAACTACTACACTGCAACAACAACAATACGATTGCAAGGATCTACGTATTTGTTTTAAATCAAAGGGATGTTTCACCACAAAATCAAAATTTCTCCATGTTTTACTCACTCTCAAGGCATCTTAAATGGATACGATTTTCTTCTGGAAGATCAATGCAGTCATTTTACTCCCAAACTGTAGAATGGTAGTGGTTGGTGGTTGACTTATTGAAGGTCCAAAAAGTGCCTCCATCGATCATAGAACTGCTCAACACGGCTGTGTGGTCTTAACAAAGGTCTTATGAAGCGAATCGATGTGTTTGTTTAAAGGAAATATCCATATTGAGAGCGCTATTAACGCTAATGTCTACCTTCCATTATCCCTGAGGCAGCACGCACACTGATGCTTGGCTTCCGGCAAATGACGGTAACAAAAGACGCGTCGAGCAGTTCTATGATAGATAGATAAACTTTTTGTCAACCACCTTCCAATCCCATTCTAACGCTTTGAAGTAAAATGATACGTGGGATTATAAAAGTTAGAGAGAGAGTTAGAGAGAGAGTTAGTGAGTGAGTGAATGAATGAATGAGAGAGAAAGAGAGTGAGAGAGTAAGTGAGGGTGAGTGATTAGACGTGAGTGCTGTGAGAGATGAGAAGGGATAGAGAAGAGAGAGAGAGTGACAGGGAGAGAGAGGGGGGAGATAGGAGTAGTGAGTAGAGGAGAGGGTGAGATGATGGAGAGAAGAGAGGAGAGTGAGAGAGTAGGAGAGAGAGAGTGAGTGAGTGAGTGAGTGAGGAGGGGTGAGAGAGAGAGAGAGAGAGAGGTGAGTCAGAGTGAGTGAGAGGTGAGAGAGAGGAGTGAGTAGATGAGTGAGGAGAGTTGATGGGGTGATGGAGTGAGAGAGCGAGTGAGAAGGAGTGAGTAGAGAGGAGTGAGTGGATGAGAGAGTAGGAGGGAGGTGAGAGTAGTAGAGAGTGAGGGTGAGGTGACGTGAGTGAGTGAGAGGAGAGAGTGAGAGGAGTGAGTGAGTGAGGAGAAGAGTGAGAGAGAGTAGAGAGAGAGAGAGAGTGAGGTAGAGAGTAGGAGAAGAGAGTGGAGAGAGAGAGAGATCAGTGAGTGAGAAGGAGTGAGTGTGAGTGAGGGGAGTGAGGGTGAGAAAGTGAGAGACAGAGAGTCAGTGAGTGAGAGAGTGAGAGAGAGAGCGAGTGAGTGAGTGAGTGAAGGTGTGAAAGTGAGAGACAGAGAGTCAGTGAGTGAGAGAGTGAGTGAGAGAGTGAGAGAGAGAGAGAGAGAGAGAGAGAGTGAGTGAGTGAGTGAGTGAGTGAGTGAGTGAGGGTGAGAAAGTGAGAGACAGAGAGTCAGTGAGTGGGTAAGAGAGTGAGAGATAGTGAGTGAGTGAGTGAGAGTGGATGAGTTAGAGAATGAGGGTGAGTAAGTGAGAGTGAGAGATAGTAAGTGAGTTAGAGAATGCGTTGGTTAGAGTGATAGAGAGTGGGCGAGAGTGAGTGAGAGAGAAAGAGAGAGAGAGTGATAGAGTAAGTGAGTGAGAGAGAGAGAGAGTGGGTGAGAGATAGTAAGAGAGAGTGAGTGAGTGAGTGAGTGAGTGAGTGAGAGAGGGTGAGAAAGAGAGTGAGTAAGTGAGGGTGAGAGAGAGAGAGAGTCAGTGAGTGGGTAAGAGAGTGAGAGATAGTGAGTGAGTGAGTGAGTGAGGGTGAGAAAGAGAGTGAGTAAGTGAGGGTGAGAGAGAGAGTCAGTGAGTGGGTAAGAGAGTGAGAGATAGTGAGTGAGTGAGTGAGTGAGTGAGTGTATGAGTGGGTGAGAGTGAGTGAGTGGGTAAGAGAGTGAGAGATAGTGAGTGAGTGAGTGTATGAGTGAGTGAGAGTGAGTGAGTTAGAGAATGAGTTGGTGAGAGTGAGAGAGAGTGGGTGAGAGATAGTGCGAGAGAGTAAGAGAGAGAGACAGAGAAACTTCTGATGTTTTTCCGGAGCAGGCGCTCATCAGCACGTGGAGGCACCAGCTGCTTTGAGGAATCCTGGGAGAATTAAAGCGTAAACTGGAGACATGGTGCCAACTAACTTTACAACAGCGGTTTTCTCACCATTGAAAATCTAAATGAGGAGACAAACAGAAAATCTCATCGGGAACGACACACAAACAGGCCTACAGCCGAGGAACTAGAGGATTTTTATGCCGGGGCTTCTGGTGGGAAGTCCTTGTAAAAAAACACTGATGCTTTTTATAAACATAATCTAGTAAATATGTGTAAATGAGTATTTTCTCCTCTAGCTGTTGTTCATACTTTAACTTTGTTTAACGCAGTGAAAACGGCCTCATCTCTCTATGACACACACACTCATTGCATCTGACAGCAACATGTCAAACAGAAGGTCAAACCACATTAAATGCAGAATGTATTTATATTGATTAACTGCTTGGAAAATTATATTACAGTGACATGTGACAGACCTCACCCTAGAGGAAGAGAAGACAGATATCGACTTATTTATATTAAAAACAATCTTAAAAAGTTGCACATGACTCAGAGATATTAGATTATAAATGAAAGACTTCAGCATTGTCGTCCATTGTAAGCTATGCGTTAAAGAGAGTTACCAAAAAATAACAATCAACCCGCATGACGTCTATTCTGATACACAAAAGATGTTTGGCAAAATATTTGCTTACATTGCATCTTTTTAACCCTAAAATGAAAACTTGATTAGTTAAGTGTACCATTATAACGAACGCCTCGTGAAACAACTTTACCTCTCCGTCGCTTAGCAACCATCATCTCCGTGAAGTTACGTTAAAATAAACGTGTAAACACAAACATTTCGTAGTAGGTACTTATGTTACACAGAGCAAGATAAAGCCTCGCAGGTGTCTCGCACGCGCACACAAGATGGCGGGGTGCCGATACATTAATTGTGAAGAGATGAGTATAAGTGTGGATTTGTTCATTTATTAAAGCTCTGTTTTCTGCGGTCACCTCTCAGGTTCTGCTAAAGGCCTTGCGGGACTCATGTTGCCCAAGCGCGGTTTTGTAAATCTCAAATCAGGTCAGTTGAGCTGTTTAATTGATTCACAAGAGGCCTTCTGCTGGGCTCAGGTGATGTTCTTTTGTGTTGTATGGTGTCTTGTACGTGTTTATAACTGTTAACTGTTGCATCGTATCAACCAGTAAAATGATTTAAAATCCGTGTTTATAGAGTTTCACCCTTTCTACCTTAACATTAAAGATTTTAATGCACGACGTGGAGGCCAAGATTGTTCAAAATTCAAACAAATTTATTGATGACTATAAGGGCGCTTTAAAGAGGACTTTTATTATGTCATGCTTGATAGAATGTTCCGTTTCTGGTTTCGCGTCTCCTTGTTCATGTCTCATATAATATAAAATAATAGAAAAAACTGGAAAATATTTGTCTGTTCAATTTTACACAGTCAGGATGGCCGAGCGGTCTAAGGCGCTACGTTCAGGTCGTAGTCTCCTCTGGAGGCGTGGGTTCGAATCCCACTTCTGACAACACTTTTTTTCTAGGATTGTATTACTTTGTATTGTATCCTTCTTACAATAAATTCGAGAATAACACATTTTCTTCATTTGTCAGCTTCTTTATTCATTTGAATAAGAAGTGTCTATAGGCTTTATGAGATAAATCCTTCTGCGTCTCAATTTGAAGGCAGGTTTTTTATTTTAACTAAAATTGTACAACCTCAATGACATATTAGTAGAAAAAAAGTGATCACTGGAGGATGCAGCCTTCGAATTGAAACGCAGCTCTTGTCTGGTCTGTGCTCAAGATGTAAAGGAACAAATTAATGAAAGTTATGAAATTATGTTATCAACTATTTGACATGCAAGGTTTTTTTTTACAACTTTCCGCCATCCCATACCCTGTGCAGTGCCTCCACAGAGGAGCCCTGGCTGAAATGAAGGGGTCGGGAAAATGTAATCAGCTCAATTCAGCACCACTTATACATTCGAAAGCCCAGGGGTATGTCTGGAATGATATAGTACATACTATTTTCTGACTGAAGGCAGTGTGCAGTATGGATTCCATTCACGAACTGGAGGTATATTAAATATGCAGTAGGTTAGGCCTAAAATAAACCTACATAGCTAAATAATCTTTGAAATAAATGTAAACTGAAAAAAAAGTAAAATGCTGCCATTAGGTGAATAAAGAAAACAATTAAACTGCGACAGCAAAATATAAATAGAGAAATAATAAAATGATTGCTAAGAATTAAAATGAATAAACTAAAAATATCAAGAAACGAATAAATAGAAATTAATGAAACTAACCTAAAAAACTGTTTCCCACAATTCAATGCGCTCAACATCTTCAGTGCTGCTGAGACGAATGCAAAATTTCTTCTTATTTGATCAGATGAACACATGTGGTACGAAACAAGCGATTTGACCGAATTTAAACACAAAAAATTTTAACAATGTAAACACTTCCAGTTTGCATACTTCAAACTGTCTAACACTATACAAAAACTATACTTATGGTAAAACAGTATTTATTCCATTCCAAACATTGACAATGAAAAACAATACATGCACCCCAACAGTATAGGACATTATACAACTTACTATATGGAATCAGATCTAGGTATCCATAAATCTTCAGTCGTTTGTTGGGTAAAAGAGACAAAACTCTACAATTGTGAAGGACCAAACTGTCCCAGGGGTCAAATCCCCCCGAAGCCCTCCACCCCAGAGCTGTCACGGGGTTATTTTCAGTGAAAATCATCCGCCTCCTTTCAAAGATCATTTCTTTTCGAGTTTGCCTGAATGGAGATACAGCAAAGTTCACATGAAAATGACCTTTGCGACCTGCTCTGTATTCCACGTCTCTGCACGAATTGAGGGTATTGTTTTCATCCCGCGGCCGGTCGATGTCCAAGATCCGTCTGCAGCTGAAAATGAGATGCAATCATCTCGTCTCAAGACACAGAACGTCTCAATTGAGCTCCAAAGCTTTGACATCCTCTGTGTTTTTGACAGTTTTCTTTTCTTCTTGAGGATTTCTAGAGAGCTGTAGAGTCAGAGGTGAAATGATGTTTTCCAAGACGTTTAAGATCAATATCAAATCTAAATTCACTTATTGTTCGTGATTTAAAGAATGGTGTATTCTTTTTTTCTATGAATGCGATTTATATTAACGACAGATAAACAGATATTGATGTATAAAACGAGTCCCACACCATTTCTTTTGTTTTGAAAAACCTGTTCCACCTGTCACATTGCATAAGTAAACTAGGCTTTGAATGCCATTTTAAAATGAGAATTAGCTCTGCTTCTGTTTTTATGACATTCATCAATACCTGCAGCAAATAAATCATAAATCTTATTTGTGCCTCACCTCGCTTTAGCCAACCAGTTGTCTAAATGATAATGTCTTCATCCGGCCACGAGGAACCAAAGTTAACACATCACGCCGGTGAATGAACTGATGTCAAATCAAATGAATCAGGAGGAGAAAATAAATGACGAGACACTTGATAAATGGTAAAAACGCACAGAATTTTGTTTGATTTTTTTTCGTTCAGCAAGTGACTTCTTCAAGCCAGAGCACTTATAGAAATGTCCAACAAAGGTATTTCAAGGTATGTCTGTCACACAAACACAGCGAGTTACGCAGTTCTCGTCTGCTAAATGACTAAATGTAAATGTAACCCCAAAATAAAAATCAAGAGATTTCATCCAAATTCAACCAAAGTAGCAATTTATTGAAGCACAAGCTTTCTTATATTGCAAACATACAATGACCAACAACGCATCTAAATGTTGGACATGCTAAAACGGAGTATTTAGTAAATTCCCAGGAAGAGGAAAATAATCCTTAAGTACCACAGGCCATATAAAACACCAGTGTACTTGTGTTAGTAAGCAGACCAGAGGGATTCAACAGTGTGATGTAATATTACAGTAAGAATCTCGTCCAGAGCAAGAGCTCAACACAATAAACACTTGAAACCCCACCGCAGGCTCTTCATCACACAAGGGTCTCTCAAACAGCATCATTACACCCTTGGTGTACTTCAGGAAGGCCGTCCTGATCTGTACTGTTGAAATCGGGGTTAGCATCAGCAAACACAAGTGTTTTTATACCAAAAAAAAAACATAAAAGCAAACGGTTTGTGTTAATAAAGCAGAAATATCATTGATATTGTTAAAGGCTTCTTCATACCTGCAGTGGCCTAGAGCGAAGCAATAAGCGGCTCTTCTCAAAAATAACAGATTGTTAATGATATGCAGGTAGAGAAGTATTGGTTGAACAAAAACATAAAAATGATTTGTTTGCCTCAATGATTGAGGAGGACTTCATCGTTCTTGATGGCGATTCTATGGCGTGCACATCTTGGCTTGAAAGCTGTCCCAGAATTTATTGCATTTTCTCGTTTTTACGTAATGAATCTGAGGGAAATCTGCAGAATGGTTTTAAGACGTTTAAGAGTTCAACACTTTGAATGGTTTACAAAATAAAATTTGAAGAGCCGAGGGACTCAAAATCAGAATCAATAAATGAAGAAGAACTAAGAAAACCATGTGTGGGTCAGTGTATATTACTTTATCTGATATGTTTTTGTCTTAAGATTTTTTTTGTTTTACTACTTTTTTACAGGACATTTGACATAAGCCCTGCAGACCCGCCTGTCATTCATGTAATACACATTTTGTACGGTTTGGATTTATTTGATTATTTTCTGCAACCAGGGTATGCTAAGCTTCACTTCACCGTGTTTAAATCCACTCCCTCAAGTTCTGCAGACCGTCCTTAAAAATCAACACAGAACATGCGATAAAAGCCTGCGGATGAAGTTTAGGACTAGTATCTTCAACACGCTACGACCAAACACATCTACTCCAGCTCATAACCAAGCATCTGTGAGCTCTTAGATGTACACCACACTATCAAACGCGTCAGATGTCAGGTTAGTGATCGTGTTTGTAAGCTGTAATTACCGGAGGTTTTACTCTGATCTAAAAGCATTTCTGTCTTTTTAAAGGTTAATGAAATGTTGGCAGACTCAGTCTGAAATCAAACGATCTCAAACAACAAACGTCTAAACCGCGTTCACGTCTTCCTTTCATCTCGGCCGGGGAACAGGAAATGTAGGACAAGAAGTAAACCTTTAGAATGAATGATTATTATTTATGAAGATACAAAACTGTGTGTAGAGTTACATGTTGAGAAGTGTTTGAGATTGCAGGACAGCAGATTGTTTTGGCAATAAGAACCTGAAGCATGTTCTGATAAACGACACAAGAACTTTGACTGTAGAAAGCCGAAGCTCACGACAGCTCAAACGAAAGATGGTTGTTGGGATTACCACACAAATTCGTTCCATTCTCCTTTACTGAAAGCGATAGTTCATCTGAAAATAACATTTCTAAGGTCATTTATTCACCCGCGTGTCATTCAAAACTTGTATAGGACTAGTTTGGTTACTCAAGTTCTGCAGAAGAAAGTCTTCATGTTTGAATGACATGAGGGTGAATAAATGATGAAAGAATTGTCATTTTTGAGATGAATCCTCTCTTTAAATGTATGATTGACTCTGAAGTGTTTTTATATGGCGAACTGGAGTATTAGACGTTTCTTTGACGTACAAGCGCTGCAAGGCTCACTGCAAGCCTGATCTCACAAACACACACGAATGAAGAGTCCTCTCAGTTCTTAGTATTTCAAGTGTGTGGTGCAGCTCATGGGTCGCTGATCTCGTCGACAGACTGATGGGACGATGAAGGGGGCGGGTCAGATGAGCAGGGGGCGGAGTCTTCTGAGCCATAGGCGTTCTGGAGAGAGCGGCCGATGTAATTCCAGTATTCCCTTCTTATGGTGTCCTTCTCCTCTGCCAACAACTTACAGAGCTATAACAAATAGAAAGAGTGAATGAGTGAGTGACAAAACTCTCATCCGTGCCACAAGCGCTAAGGGTCGACATGTGTGCCGAACAATTTACCGCGGCCCTGAGGAGGATTAAAAGCAAACCTTGTAAGCTCTGAGACATCATGTGTGCACGCTTCACAGCTTAGATATTTTCTCATGTAAAGAGAGAGAGTAATGTGACACAGCGGCGAGAGCGCCGGCGTCCTACCAGCAGCAGTAAAAGCCGTTCAGACCTTCTAAAAGAATCTCTGCTGGTTAAACTCATTAATATTCTGCACTTCACAGTCTCTGAAAGGTCAACGATTGCCGTTTTACTGCTCGATGTGCCGAGACATTCACGAGACATGCAGAATCCCTGTCTAGAAGCTGTTCAGAGGTTTGAAGAGTCTTGTCATGAGCTCTTGAGAAGCACACTGGAGTCATGTGAAGAATACATGAGAGGCATATTACGACCCACAAGTCCCATTCAATGCTGCTAACCGAACAGCGGCGGTACCCATTCACTTGCTTTGGTTTTGTGTTCATACACACTCCTGCGACCTTGATGCTTTTGGGAGAAATTCGAGCTTTGTATCCGAAAAGAGGTTTTTAATGAAAGCTCTACATAACTCTTATTTTTCTTTTAGAGCACTTATCACTCATCAATCAGGTCCTACAATTGATCTTTCTTTATAACTCTTAACAAAACCAAAACCAAACAGTCAGAGGCTTCTGTTGAACACTTATCCTTTGTATTAGGAAAGATTTAGGATGGTGCACATCTCAAAAGATGTAGACAAATAAAGATCATTTTTGATGTTTACTTGAAATTTTAGCATTGCAAGACAATGTTAATGTACTTGTGTTTTATGGAAGCTCAATTCGACCACAACCAACGTTAGCTTAAAATTGAACCGTGCGCAATCCAACTCATTAAACCTGCACGGGTCACATATTGGCGTATAGAAGCAAATATTGTCTTTTCTTCTTTCAAGAGTGCGTTAATATTTTTTCATTTAAAAACAAACAACTAACAACCACCAACCATCCAAACATAAATATCTTCTTTTGTGTTCTGCGGAAGAAAGAAAGTCATGCAGGTTCGAAATGACAAAAGACCTAAATATCTATTCTTTACCGACTAATTATTTCCGTTGAATCTTACATTTTATAGTCATTGTTCTCTCTGTTGTTGCAGAAGTGCTATTTTCATATGCCAGAGGAGAACTTGCTCTCCCGGTTGAGTCTAGACTCTCAAGGTTCTTTTCATTACTCTTATACACATACAAATGTATAGCAGGACTGTACAGTGCGACATATGTTGTACATGCTACAAAAAAAAAAATCGGTCTTTGCGAAGAATACATTTAATACTGCAGGACACCTGAGATACAGTGTGGGAGGTGCATTAGACAGACCTTACAATAATACCATGTGTCTTAATACCATACACTCTTTATTTTTCCTCTTTTATTATAATTTTTATAATTATGATGTATGTAAAGCTGCTTTGCGACAATGAAAATTGTGAAAAGCACTATATAAATAAAATTGAATTAAGTTAAACAGAAGAGCCAGACTGATGTTTTCTTCGTATCATCTTTAAGTCACACAATCTTAAATATCTAACCTTGATCTATCTTTATATGAATACAGAGATGTGTCGAACATTAACATACCCAAAATTCATGGAGAAAATAAACCCTAACACATCAATGCAGACAGCTCCGCAAAACAGTCTCAATCTCCATATGCATGATTCCAACTGAGTCTAAAAACATGCGCATGGCCTCGATTTCAAAGCACAAAATCATTTTCTACTCCATCATCACGGCAACACAGGAAGAGAATCTCATTAACCTCACATCCGCACACACGCTCGCTCAGACGGAGAGAGAGAAAAACACAGAGGAACACTGAAGAGACACATTATACTGTCCTGCCCTCGTTCTGTTCATTAAACACGCAACCATGTTTGTAACTTCTCATATCCATTTTCTTTATTGATATCGAATCACAGATCATTAAATAATAAACATCTTTTGTGTCCAATGAATATTTAAAGGCTTTGAGCCACATAGTCTCAAAAATAGTTTCATCACATGTTGTCTGTATAAACCGTCAAAACCATTTTGAAAAATTTCTATACAATATACATAAGAGTGAAGGATGTACTGGAATGACATTTTAGCCGTTATACTAAGCGAATGATACGGTTCATAGATCTACATTACAAACTCTTCCGTTCCTCCGCTAATTTTACTTCCCACAGAGATGTGTTATGTAAGACTGGCAACATATAAAAATAATCTTTTTTCCCTCTCGAATGTGTTTTAATGATTGCGTTTCACATTAAACACTCTTATTTATTCTACGACATAGTGAAAAGAGTCTGAAGTTAAATCTCACCTCCAGGGCCTTCTTAAGAGTTTCTTGCTGATTGCTGCTGGAGTTGTTGGTCTCTAGAGCATCTTCATACAGATCCACCAGAAAGGCGCTGAGATACGGAGAACCGAACGAGTCCTGAATCTCGGTCACCCGTTCCAGCAGTCCGGGGTATGAGGACAAACCTCGATCCTGCAGAATCCTGGAAAACACAGCACACACCGGTTTTATTGAAACTGTCATTCTCTCTTGGCGTGCATTATTGGATGTTTATGAACAGAACCGAAGGAGATCTCACGTGTGTGCTCCAACTCACCCATTCATTTACTGACAATTAAAGAGGCCGTTTGTCTACAGAATTAATTCAACACATTAAAACTAAATATCTGTTTTAATTAGAGTGAGGAGAATATCATGAGAGCCTGACACAGAACAAAGATGCAAATGCTCACACGGCATCTAACACTGGACAATGGTGCCAGCTGCTGGCTACACAAGGGAGTGCAGACTGTGAAAGTTTAACACTCACCCTTTTAAATAGTTCAAGGCACTTTCGTTGTGAGGCGCTTTCTGTATTTGTTTTAGTGTGTACCTGTAGAAAGAGAAAAGGACTGGTTTCCCACGCATGGCTTTTAACTGGTATTAAACACAGTCAGTTGTGTCTCATAATGATTTATGTAAATGTTAATGCTTACTGCACTTCTCTGTCCAGGACCGCAGGGTCAGAGTATCCGCTGGTGTGACTTATGACATAGTGTCTCTGATTCCAGGCAGAGTTATTCCTCACGTCGTCTTCTAACAGCTCCTCCACGTACTCCAACTCTCCATCCCACAGTTTAAACTCCTGCCAGGGACCACAAACTCAGATCAGTTGACTGAGACCGCCCGCCCGCTGCAGCGTGTTTACATTAACATTTAGGCATTTGGCAGACGCTTTTATCCAAAGCAACTTACATTTCTTTATCCTATACATTTTACATAGGTTTTTGCAATCCCCTGGGATCGAACCCACAACCTTGTGTTGTTAACGCAATGCTCTTACCACTGAGATACAAGAAAGCTGTTTATCTGTGAGGGTGTATGGATCCGTACCTGGATGACCCACTGTCTGTGCTGCCACGCGTGGTAGTTCTTGGCATCTTGACTGAGAATTTCTGCTACAAATTGCAACTCTTCTGCCGGGTCGTGTAACCACTCCACCACCATTCTCCTGTGGTGCCTGCGGCCGAGCATACGAGGAAGAAAATGAATGAAATCTAAGGACTGTTATAAATTAAGTCTGTCATAATTGTTTTATGTGAATGCAACTTTTTTGTGGATGAAAGTGTCTGATCAATAAATAAATGCACATTGACAGTTTGAGATCAATTTACCAGACTTGGTAGTTCTTAGGTTGATCTTCTATGATGGCTGTGATGTACTTCATCTCCTCTCTGAGGTCTTTACCTAAAGCCTGAAGTAAAACCCTCCTGTAGTGCCTACAGACATTACACAACACATTCAGCACAATCTCTCTCTTTTCATTTTAAATTCCTCATATTGAAAGAATCTATCCTACCACACTGTGTAATTGGCGGCGTTGAGATCGATAGCTTCATCGGTCAGTGCAAGCGCTCTCTCACTCCTCTCATCTTTCTTCAGGAGCGCCCGGAACATGTCAAACACATCTGTGACTGCAGACGACACAAGCAAACCGTTACTTTCATCAAATAGAAAAGAAAAGAATCACTGAAAAAAATAAAGCCCCTTACATTTTTCTGAATAAGCAATCTTCACCACTGGGTTGGGTCCGTCGTCTTGAGGAACAGGATCTAGATCGGCCCACTCTTGCCTGTCCCTTAAGAAAAACAGAAGCGTGTTACAAGAGAGTTTGCCGGTTCATTCATCCACCCAACATGATGTGTTCTGCTCAGGATTAGACAGGCAGTCTTCAGACTGGGATTATCTGGACCTCTTTTAATCTCATGATTCTCATGACTCATTCTTACAGCTTTATTATAGTTCAGTCAGTGAAAACTAGAAAGCATCTATAGTGATCAGTGTCAAACTGTGTTAGAGTAATGAACTTCATAAATAAGAATTATAAGACATTATCAATGGTGCTCACAGGGTGACAGACTGAATCTTTTAGTCATTCTTCTCCCATTTTTTCTCACAGTTCATATGAAACCATTCTGACATTTTGATTCAGTTCGGATGAATCAATCAGAAATTGACAAGCTGTCATCCCATTAAATAATAAGATGGAACATGTTGTATATATTATTAAGTAATACATGTTTTTTTATCCAATATAGTCGAATTATTTTGATTTCGTTCACTGACAAAACGAGAAGTGATCGAACTAACGTTAGCATCAGATAACATTAACAAATCTCAACATATTGAACTTTAATATATATATATATTTATTTAATGTTATATATATTTATAAAACATTAAACAATAGAACAAATAGAACAAAAGTATGTTTAACGGAATTTTAATTCATGACACTCATCCACAGTGAGGATGCTAAGCTAACCGCTAAACTCACTTGTAGAGTAAACAAGCTCCTTTAACATGCTCCTCAAAGTCCATCTCCATCTCCTCCTCTACATTCTCCTCTTCACCTCCTTCCTCCTTCAGATCCTCCCTCACAGAGTTGGACATTTCTTCCACAGAAGACATTTTCACAATCCGCGCCGGGATAACAGCAGATGAGCAACGCTGACAGATGTGTGTGAAGTCAGAGACGTCAGAACGAAGATTTTAAAATAAAAGTCCCTAACACACATTTGGTGGCCTGAACGTTAATGTTTTATATTTAGGTGCATAAAGGAGGAAAGAGAGACAATAAGGTGAAGTAAACATAAACAAGGGGATGAAAGTAAAAAGGAAGAGAAGTAAAAAAAAAAGAAGTGATGATAGCTCGTTGAAGTATCAAATACAAATAGCCCCGCTATTTTTTTAAAGGGAGAGTTCACCCAAGAATTAAAAATAATGTCAATATTTTCCCCAAAACGGTTTGTTTTCTCCGATTCTTCAAAATATCTAGTTTTGTGATCACAGAACAAAAAAATATACAAAATTTGTTTTAATTTGGTAGTGGATGATGTCCCAGGACTGAAAATTACAAACATTCTTCTAAATTTCCTCTTGTTCCACAGACCAAAGAAATGTATACAGGTGAGAAACAACCTGAGGGCGAGTAAACTAGGAGATCATTTTTTGGGGGGGTGAACTATCCCTTTACAATAATTTTGAGTAAAAAATAATATTTGACATTGTAAAAGTGAAATATAACCAAAGGCATTAGAATGCAATTAATTTTTTTTAAGTAAATTTTATTTAAAACTTAAATTAATAGCTAGGAATATTAAATCACCAATTAAGATGAAAAATGCAGTTTTAATATATTTCCAAACATCATTTATAGCCCATATAATGTAGCATATTCTTAATCAAGGAGTTTTTAAATGGCTAAACGCATTATTTTATGGAATTTAAAAATGCTCAAGTCTAAAAAAATAAAGAACAGCATTGACACAGTTCATCTGAAATTGAAATGCTTTATTTAGAGCAATTCATGCATACATGTCAGTTACTAACAACTATCAAAAACAGTTAAACATACAAAATGTTTATTCATATAAAGACACGGGAGATTTTTCTATTTATTGAGCAATAGTAAAAGCCTTTTAACAGCGAGTACCAAGCTTTGAGATGAGCGTGTTGAAGAATCACTGTTTGCCATTTCCATTGATTGGAAGTTTCTTGAAGTCATCAGACTCCAGGAGGGCTTTGATTTTGGGACGAGCGGACATCGTGTCCACAAATTTCTTGAGAGTGGGGAAGGTGTCCAGACAGGTGGAGCAAAGGACTTTGTGATTCAGCAGAAGGTCGAACAGGTTGTAGTCGGCAAATGAGATCTGTCAGGAGACATTCAGTTAGCGTTAATGCATAATACACACACACCCTGGAGACTTCTGTCATCTCTACACGACTGGACATCTCACCTTATCACCAACCAGGAATCCAGATTTGTTTTTGGCCATAAAGGCTTCGAATTTTGAGAGATGATTGGCCAGATCTTTGATGTAGGCCTCTTTCCCGGTCTCCTACAGACGCAAATCAAACAAGTTACAAATATCCTGTCAACAGATTGTCGAAGAACAGTAAACAGCTTTTTTAAATTAGAACAGATTTATTTAGTAACCTAAACATATACTCACATACTCCTGGTAGATCAACTTAATATATTTTAAGCGTAAATCTTCAACGCCGTCACTCATCATGTCAATGTGAGCAGCCTCGTGGTCGTTCTTTCCATATGCACCTGAAGGAAAAGCATTGCATTAGCACACGTGTGTAACACATGACACCCTGTTAGGTACAGTTTAAAAAAGTAAAAACCCAATTTACTCATTGTCTGGGTAGTATTGATGTTTTGATTTTATTAAAACGCAGTAAAGTGGGAATAATTACCATGTTTGCGACCCAAATGTCTCAGCATGGCATTTGACTGAAACAGGACCAAGTCGCCATCCTCAAACTTGGGCAATTGACCATAGACCTAAAATAACGAAGCGATTTCAGACCAAGAGCTTCTGGGATCATCCAATAAAACGACAATGGAGGCGTTGAGACTGGCAAATAATAATTCAAAAGCAAAGTGTGAAAACTCACGCAGGTTTTTTTTAAATCGCCTTTCCCCCACTCATCAAAGGTCACCAGGTTCTCCTTCAATGTCTGGCTCTGGTCTGCCAGCATGATCTTCAGGGCACTGCATCGACCTGCAAGATGTGACACAGGTCAGGAGGCTGTCACCATAGCAACCGCACACTAACATCCTTTAAACTTCATTTAAACACATACGGTGATGCTCAGGCCTGAAAAGTGCAGCCGGAATGATGAAATGACTGAATGTGAATTTATGAATTGATTTTTGTGGAGCTCAGATGTCATTTCCCAATTTTGTGATACAATCTGGGTCAAATGACTTGCACTTGATTTTGATTGGATAAGAGCAGGAGAGCCTGACAAACATGATCAGTGGACCGGAAAATAAACATTTCGCAAAACAGAGAGTATATTCATTAATCTATTTGCTGTTAAATTATTACAAATAAGCAAATACAACGGTTGACAATATGTATACATGCTTTTGACAAAATAATATTGTACATTTTGTGAAAGTTGCAATAAAAAACCGAATCAAATGTGGAGTGATCACGTGTTGCGTGCAACTTCTTTTGTGTGCAGACGCATTGTGTAATATTTAACTTCATAACAACACTTTCCGGACTTTGAGGGTTCATCACGTGACCAGAAAACTACTTTCTACAAACCTTTCACAGCGAAGTACGTGATTGTGTACGGAGACACTGCGAAACAAAGAGTAAAACACGATTAATGTCACACATGTGAACGCGACACATACAGAGTGAATGACAGTGATTGTAAAACATATTTGCATGCTGGTTATTATTGCGTAGCTGCTCCACCACATAGTTATTATATTGCATAAAGAAAAGCTCGACCTGCCCATGAGAATCTCGAGCTAGACTTCGTTTTTTCACTGCACGAGCGTGTCTGCATTACATAATGCGTGCATGAACTCATATTAACAGCGAAAACAATATAAGCATTATCCTCAGGTAACTTTAGGTAAACTACAGAAGATCGTGTCATGCTTGTACAGTATTACATATGCACACAGCAGCGCTATAAAGTCTGGAGATTTTGCAAAGGCTGTTTTTATCGCGGTGGCAATGCAATGTGACGACTTCCGAAAAATGTCAAAGTGTAGTCTAATGCATACTTATTAAAATGCACGGAGTACGTAAAGAGGTATACTTACTCGTGTAGGATAGATTGGAGAGTAGTGAAGTGTGTTGGTCCTCGTTTAAGTGCAGCGGAGAAACTGTCGCGCTCTGCCCTTTATAATAGCTGAGTACTGCTGAGTCATGCACGCGCTCTCTTCGCACGCAAAGAGCGTGACTGCGTACTACGACACGTATTGTAGTATACGTCTCACTAATACTAAAGCACGCACACAGTGACAGCCAATGTGTAGGCACTAGTTTATACTGCTGCATGCAAACTACTGACTGATGAGCAGCACTACCACATGCCTACTGATGACAATCCATGTATACTTCTGTACACATATGACAACTGCATGCATACTAATGAGAGCTCACCTATACTATTGCATGCATGCATACTGCTGTTAATCCACCTATACTTCTGCAGGTACACAACAACGGATGCATACTACTGACAGACCTGGGGCCCGTTCTTCGTACGTCGCTAACTCGGTTAGCTGGATTTGATTGTTGACGATTTGGCATAATCTTGAATTGTTTGGTTCTTGGACGCTCATCCTGGAATTGCTGTCATAGCAACAGGTCCGTAAACTTGAACCTGCTCGCGAGCAGGCTTACTTCATGTAAACAGGATTAGATCGCGGCTTTATAAGAGGAGGTGATAGGTAAGTCTTTCGCAGACATGTCTTGTCCATTTTTACGTCAGGAATCAGTTGCTGAAGGTTCCAGAATAATTCGAAGAGCTTTTCGAATTAATCGCGTTTTGCGAGATCGACAGGATCCTTTAGCGCAGCGCGATAATCTACTGATTGAGAGATATCGTTTTTCTCGGGAGGGTGTAATCTACATTATCAACTTGTTGGAGTCACACGTTAAATGTTCGACTCGTCGGAGTCCGACTTTAACAACAGCACAGACTGTGTGCATTGGCCTGAGATTCTTTGCGAGTGGGACTTTCCTTTACACTATTGGAGATGCAGAAAACGTTGGTAAAAGTGCTGTATGTCGTGCCACTCACTGGCAAAGTTTATCTGTCACTCAAACAGTTTTTAGGGGGCTTTGTGGTATTTCCAAGCCACTTAAGACCACAGGCTGTGAAGCAGATTTTTTTGCCATTCCAAGTACATTATAATTGTTAATGAAGATCATGGAATCATGAACATGCCAAAAAGTAGCCTAGGACTTACAGTATTTGTTCCTCAGGCTTCCCTAACGTTATTGGTGCCATAGACTGCACACAGGCCCCCATCAAGGCCCCACCTGGCTCAAATGAAGGGGATTTTTTGAACCGAAAGGGATTTCACAGTGTAAATGTGCAAGTAAATTACTATAACAATTATTCATATTCCAGATAAGCTATAAATAAATAAAAGTAATGTAATCAAAAAGTATGCAGTTGACTGATTACAAATATTTTAGATGGTGTGTGACTCCATGTTCCACATCACAAATGTGGAAGCCACATGGCCTGGTTTTGTGCATGACTCCAGGATTTTCAGAGAGTCATATTTATGCACATTATTTGAACGTGGTAAGGAAAAATTATTTAAAACTCACTGTATTACATAATTTTATTCTGAGCCTAACAAAACTGCATTGTTCCAGGTGCTTACGATTGGATCCTGTTTGGCGACAGGGGCTATGCCTGCAGGCAGTACTTCATGACGCCATTTCCCGACCCAAACCCTGGACCACAAACCCGTTACAATGCAAGGACAAGGCCACGCATTGAAATGACCTTTGACCAACTAAAGGGAAGATTTCAGTGTCTTAAGGGTCTGAGGGTTGCACCTGACAGGTTCTGTGACATTATTGTTGCATGTGCCATCTTCCACAATATTGCCACCATCAGAAAGGAGAGGACCCCTGTGGTGGAGGTGCAGCCTGATGATGACCTCCAGGCAGTGCACTTGGACCAACCTAGTGGCAGAGCTGCACTGGACAGAATTGTGGAACACCATTTTATGAATTCTTTTTTTACACATAAACCTTCATTAAATGAATAATAGAAGACAAGACAACATGCTTAGTGAATGGAGTTTTATTTCAATTATTGTTTCTCAAGAAAAGCCAGTGATGGTCATCTTTTGCCTGCAATAAGATATATATAGTTATCCAAGGGCAGCAGTTGTGCTCTTTGTGAAAAATAGTGTTTTAGCACTTACTCTGAAGTTCCTTTTGAAGCAACTCAATCTCTAGTGCCAGTTTTTTCTTCTTTAGGGTGTCAAGTTCAATTTCTCCCCTTAATTTTAGTTTTTTTAAGAGCAAAATACTCAATTTTATGTTGAAGATTCCGTTTATATAGGGTACTGATATCCCCCTGTGCCATTAAAAAAAAATAAAAAACTCAACACAAGCCTCATGCAACAGAAAAAGGAAAAGTAGACTGTCCACCTCTGTATCACTTTGTGCTGTAGGCCTGTCTGTAGGCGTTTCCTCCTGAAACTCATATTGCAGTCAGAAATAATATGTACACACCTTTAAATTAAATAAAGTTATTTGTGCACTTACAAGTACTTCCTCCAAAGGACAGTCATCTGAGAGGGTTTCTTCAGTGTCCTGTGCGAAAGAAAAATGGGTATTACAAAGTGTTGCACTTTCTGTCCTTTTGATGTAAAGTTAGAAATGTCCACTTACTGCACATATTTCAGACACCACTTTCCTGGGAACAGGTAAAAGTGTTGGTGTATTATGTAAAACTACACAAAAGAGGAGAACTCAATGGCATTACAGTACACTAGGAAAAATATGATCAATAACAAATTGCAAAATATTTTACATTTGTTATGCAGTTTTCACCTACACAAGTCAAAGCAATTGACTCAATATTTATCTGTTGAAATGACTGTACAGGCCATTTGGATTATAGACATAATTTAACGCAGCAACATATTATTTACGAAAATTGAAATATATATGAAATATGAAATTATTAAAATAAGACTATATACTGTAATAATAAGTGATATAACCATGAACTTACGCATTTAATTTGTCTGCTACTTTTTGCCAGCCATCTCTCCTGGCTTTTATACACTTTGAAGTGTCCCCTGGTGTTTTAATTATTTTTTCAAACTCATCAAACCCTTCCAGTAATAATTCTCGTTGCTCTGCTGCGTTGAAAAACGGAGCACGCGCTTTTGCCATTGTGTGCAGCCAATAGCAGCGCTGCTGATCAATGTTTCTACTATCGATACATATCCCCTTTTAAACAAGCGCATGAACGCGCAATTATCTCAGATGACTCAATCCAGCGATACTAATCATAAGCGGCGGGTGTGTTCGAAGAACCCAATTAGCCGGATCATGATTAGCAGGATGATATTATCTTGGATGTGTCATTTGATCTCGGATGTAATAAGCGACGTACGAAGAACGGGCCCCTGTTATGGAGTTTGAGCATCCGCAGGTGTGATGGATACTTGATGCATGCGAGTTGAATTCTCCATCCAGTATATAAAATCATACATGGCGACTTGAATGTGTACAGCATAGCTGGAATGTGTCAGGTCTCATGTAATGAAAGTGTGCTGGAAATGTGTTTTTGACTCCCTGCAAGTTGTTGGCTATTTACAAGTGTGTAAAAAAATGCATGTGATGTTTAATATGACACCAACATGTTTGTAATTGTATAGAAGTAAAATTTCACTAAACAGATGCGCAGCTAGGTTCAGTTAGTTTGAGCTTCGTAAAACAATTCACTAAGAAACAGATGTCATTGTGTTTGAATCATACATGATAAGATAGGAACACATGAAGAGAGTTATAAAGTATAAAAGTATCCGGTGTATTAAAGTATCTGCCTAATGCATGGATGTAAATCACCTATTGAGATGAGAAATGCTCAAAAATCTCTGAGGGTCCATCACGTGACCAGAAAGCTTCCTTCTACAAACCTTTCACGCCGAAGTAAGTGAGTGTGTACGGAGACACTGCGAAACAAAGAGTAAAAACGATTAATGTCACAAATGTGAACGCGAAACATACAGAGTGAATGACAGTGATTGTAAAACATATTTGCATGCTGGTTATTATTGCGTAGCTGCATCACCACATAGTTTGCAAGATTGGATAAAGAAAAGCTTGACTTACTCGTGTAGGATAGATTGGAGAGTAGTGAAGTGTGTTGGTCCTCGTTTAAGTGCAGCGGAGAAACTGTCTCGCTCCGCCTTTTATAATAGCTGAGTACTGCTGAGTCATGCACGCGCTCTCTTCGCACGTAAAGAGCGTGACTACGTACTACGGCACGT
This sequence comes from Triplophysa tibetana, assembly GCA_008369825.1. Taxonomy (NCBI): domain Eukaryota; kingdom Metazoa; phylum Chordata; class Actinopteri; order Cypriniformes; family Nemacheilidae; genus Triplophysa; species Triplophysa tibetana. The sequence goes on along the minus strand of CM017909.1, from coordinate 21,781,121 downwards.
ATTGTAGTATAAGTCTCACTAATACTAAAGCACAATGTGTAGGCACTAGTTAATACTGCTGCATGCAAACTACTGAGTGATGACCAGCACTACCACAGGCATACTGATGACAATCCATGTATACTTCTGTACATATATGACAACTGCATGCATACTAATGAGAGCTCACCTATACTATTGCATGCAATCCACAACAGATGCATGCATGTTTTCCTGTGGCTCAGTGGTTAGAGAAATGGTGTGGTAATGCCAAGGTCATGAGTTAAATTCCCAGGCGATTCCATATAGTTGGAAACAAAAGTAGTACAAATGCAACATAAGTCATTTAGGATAAAAGCATCAGCCAGATGCATAAATGTATATGTAATGCATACTAACAGGTTACGTGAATTTAAATTCCCTACCCGACATATAAGTACATACGAAGAGTTTATTTCCAAAATGATTTAAAAAAGTTTTTCAAAATTCATGTTTTTTTTTGTGCATTCCGATTAATATCAATCAAACTGCAGTCGGTTTGTTTTGATTTAAGCTATAATAACTCTAAGAATACAACTAACACATTAAAACATGATAGAATGAAACAAATCTCATTTTGGAGTCTCAGGTATCATGTAATGATAAGATAACATGGTGATGAAAGTGTGTCGGAAATGTGTTTGTGACTCCCTGCAAGTTGTATCAGGAAGTTCCTGTGGATTTTTGTATTTCCCTGTCTCAATATTCCAAGAGATATCGTTGTTGAGAATGAAGCCATTAGCCAATGAGAGCTGATGTTATTATACATTGTCTTGAATAACCTTGACAAATAGTTGACCCTGGATCACAAAATCAGTCTTAAGTACCACAAGAACATTTGTAGTGATACCAAAAAATACATTGTGTGGGTGAAAATTATAATTTTTTTCTATGTCAAAAATCATTAGCATTATGTTTTGTGAAGTTATTTTGTAAATTTTGTGAGTGGATGCAGTAAAATCGCAAACAAAAACCACCAAAGAACATCGCTCGCTGTCTATGTAAAGCTTTGACTTTCATTGACTCCACACAACGTCCACGCGAGAGCTACTGCTTATGTAAATGTATTTATTTGTATACACTATTCTTCTGTATACACTTCTTTATATGTGGCTATTTAATATTTCTCTATAAAACAGAGCTTTACAGAGCCCAGAGACAACTATAAGACATGGCTAAAGTAAGAAAATTCACTGCATTAAACATTTTTATAGTTGAATTGCTGGCATAATTTAAAATCAATAATGTGAATAAGTAACTAATTTTATAATTTTATCAAAACATGCATTTAAGAATGTATCCGTCATCCGTCATGTGACATCCAAGACAGCTTTGCCGAAGACCGCATCAAGGGCACAAGGGAGGAGACTTCTGAACGCAAAAATAGTTTTTTATTTCATTCCGACTTTAAGACTAATTTTGTTGTCCATCATCACATATGGTGTTTAATTGAGGATCACCTCACAGGTTTCTCAGAGCATGAGAAGTATGTTATCCTTTTTAAATCAGCCACTGTTTTATTCCGTTAGTGGGACAACCTGTTTGTAAGACCAATGGAAGACACATGAAGTGTACGGGTGACGCATACTTTTGCAAACAATAGATGTGCATAAAATAGCTGAACTTTAATATGGTTTTGGTTTAGATGTTGTTAAAGCCTTCACGCATAGCTTGCTTTAGCACTTCTCAGCATCTCCAAGGAGCTTGTTACTCATCTCACCTGGGGAACAGCCGAGCTCTGGAGATTACAGCTCATCACACACAAACAAACTGAAGACTTTCAGAAGTTCATGTGGTGTTTTCTGTTGAGCAGGGTGTCATGGGTTTGATTTCCATTGAACACACGTACTGAAACATGATCAAATGTATAATGAATGCTCTTTAGATAAAGACTGTAGAGCGCATGTTGTTATTTTACTCTACAGGAACTGGTTCTTCCGGTTCAGCTCTCTGTGTAGGAAAAATACACTTCAAGTTAATGGTTCTGTTCCGGCAGAGAATTCTGCCGCTTGTATTATACATGGATGTATAATGGACAGTGTTGGGTGTAACTAGTTACTAAGTTATTAATTACTTTAATTGATTTACTTTCTACTGAAAAAGTAAAGTAAGGGATTACTCTTATTGTCTGTCATTTAATTACAGTTACTTCTAATGTAATTGAGCTCAACACTGTGTAACATAAACAATAGTGGAAATGAATCCTTCTCACATTTGTAATACTTTGGTTAGTCAATAAGAATACTTTATGTGGTTTAGTTTAATATTATTTATTTGAATGAACTAAAAGAGCCGTTTCATGTCTGTCCATGAATCACTTCTAATTCTAACTAGTCAAGGTTGAGGTAGGAAATAGAACGTAATTAATGAGTAATTAAATACTTTTTGAAGTGAGTAATTTGTACAGTAATCTAATTAAACTATTGAATATGTAACTAGTAATGCATTACTTTTTCAGAGTAACTTACCCAAAACTGAGTATGGATCTACATGGATGTTTTTTTTTATAAATTAACCAGTAAAGCCGTAATGAGTTCATTATCAGAACACGTCTTAGTGTGTGAGATGAAAAGTTTTATTTTGATTCTGCACATCCACAAATATTAAACCGCTTAAAGTCACAGCAAGTTTGTAGTTAGGATTTCAAACACTTAATAACGTTCTGTTTTACTAAACACACATTTCCATGCAGAAAATAACATTTATTAGAGCCAGTTTTATAGCCATGGAAATCAGTGACAATGTGCTTTTGAGCACGATTTTTCAGGTGAAATATTTCAGCGTTTGCTAGATTTGGACAAGTATAGTTTATTGTTTTCCGTTGGCATTGATGGGTTTGCTCTTATAAGCTTCGTTCTTGAGTTAAGTCTGCAGGTTGGGTCTGGCACACATTCTGTCCAGATAAGTTCTCAGGTTGGGAAAAGAGTCCAGACAGGACGGACAGAGAACCTGATGATATAAGAGGAGCAACAGCAGCAGATAGTCTGCAAACGAGATCTGTGGAGGAAAACATCTAACATCAACACTTCTGTTCCAGACTGTGAGTTGCGTCACACTCTTGTTGAAATCTTCAGTTTGACTTTATAAAATCACCTGTGAGCCAATCAGAAATCCTCCTTTATTGCAGCTCAAGATTTTTTCATAGCGTCCGAGATTTTCAGGCAGTTCCTGGAGATATTTCTCTTTTCCGGTGTCCAAACAGAGACACAGTTTGCTTGAGTATTACCGGTTACACAACCTATTGTCTTGCTGTATTGTTTGAAAGACAACACAGTGAAAGCTTTAACTTACGTATTCCTGATAAATGAGCTTCATGTATTTTCCTAGAAGATCAACGAGGGAATCATCCATCATGTCAATCAAAGCAGCGTCTCTTTCATTTTGCCCATACACCCCTGCAGCACAAAGACAGAATAAAAAAAGTTAAGAATAATATATTACAGGGGATATTTTACTGGTTTGAATCTGATTGAATGTTTTGCCTAAGTTCATCTTTTTTAAAGCAGACAGAGACTGAAATGAGGAGAGGTGGTTGAAGTTCATTCTCATAGTCACCTAGTTTGCGTGCCAAGTGTCGCCGGATAGCATTCGTCTGGTACAAAGTCAGGTTTCCGTCTTCCAGTTTAGGCAACTGGCCAAAGAGCTGTTTCAACAACAAATGCACGAACAGAAAAAATAATATTTCTGTTTTTCTCTCCATGTGACTGTTTATGATAAATACAACTTGATTAAAACTTGCTTAACGGCACTGTTAAACGTTTCATTGACATACCAAGAAAAGTCAGCTTTGATATTTAGTCTTGCTTTATGAAAGAAGATATCAGAACTAGGTAAGTTTATGTTTAAAACAAAAGAGTAAATTAAATCTACAGTAAGAAACCTGTTCAAAAGCAATGTGTTATGCAATTTTCATTGAAGTATCAGCCAATAAAACAATACAGTATATTACAGTGATAATAAAAATAATTTATAATTGATTGTTTCTAAGCATTGGACTTTGGTGTGAGCACTCTGTCCAGTTAGACAAAGTAACACTTGCTCACACAATGGCATGAGTTTAATGCGGGACTGTCTGTTTGTTTGGTAACACTTTACAATGAGATGCTATTCGTAACAATTAATTAATGCATTAGCTAACATGAACTATACTTCTACAGTATTTATTCATATTATTACATGCTTATTTCAGCTAATACAACTAATACATTAAAATCAAAAATTGTCACTCTTGAAATTAGTTAATGCACCATGAACTAATATGAATAACTGAATTGACATGAACTAACATTGATTAATAAATACTGAAAACGAAATTGTTCTTTGTAAGCTAATGTTAGCGCATCCATTTACTATTGTTTACTAAAAGCACCTTTTTGTGAAGTGTTTATGTTTGGCTGGTCTCAGTCCTCACGCCCGCGGACCATTGGCTAAATCTGACTAAAGCGCTTTTTTTAGTGAAAAATTGAGATTGTTTACAAATAGCATCCGAACGGCATTACTTCGGCCGCCATTTAATTTTTTTTTAAACTGCAGCCTTTTTGACCAATCACGTTCCTCACATGTTCTTATGGAAACGACTGATCTCTGTCATTGGTTAGCTGGGGAAAAGAAGCTTGACATAGGGCGGTATTTTTTTCTGAAAAGTTCAACTTTTTTCAACCTTGAAAGACGCTCTGAGTTGCAGAAAAAGACGCTGGCATTTAAAAAAGTGCTCAGGACTTCTTTAACGGTCCGCAAGGAAACAACACGAAGCTGTCTGATCTAACCAGTAAGCTGTCGTGTTTACAACGGTCGCTATAAGAATTCATCACGACCGACTAAACGCTTAAATTCTCAAAGTTTGCGAGTTTCCCGGCATAAACATAATTGTTTTGTTGCTGTTAACTTTTGACACGTTCGTGAATGTACACCGGTCCCTTACCTCTAAACATGATGCGGCACAAAACGAAACGTGATTGGTTGCTTTACCTGACAGTCATAGGTCTCTAGGGCGGGCCTTGGACAAATAAAGCAGCGATACGTTGTGCTCAACGAGACTACCGTTTGGCTAATGAAGATGGGAGTGTTTAAGAGAACTGTTTGAATTTTTGCAGTTCTGACCAGAGAAATCATACACTGCACCTTTAATAAATGCCAACATTCATATCCCTGAGGAGGCCGTACTCATCTCACCATAGTAACAGTGCTGAACACAAGAGATTATCATCATAATCCTGTGTCAACAGGTATCTTTACAGTTAGCTGTTATCATTAGGTTGTTGGTTACTCACACAGCTTTGCTTTACAGCCGGCCACTCCTGACCGGTTACTGCGATATCCTCCCAGTCTTTACCCTGATCCTTCAACATCAACCGCACAGCTTCTGCTTGACCTGACGCAACACAACACAACACCTTTCACATTCACCTCACAAATCCAGAGCAGCATTTATATTTCACTGTGAAATACTGAATAAAACAATATCAAATACTCCCAGGAGCAGCTGAAGAAACCCAGCACGGAGAAAGTGCATCATTACATTAGACATTCTTTTAATTCACCTGTGCAGGTAACTGTTGTGAATATGAATCATTCATACGCACCTTTTGTTGGGAAATACCACAACTTGAGTGAAGTCACTAAACATGATAACATCAGCATGAGAGTCAAACACAACTTCAACAGAGATTCACATTTGTGCAAAACTTCATTATAGTGTAATAAACGTTCTAACTCTTGATTCTTGCGGCCTGGATCACAAACGCTCGTGTTGAAGAGAACTGTCCGTGTGCTGTGCAAATTCTACCTTTAATGATCTTTAAACGTATTTCTCGGTCATTGTGACTTGGCACATTTGAATAGTGAAAAGCTGGACCAATTCAGTAAAATGTTAAAACATATCCGTCAAGTTTGACAAAAAAATGTCTGCACCCAAATCAATCTATACAATCTAAAGAAGTGAGTGTTTGCTCTGGTTATGTAAGAATGTTTACTGCTAAATACTGTGTTGACATTGTATATCTAGTTATTACTGTACTGTTCCACAGGTTGAATCATGAAGAATCTAGGACAGATCTCTACGTCATTTTAAAAGGGAAAGTTCACCCAAAATTAAAATTCTGTCATCATTATAAACCTTTTTCAGATTCTTTCTTCGGTAAAACATAAAGAAGATATTTAGAGAAATGCCTCAGTGGTTTTGTGTCCACACAATGGAAGTCGGTGGTGTTCAGTGTTCTGCAGATGAAAGACTCGAACATGACATGACAAGAAAGTGGAGTAAATGATGAAAGAATAACATGACCTTTGACTCTTAAATTGTGTTGTTTATGACAACGTAAATACTAGACTAGTAAGTTTCAAGCACACACACCTGTGATATCTGCTTATTGTTTTATATCACAGTGGAGGATGTGAAGCTCTCTCAAAATACATCAATATAAAAGGCATTATATACAGTACATATGTATAAATAAGTAAAAAATAAACATCACACATTATTCGTTGTAAATTCATATTCAGTGCATTTTAGGATTTATGCAGATTATTTGATGGACACCATGACAAAAAATACACAACGCATGAGTGACAACTATCTTTTATGATCAAATGTAATTTTATAATTAATCTTAGCCTTTGAAACCCAGAGCACCATAGAAAATAAAAGCAGAAATGCTTTGTCATGATGATAGAAGAGATGATCTGGCAGCTTAAGCTTCACTTACACGACACACCCAGCTATTCAAAACATGAAGGCGTCTACACATGTAGAGCGCTGGCTCTTTTCCTCTTCTATCGTACAGTTAATGGCATAACAAAGGGACTCAACGGCGAGTTCACATTACACAAACTCTATTCAACACCCAGATGGTAATGTTGCAGTTGTCATGAAATATTTAGTGCAAAAACGGAAAACTGAGTCATATGTAAAGGTAGTCAATCACAAACTTCAGGTTAACTTCACACGTGGGATGATATAAACATTTACGTGATATTTTATTCTGCATGCCTGCTGTCACAGAAGAGCACGTGACAAAAAGAAAGTTCACAAGATATATTTGTTCCACATAAAGCATGTAGATATAAAGTGTCCAACAGTGTGCACCTAAATATTGTATGAGGAATCCAACAAAGAAGGCCAATGTTAACCAAGAACTGTAAAATTATATGTTGTTTTCTTACCTGTACCTGAGTGATAAAGCTGTTTTCCTTGTGTATTATTGAATATTTCTTTTCTGTCTATATGTATAATATGGAAGCATTTTGGTAGAGAAAAAAGTGGACTATATATTTAAATGATAAGGTGTGTCTTAAATATATATATATATATAGACAGAAAAGAAAGTATTCAATAATACAGAACAAAAACAGGCACACTGTGGGTTAACATTTTCCAGTTGACTCTTTCGCCCTCTGTCGGTAATAGTAATACAAGCTTAGAAAAAAATGTTAGAGAAAAAGTATTGTCAGAAGTGGGATTCGAACCCACGCCTCCAGAGGAGACTACGACCTGAACGTAGCGCCTTAGACCGCTCGGCCATCCTGACTATACGTAATGAAACAAATACAAGGTAATATATTATAATATGTAGTTACGACATTATTGTTTGTATGTTGCCATCAATTTATATATTGTTTCTATTATATTGTATGCGACGTGAACGCGGCCTTAACCGTAGATTGTGAAAAGGAAACGCGAAACCAGAAACGGAACAATCTATCGTGTATGATATAATAAAAGTCCTCTTCAAAGCGCCCTTTTAGTCAAAAAATTAAATATTTTACTTGCAAAAATTGTATTCGAATGTTTAGGTAGAAAAGATACAACTCGGATTTTAAATCTGGTTGATACGATGCGACAGTTAACAGTTATAAACACGAAAGAACAGCACCTGAACCCAGCAGAAGGCCTCATGTGAATGAATAAAACAGCTCAACTGACCTGATGTGAGATTAATAACAACTCTCACGTGTTACTGGAGCTTTATTTCTTAGAAGTTGTTCATCTTGGCTGCATCTTAATCATATTTATTGTGCGTCTGAAAATGTGGAAGAAGAACAGATTATTATTTATGGAGATGAATCACAGTTTATGGCCATGAGACTTGTGTATAACGGACATTCTTCCAGAAAAATAAAGATGTAAGCAAGAGTTATTCTGGATATAATAAAGCAAACATAAGACGTCCTGCTTTATTCTGTGAATATTTTAGGGTGTACAAGGCACAATACACTCATTCTTCTGCATGTGACCGGCTTTTTTAGCACTGAAATCATGTGAATGAATCAAATGATCACACACAGGTGAATGCTTCTGTTACACGTTGTTTACTGGAGTTCATCCAATCCTTTATGTCTTATCTTGGTCATATGCCTTCGGACAAATGCAAAATTATGATGGATTAAAGGCAAGGCCAGCTGACAGATCATGCAAGATGGGAAAATTAGAAAAGAACGAAAATAATTCGTTGTGGGAATACCAGACATCTTTAATTTAAGACATTTGTTATGTCTAATAGCATGAAATGATATCGATTCTATAAAGGGATTTGGATCATATATAATAAATATACACAACTTTAAATGATAGTTGCATTGTTTGCAGCCTCGTTACATAATATGTAATGTCACAATAAAACATAAAACACCAAATAAAAGAAGAGTAAAACATATTCAAGACTGAAATCTTGCTTGGTCTGGATCAGATTTGCTTTGAACATGGACGTCTGTGTGTCCCCGACGAATCTGTTGCTCATATGAATGACAACAAACAGATTTTCTTAAATATATTTTATGTAGAAAAAATGAACATTTCCCTTTTAAAGTCTCTATGCAGTCGCGCTACAGTAATATACATATAGACGTGCCATCTGAGGTTTATCTCTTAAAATATTAATTGATTAATTTAATGAAATGCATAGCTTAAATACATAATCAGAAGGAAATACAAGCAAAACACATATTTGAGGGCAAATCCGGCCTACATACAGACCAGAGTACTATTAAAGATATATGGTGTTTATCAGGAAAGATCTACGGCTTTCATACATATATATGTACATTATTCATCAATATAATCTTGAACTAAGAGTGCGCTAATGCACCTGGTGGAATGAAACAGCGCCCTCTACAGACCATAGTATGAGTCACAAACACAAACCATTTTCCATCTTTAAACTATATGACAACAGTGACTTCTGTAGAGATGTTTACCCCGCATAGATTTGTGCTAGAAGTTCTTAGATGTTCTTTTCATTATTAAAGGTTGTGATCCTATCTACAACTGTAATAGATTGCAAAGTGTATATAAACTGCACAGAATTTGTCCGGTATGACTATCCCTGTCTAAAGTTTTTGAGAAATACTGTACACTGTACTTACTGAAATTTTGGCTATTCACACTACATATAAATAGGGATGTAACGATTCATATAAGCTGGTTAAAAATCAATTATATGTGACGAACGTCGGTTGAGAGTTTATAAAAATCGCAGTACATGTTTTGAACAGCAGGGGCCACTGTTTTCCTTCAAACTTGGTAAAGGTGGATATGCTGATATTTTAGGTTAGGAAAAGTACATACAAAGTCTTAGTTTTGATTATATTAAAGAGACTTTTGTATCAATCATTTTTATTTATCTGCAATTTAGTTTTGTTTTCTGACATAAAATATATTTTTATTTTACAAAGAATTGTGCAGCATTAGAGAAATAATAAAAGGCCTGTTGTTCATTGAAAATTTTCCTTAACTCATTCTGTAAAAAATCGTGATTAAATCGCACCGTGAATCGTTGCATCCCTACATATAAATTATGTGTTATATCCAGTTCTTGAACACAGTTGTTTGAAATGCCTGAAAAAATGTAATAAAAAAACATCACAACAAATTAATACCTTTAATCTTTATAAGTTAGATTTATCAGTATAATACGGAATATTTGATGGAGTGTCTATATGTCCTTAAAATTAGATTTAAATTGATATAAAGTATCTGGAATCCTTTGTGTTGCCGTACATTTTATTCACCTGGATGTTTTTGGTCAGAAATCACTTGTAGTATTGCTAAATTATGCAAAAAAAATAAAACGAGAGAGAAACGAGTGAGAAGGAAGAATGTGGTGTTCAAAACTTGGCAGCTATTTGCAGATTTGTGACATGGTGACTAAGACAAGCAGGACCAGGGATGTGAACAGAGCCAGTTAACAGCTGTACGATCAAGTAAGTGCAGGAATTTTCAGAAACTTAAAGATAATCTTAAAGATGAAGTCTCCAGTGGACCAGCTGGTCAACTCTCATTTACCTCATCTTCAATCCCTCGTCTCGTCTCACACTGTCATTAGTTGAGACAGAAGATGATGATGCACAGTGTAAACACTCTTCAGCAATGGCTTATATTGGTCTTTAAGTGTTTCATGAAGGATTGATGTGAGGTCAGTATGAATGGACAGGCTGAGGGTTGAGCTTTTCACTGAGTTTCTGGATGAGATGAGAAAGCTCCTCTGTAGCCTGTGATTTCTCCTCCAAGAGTTCATATCGCAGACTGGAGATATCTTGCTTTATCTCCTTTAGCTCACCTATGGAAGAGAGGTCAAGATATTTAATAGACAATAGTCACACACATATAACATATCATTAACATATCATTACAATCAGTCTCTCAAAACATGTCAAAAACATGCCAACAATGACATAAAGAGAAAAGAGAAAAAACAAAGCTTGCAGTTTCTCATTACATAAACAAGTAGATTTATTGAATGTGAATGATGGTAACATATTACATGTATAATGCTTTATAAAAGATGTTTAAATTATAACACTCATCAATTCGTTGTTACACTTTGCAACTTTTTGTATTACAACACACATTATGAACAATTATGCATCATACTTGAATAACCCTTTATAATGCATTATACACAAAGGCTTTAAGGAAATTGTTTCCTGAATGATAAATCATGTATTTGTTATAAATGTAAAATAGAGATGGCAGCAGTAGTATGAGATCAGTTTTGAGCAGGATTGAATGAATGTCCTTGTGAGTCACCTTCATTCACTTCATCATTCTCTTTGTCCACTTGAGCTTTCAGAACGTAACGCTTGATGAGACGCTTCATGATTTGCTGTGTACAGAAAGAACAGGAGTAGATCAGAGATGAACTGATAAACGCTAAATCAGCAGTCATTCATCTTATGAGAGAGAGACTTTGAGTGTGAGTCAGCGAGCAAGTGGGCGAGAGAGGTATTTCAATAGTTTAGTTGTTTTCTATTTTATATATGATTTTTAGACAATGCAAAATCATCTTTTTTCAAGCAGTTTGAATAAAAAAAACGAGAGAAAGAGAGAAAGTAAGAGAGGGAGCAAAGGAGAGAGGGCGAGAGAACAATAGAGATAGATGTTGGTCTTGCCTGATAGCGTGTAGGTTGATTTAAGATGCTGTTAAAGCTTTGAGACTCTGGGATCTTCAGACTGGAATGAGTGAAGAGATTGAGCTGCAAGAACAGACAAATATTGATTATTGATTGATAAATAGTGATGACATCATTGACACGCTCATACAGTACAACATTTTAATAGTCAAGACAAACAAACATTTCAGTTTGTATGCTGCATTTGAGAGCAGAAATAATTTTGACATCTCTACATGTGTTTATAAAAACAGCCAGCAGGTGTCTTATACTCTCTCTCTCTCTCTCTATTGTTTTTAACAGTGAGAATGTTCTCTCTCTCTCTCTCTTGAAAAACATTCTCACTGTAAAAAAATTGTTTGTTCAACTTGATATTTTGAGTTAATTCAACTTAAAAAATATTAGTCATCTCGTTGTGTAAACTCATTTTAAATAAATTAATTTAACTTATATTACTAAGTTGAATTAACTTAAAATTTAAGGGTAACCATTTTTAGGTTGCACCACCTAGATAACTAATAATTTTTTGAAGGGAAGAAAAGATGCAAAAACAGTTTGTGAGGTGTCTTAAACAAATGTGCATCATGTAAAGTGTGCACATCACAGATCATATCTCCGTGAACATACACGTCCCACGGCCTGGGCTGAATTTCAGGTTTCATGACAAGTTATTTTTGCTTGTTTCAATTAAAAAAATAAGTTACATGGTGTCCTTAAAATGTTGAGTTCATTCAACTTAAAAACATTAGTGAACACAGTAAATTTGATGCATACTTGTTAAATTCTTAAGTTGAACTAACTCAAATTTTCAAAGCAGCACTCATTTTTTAAAGTCGAAGCAGCAAATCATTCTTTACAGTGTACATGATAACTGAACATCACTGTCATTGGGTGAAGTATGCCTGTAAACACTTTCCTGATGACCACACGTCTCATTCCAAATGTGTCACGACAAAAGAACAACAACAGCATGTTTCGTCTGTTTCCCGCAGATGCTGAGCCCCTTAACATATGTGTTTCATTGACATGAGCCCACGGGGAGAATCCGAGTGAATTAGACGGAGGTCGAACAGGAGCCACAGATGAATCACAATAATGCAGTTATTCTCCGTGTCGAGATTGTTAAGTGATATTTGTCCTGAAGACAGAAGGATCATCTCTCAACCCTTCAGCGAAAGCTCGGGCTTCCTCACACAGGATTTAAATCTCATTGATTGTCATTCTGCAGGCTAGACTAGAACAGAACTATCAGTCTTTTCTTAGGAAACGCTCAGAACAGGGCGTCCCGGGGAAACGTCAATAAGTTAATGATGGTGAGCTCCTGACGCCTCTTTATTGCACAGATTGATCTTTCTGCTGGAATTAAAGAGTGTGATGGAGAACGAGAACAGATTGATGGGAAATGAATTGCGTCAGTAACGGATACGCTGAAAACACCACACGCTCATATTAACAAACGCCCGAGAATCTTTACCGCACCACCACATGTACATACTCTGGACTTGGAGTTGTCCATTCCCAGCTCCACGTTTTTCTTCAGGCGGCGACTGCGACAGCGGAGCAGGTTGATCAGTCTTCTGATACACTGATAGAAAGACTTCGGGGTGGGAACGATGCTGAACGGAGGAGGGAGAGTTTTGCCGTCGTCAAAGTATGAGAGCCAGAGTTTGGACCGAGCGAACTTCCACTCCACATCTGCATCGTCCTACCAAAGTGATGACAGAGTTAATGCAGTGCACTGAAATTTACTACTGTTTACCATAGTAAAGTTTACTTTGATAATCTGAGTCATTATATAGTATCCTGGGATGTTTGTTCCTAAATTAAACTTTGTTTGATGACTTTGAATTAGATGTCTGGATTCTTAAAAAGTGTGTTCGCTTGAAGTGGGCCAGTACTATTTTAATCAAATTGGTCAAATTTCAAAAGTAAATCAGCCAATCAAATTGAAGAAGATATAACTTGACTGTGTGGAGGCGGGCGCTCGTGATGGCTTTGCGGTGAGATGTGAGAAGGCAAACAACAAAGCCAACATTTTTACAATTAAAATGACAAATGGGAAGATTCCGAGATGCAAACTACTTATCATTCGCAAATTCTGTTGCTTTAAAACTGAAGTGATTTGTTACATAATGTAACGTGTTTCCAGTCGACATACTTAAGAACAGAAAATATACTGTAAGTTTATTGCATATGAGGATGTGTATATGATGGATTTCATTAAGAGAAGAATTCAGTAGACAGCAGAACTATTATCACAGGTAATAAAATAACTTTTTGGGTCAAATATTTTTTTAAATCAGTTTTTGGGCAAATTCTTCATTTACTAAATGTTGTTCCTTAAAGTATATCTTGTCCTAGCATTATGTACCAAAAATTTGTAGAAATCTCAAGTGTGGCAATATTTTGCATATATCAACAAGCACAAGTGAGTAATGGGACCTTTTTTCCACACTTCAAGCACTGGCTGTTTCAATTATTAAATAATCGTCTCATCGCAATAATTTGACAAAATCACAATTGTTTCAGGTATCCGCGAGTCCTTAGAAAACAAGGTGGATCTACTGGATCTGCTGCATTAAACAACCCACTGTTCCCTTCATTGGACATTGTGTTAATTTGTTTTTGTGTCCAGATTTGCTGCATGTGCACACCATCCTCATATCTCAGTTTAAGTTTGAGTGATCAAGACCGTCTTTTCTCTTAAGTTCACTCTACAGTAAATATTATTAGTTATTTATGAAATGTTCACATTTCTAAAGGACACGTTTTCTTTATTTTCATAAATTAATAAGGGTTATCAAACGATTAATCGTGATTAATCGCATCCAGTATTATTAGTTTGTGTTTACATAATATATGTCTGTGTACTGGTGCAAATAGATTTTGTATTAATAAACACATACATATACATTCATATATTTAAGAAAAATATAAAATATTAACATTTATAAATAATTCTAATTATTTGTAAAAATCTAAATATATCCTAAATATGTTTATGTTTTTGTGTTTATTGTTAAACATATAAAAAAAATTAATATGCACAGTACAGAGACATATATTATCTAAGACAAACTTTCATTCTAGATGCGATTAATCACGATTAATCGTTTGAGAGCCTTAAAATGACTTGTCATTAATCGTTACATTGTCAAAGCCTTAAATCAGACAATTAATCACCATTATCACAATTATTTAATAGCCAATTAATCGTCAGGCAAATTTGATAACCGTGACAGCCCTAGTGTGAAGTCATCTCACCTCGATCTCCTGGTAGGAGCTGTTTATCATGGCGATCAACATGTTGAGCAGAACCACCACCATGGTGACGTTATAAATCCCGTACAGCACATAGCCAATGTTCTCAATAAATTTATGATCGTATTTCAGAACCACAGAGGACACTTCAGACAGCCCGAATATAGACCAGAACAGAGTCTTAAAACTCTCCTCAACCCTGCGAAGAGGAAGAAACAGAAATAAAATGAGACGGTCTTTCAATGTTTTCATTGCATCATTATAACTATTGCTCAAACATCGAGATTTAAGCAAAACTTCATGAGCATGCGTTTTCGTACTTTTACAAACAACCACATTTCCGATATCTATTTGGAGGACGGAATACAAAAGAAATCTGTACACACCTGAAAAAACCTTAACCAGCTTCAATGATCACTTCTCCCTAAACTCTATTATCGTTTCCGGTTTTGTATGTTGCATTTATTCTTTCCTCTTACAGTAAAATGTTAAATGCTCCTTCACTTTGTAAGTTGTTTTGTCTGCTAAATGAATAATGTACTTGTGGAAGTGTACACTTGCATTGTTGGATTCATGTCGAGATGACCAAGAAATAACAGAGATGGTAAGAGCAAGAACAACACCGTGTTTTATACGCTAGTCAGCACAAATGAAAAAATCTATTTCGCATTGAAATGCACGGTGCAATAAATGTCTTAGATTGGCCATCAGCAAATGTCATTTCCGTCTACTACACACAGTTTTTAACCCTGCAGGCGAACCAATGATGAGATGAAATCTTCTGGGAAATAGTAAACCTTCGGAAAACCAGAAAATGATGAGTGTGAAATTGCTTTACACCTCTTAAGAAAAGCGATGAAAACACAAATCTTATGTTTACACATTCACATCACACACAGGAAAACCTTGAAGATCTGCGGCACACGCAGAAACACACACACAGCATCCACCATCACTGCAAACCACATCCCAGAGGACATTTACAATGGCTCCTCTCCCTTTTGAAACGTCAATAGTGTTTAGTTTACCTCAAAACCTGAAATCTGAAAAGAATGATTGTATTTTCTAAACGTCACTGTTTTGGAGGAGAGTAGTTTATCGATATCCTTCGAGCCAATATACTCATATTAAAAGCCAAAAAAACGTCCATTTTGATTTATATATTGCACCAAAAAACAATCAGTGTGTCAGGGTCTAACTCACGTGGTGAATGCGGGGTTAACCTTTGCCCCCAGATAGTAAGAGTACAGGATGAACATGCCGATCATGAATGCCAGGAAGACCATGATGAAGAGAACCATGAACTTGAAGATGTCCTTCACTGTTCGTCCCAGAGAGATCTGGAGCGGACCGAAGCTCTCGTTTGCCGGGAGGATGTAAGCGATGCGGGAGAAGCTCAGGACCACTGCGATGGCGTACAGACCCTCTGATATCAGCTGAGGATCTGACGGAAGCCACTTGTCTCTCGCTGAGAGAAATAAAATCCCAGGTGAACCATCGTTTTACAAAGAGATGCATTCAGAGGTGTTTTTTATCTCCAGATTTCCTCTCACCGTATGTGAAATATCTGATGTCCGGAGGAAGCGTGACCAGCGAGAGGTCTGCGGCGTGGACATTCTCGTCCACATATGCCTGAGCTTTCATGGCCTGCAGGAAGGCAAAGAACCGGGCGGTGAACGCAGCGATGAAGATCGACAGCATGCCAAAATCCAGAACGTTCCAGAGCTGCGTGATGTATTCCTTCGGACCCTCCGTCCAGAGTTCCTTACACTCCGACCACATCATTCCTATTATAAAAAAAGGCACAGCACATTTTACTCTTTGTTACAATAATAAAAATGATCGAAAGCATAAATTCAGAGTACAAAAAGGCAAATACAATGACTTCACATTTGCATTAGGCAAGAATGAGAACGGAATGCCAAACATAGTTTTTATAAGCAACTACATTTTTATGGTTTTGGCATCAAATGACAAGAACGTCTTTTTAACAAAATTCATGAGATTGACCCAGTGTCAAGGATCAGAGAAGGCAGAACCCAAACGCAGGCAGCATATAAGAACTCAAAAATTGTATAAAAAAAAAATTCCCACAAGGGGGCAAAACAGTAAAACAGGATCAACTAAACTTTACACTCTGCAGGAACAAAACACGATTAGACTTTCCTCTAAAATGGACTAGAGGTAAGTACAGTACATCAACAAGGCAAAGAGCCAAAGCAGACAAAGCAAAGCAAAAAAGCACAAGACAACAAACACATGAAATAGGGATACTATCGAGGGATAATTAACACTAGGCAGGTGTGGGGAATGAAACAATGGCTAAACCAGGAAACGAGGGGTGGGATCAAGAGACGAGACAAGAGAACGCATGGCCATTATAAACAAACAATGACCATGCGCTTCCACACAAAACACATTGGGCTGTCATGACCCCACCACAAGACTAGAAAAGCAATACAAGATGTATTGCACACACATATATTACAACCAGTAGGTTGTTTAATTACATCAGAAGTAACTGTAGTTGAAAGACAGAAAAATATAAGAGCAATCCCTTACTTTACTCGTTCAACTGAAAAGTAATTAAATTACTAATTACTTAGTAACTAGTTACACCCAACACTGATAATAAGACATGAGGAGAGAGAGAGAGCGCACAAGAGACGTAGAGAGAGAGAGATGGGGAAATAAAGAAAGAGAGATTATAAAGAGAACAGTCTGAGTGGAAAAGACGAGACAAAAGACAAGAGCCGGAGGAGAAGTGAGTCTGAGCGACAGATGAGAAAATGATCATTTAAAGAGGCGCTTCAGCAAATTCAATGAACTACATTTTCAGTGAATTGATTTAATCTGACATCTACGTCAAAAGAACACCAAAGGAAATCTAAGTCATGAAATTTCCTCACGCATTGAAACCCAGCTAAACAAAATATACTCCAGGCTGAAAGTCATTTTCAGCTGTTAAAGCGCACACACAAACTCTATAAACGAAACAGAAAGCTTTGAAACCGAACAGTGGGAGATTCAGAAGGTTTGAGGTTTATGTCGCATTGAGCATTCAAGCATCTACACACTTCAATGAACCTTTCAAGAAACACGTCTCTAATGTAACACTCGTATGAACACAAGCTGACTGCTTCATTCTGACCTCAGTGACACGCCATCCGTCTGGACCTCAAACCACAACTACAATTCAGTCTCAGCCTCAGACGGATGGCTGATCGTCTGATACATAAGGCACACTTACAGAAAATCGCCAGTGTTAAAAAGGTCAAATTAACTCTCAAAGTTCATGATAATCTTTGACATTTTTTAACACCGGGGATTTTGCTGGAAACACTTCAGCATGTTCAAAGTCGGCATTTGATTGGTTGAATTTGTTCAGTCGACAAAAATAGTGGAGGGTTAATGTGGGCCAAAAAATGCCAGGGCCAATTTTCTTCCCAGTCCAGTCCTGATCACGATCGACTTAATGCTTAATTCTTATGTCTGCGAGGTTCACTGCATAAGCGTATAAACATTGATGCTGCTGTTAACTTTTGACACATCCGTGAATGTACACAGCTCCGTTACTGCGGGTCAAAAAACTATACCGAAGCAATGAAACTATTTCTTATGTCAAATGTAATAATGAAATACACTCTTGCGTGTCAACTCTCTGAACCCCGGGCGAAACGGGAAAATGTTATTAACCCAAAACAATCGGTTGATAATGATGCATTGCCTGAGAAAAGCTTTGCATTCAAGATCGGTTTCTGCCGCTCAAAAAGTGAGGTTGATAAACGAGCATGCCGTTGTTTCAAACGACCGTAAATGTTTTGCTCATCAGTGGTGTTTGCTCGATTGTTCTCTGACAGACGTACTTTCAATTTTGTGAGTCTGAAAGTTGGAGAGCTAGATTGAAACTTTCTAAACTAAGTCGTAACGTTTTGTAGAACTGCCCTTAAAGGGACAGCTGACCCAAAAATGAAAATTCTGTCATCATTTATTCATCCTCTTGTCAGTTCAAACTTGTACAACTTTCTTTCTTCAGCAGAAAACGAAACAAGATATTTTGAAGACCGTTGGTAGCGAACATCGCCGGCCACCTATTGACACAAAACCAATGCAATGAATGGGTGCATGTTAACAACATTCTTCAAAATATCTTTTGGTGTGAACTATCCCTTCGAATGGAGTTAGCTACTCAATAACAAAGCAAAAACTAACTACGTCTAATAGAGCAATGTTTTATAGCCTCAAAAAGTCAAACTTTTCAAAAACACTAATTACACCCTTAAATTGGAATTAACTTTAAATAAACTCTCCGTGTTTCTTATTAAGTGACTGAAGGCTTCATTGATCACTGTGTCCTGGAGTGAAGAACTCCATTTCTGCTCTTCACTACTAAGCAGAAATCAAATAAACGACATTTTCATTACAACTCTCAGTGAAAGTTACCTGCCACCCAGATCATGATGAGGATTTCTGTCCATGAAAACTGAGTGGTTTTGACTCTGAAAATCTGAAGCGGATGATCTGTCACGGTCACGTTGGGAAGGGTGGTGATGCCTTCGAAGCGGTCAGATGCGTTGAACACCAGCAGACACAGAAAGAAGATGAAAGATGCAGCGTGGGCGACAAACTTCACAAACGGACTCCGCAAGATTTTACCAAGCTGGGGAAAAATAAGAATGATGTTCATTGTATAACTATGAACAAAAAACTAGCCTTGCATGTGGCTCGCATTTGGCAGATTTAACACATAAGATCCCTCGCTGAAAAAATATTGAAATCATTGAGGAGGTTTTGATAGTTTTTAGGGGTTTGTATTGGCTTTAATGAAACTGTAATGGTTCTACATGGTGATGGAATATATTGCTGGAATGTTAAATATTATTGGAATAATGAACAAAAAGGAATTTTGTAATGGTTTTAATGGAAAAGCGAATGGTTCATAATGGTATTTTACAGTAGAACATTAGAATTTCTGTCATTTTCTGTCATTTTTTCTGTTGGGATTCTATTGTTTTCACAGCAGGGATTAATGGCCAAAACACACTACAAAAACGATTTTTGTAATAGGTTTAATGGAAAAAAGCTTTTGGGTTGTAATGGTATTCTAATGGAAACCATTAGAATTTCGGTGATGGTTTCTTTTTTTTTGAGCAGGTCTGAAAAGGGAATTTCTCCTTACTGGAAAAAACTATAGAAACCCAGTAGAAACCATTACAGAAATTGGCTTTTTCCATTAAAACCATTACACAATTCCTTTTTGTAGTATGGTTTAAGCATCATTCCAATAGGATTTAACATCTCAACAATAGAATCCATCACATACCAGTATAACCATAACAGTTTCCATTTAAACCAATACAAATCCCTTTAATACCATTTTCTTTAATGGTATCAAAACATAGGAAGCATCAAAAGAAATCGTGATAGCTTTAAACAGAAACTGTAAGTGTGTCTACTGGTATAATGGCCAAAACACACTACTGAAAGGATGTTTGCAATGGTTTTGATGGAAAAGGCTGTTGGGTTGTAATGGTATTCTATTGGAAACCATTAGATCTTCTGTGATGGTTCCTATTAGGTGTCTATAGTTTTTCAGCAGGGTTGAGTTCTAATCCAAACTGCAACTAAATGTTGAGATTGCCAACTCATAATTTTGCATGAAAATAAATATTAGTCTGTAAAGACGTCCCAAATAAATGGACGCATTGATGTGATTCCCTCAACATGAAAACACATTTGTCTCAGTATTTATTCAAACAACAGAACCTCAGATCTGGCGGTCAGTGAAGGTCAATGGAGATCAGATGAAGAAGTCAATAGATATGGCCATAAATATAATGTACGGATTAAAAACACCAGCAGCAGCCGATCGACACACATTCTTCATTGAGAATGACACTGCATTTATATTTAACAAACACATACTAACATACATATCATTTAAAGTCATGTGAAGGCAAGAGAGTATTTTGCATGAACTCATTGTCAATGTTAAAATTTTGAGGAGTGTCTCACCCTACTGCACGGGGCCAACCAATAGCCCACAGCAAACAGCGGAAGCCCCAGAGCCACGGCCAGCACCACCAGACACTTGACTGCGATGCTCTGCTCCCGAAGACCAGACAGATTCTCATACCAGATGGTCAATAACTGCTGCTGACAGTTGGGATGAGCTACAAACTGAAACAACAAGAAGGATTAATAGCTTCATTTCATTTTATCTAACAAACACAAATCCAGTCGACTGTTAAAGGAGCAATGAGCTATGACCTGACCTTCAGAGGAACTCATTGTGCTGCTTCTGAGATGTTGTGTTCTTAGTGTTGGATTAATGATGATGGTTTAAAACCAAATACACTGAAACATGACAGTGATGATGACCTGGGACTTTACATGTGACGTCACCATAACAACAAACCATCAAGACATCACGGTCTACATATGTGTGGCGTTTTTTTGTTTCTTGGAAATAAACATGAGATGGCGTCAGGGGCGGATTGGGACTTAAAATCGGCCTCTCCAGTGCATGACAACCATTTTATAAAAACTTCCAGGTCCTCTTGATTAGCCAATCCGGGTTTGTACTGCGTATATCAGATCAGACCATATAAATGTCAACATGAAATGACCCAATATGAACATACTATTAATTAAGTTTTAAGTAATATTATTTTCTTTCAGTTTAGAATGTTTTTATTAGGAAGGAACAATAATATAGTTGTTCATAATTATTTTTTAACCAACAATTAAAGTATGAAACCATGTTTGCTTTTCTTGCACATGGATGCGTAATAAAACCAAAGATTAAGATTTTCTATTTAAGGTTGAAAGGCATGTGTTGCGTGGGAAGCAGGGACGTAGATCAGAAGACAACTTTTTGATGTGTTCCACCACCTAAAACAAATGAAACCATTTTTGTAAACATGATCATTATGGTTGACATCTCACGATTCTTTCTACTCACTGTGGAAGTGATGAAAAGAGCATCAAGCTCCTGTGTTCTGTTATTAGGTATTGGGTTAATGAACGTGAATCCAGAGGGAATAACAAGTGTTCATTTCACGTCTGTCCTATAAAAACCTTCCCGCCTGATTTATGAGCTCCAGAATAAATGACTTACATGCACATAATTATGTGAAAGAATGTGAATTAAGAAAAAGAGAACAGCTATGAATAACAAAGAACACTTATATTACTGAGAGAGAGAGAGAGGGAGAGAGAGAGAGAGAGAAAGACAAAAAGAGAGAGAGAGAGAGAGAGAGAAAGAGAGAGAGAGGAGAAAGAGAGAGAGAGAGAGAGAGAGAGAGAGAAAGAGAGAGAGAGAGAGAGAAAGAGAGAAAGAGAGAAAGAAAGAGAGAGAGAGAGAGAGAGAGAGAGAGAAAGAGAGAGAGAAAGAGAGAGAGAGAGAAAGAGAGAGAGAGAGAAAGAGAGGGAGAAGGAAAGATAGAGAGAAAGAGAGAAAGAAAGAGAGAGAGAGAGAATCTTTGGGAATGAGTGCAGTTTGTTTTCAACCAATAAATAAGTAAATACCTATAAAAGTCTTTATTTTTAAGAGTGTTGTTCTTTTAGAAAGGATACCACACTAAGACCTTGTTTATTATCCCTCTCATCACTAACTGTCAAAGCAGAAAAGTTTGTGATGATAACATCACATCAAACACGATGTGGGCAAACCCTTCGTCTGAATAACAGTCTAAAGAGTTTTTAATCCCGTCAGAAGTCTCCCCAGACATTAGTGTAATTCACTAAACCTTGGGCTGTTTCGCTCATCATCATTACACCGCATCAGGCCGGCGGCTGCCCATCCGCTCTCATCATTTAGAAACAGATGCTTCAGGGTCACCGCGAGATTCCCTAGAATAAGATCTGTGTTCTGAAAACATCCGACTCATCGATACAACCTGACGGTGTCGAAACGCCTTCTCTTCTCATAAAATGTGAACGTCAGCAGCGTAAGTGCTGAAGTGAGAGTTTTGTGTTAAATGGATGATGGACGGTGTTGTGCAGACAGATGGAGAAGAACAAGAGATTTATGAATGCAATGGAGATTAATATATAGCCTGTGGATGAGTGCTAAACCAGACCAGAGCTGAACAAACTCTTATTTACTGTTAGTCTACGGCGTACTGAACACCCCACAACATATTCATCATCAATCAAGGGTTTAAGATGATTAAAAGACAAGAATAAAAACATTCTTATCACGCTAAAAAGTGATTTATAATATAATACTACAGAATACTACATCAATGCATAAATTATTTTCTTAGAATTTTTGGATTGTTTTCTAGTACAAACATCTAGACATGCTTGAATCTTAATATTTGAGAAGCAAAATTACTTTAGATATTAAGTGGTGTTTTATAAAAAACTAAAACAAGATGTAATATCTTGAGTCATTTAACAATGTTTAGATATTTGTACTGAAACGCAATGGAAAATACTAGCTATGATATTTATTTTTGTAAAAAGGAAAAAAAGGAAGACTTCTTTAAAGTCACAGTCCAATTAAAAATGATACTACTATCCTACTTACTCAGCGTTGCGGTGATTATTATAAACAATTTATCAATACACATCATTATTTTTGCAAAATTCTTTTGTAAAATTAATTTAACCCCTCACCAACCAATCAATTAAGAGAGGCCGACATGAAGTCCCGCCCCAGTTTTATTTTTCAAATTTCAGAAGTCGTTTCACTCGGATTTATGTCACGATATGGAAACGAAGAAAATCACAATATCCGCTTCGTGATTCTTTTAAATTAACTTTTCTCTAAAATTGATTTCATGGCATTGCTGTGAAAAACCTTCTGTAGCATCTTTGTCAGAAAAACATTGAATCTCGCAGCTCGTTGAGGATCATATAAGGGATTACTCAGATTTTTCCTGTAATTCAATTATTGTTACCTTTTATGTAATTAAACTAAATACTTTGTGTAATATATGTGTGCAATTGTGAAATTGACATTAAAATTCAAAGTCTAATTTTAAAATCAAAACATTTGTAATACTACGGTCAGTTAATAATATCACTTTTTGTAATTTTATATTTATTTGAATGAATTAAGAGTTGTTCCATGTCTATCCTTGAATCGCTGAACTCATCAAGCTTGATATATGATATAGAAAGTCATTAGTTATAAGTCATTACAGTTTTTCTCAAATGCCAAAACACAAAAGCCAATCCTCTAAACCAAATGACCAGTTGTCTAAACACATTTACTAAATCTAGCCATCATTTTCCAATATCATAAACACATTTCACATGAAAACACAATTCACAATCCTCTGTTCTCATAAATCTTAAAACATTTTTCCTTGCTAAAACACAAGTTGCAAAAGAACTCTGCTCATATTCTCAAATGAAAGCTCATGTGATGCAAAATGCTTGCCACAGTCAGCAATATTTGAACACAATGAACACACCTGGCGTCATTCATTACACACAACGACTCAAAATTGAAGACACTTGTTGCTAATGCTGTGACCACATGTATAAAAGCAAGTTCAGAGTGCCCAGTTTGCTGAGGATTCCAAACAAACACAATGGATGAAGGCAGAGTCAGGGGAAGAGGAATTCGAGTCAGAGGAAGAGGAATTCGAGTCAGAGTAGGGAGAAGAGCTGGCCATGGAAGAAGAGGAGCAGGCCAACAAGGGAGAGGAGAAGGTCCAGGAGGGAGAGCAAGACAACCTCGCACCATCATTACGGAAAAGATGCGAGCAACAGTCATTGACCATGTCATTGTCCATGGCATGACAATGGCTGAAGCAGGACTATGAGTCCGTCCAAACCTGAGTTTTTACAAGCCTGTGAAAGTAGTCTATTGGTTTCAAATCAGTTGTTACTGTATTGTGAAACATGTCAATTGAAAACACATCTTTCTTTCTTTAGAGCTCAAAGAATGCCACATAGAGGTGGGAGGGTCGCCATATTTACAGCGGCACCAGAAACCCTTATTGTGGATATGGTTCGTGAGAAGAACCTCATCAGACTTCGGGAGATCAGAGACAAAGCCATTGCCGATAATGTCAACTTTGAGAGCATTGATGATGTCAGCTTGGCCACAATAGACCGAGTTCTCCGGCGGCAAAAGATGCGGATGAAACAGGTCTATAGGGTTCCCTTTGAGCGCAACTCTGCGCGACACAAAGACCTACGTTATGAGTATGGGCAAGTAAGTATACATCCATGTTCACAGTACAGTTAGTGGACATACTGTGTTGGTCAGTGGCCTACATTACTTCTGGACAATACTGTGCTACCTGATTGACTGTTGTTCTGAACACCTGTGAACTTTCACATTTTCACAGAGGATATTACAGTTGGACGCGATGGCCAGACCTCATGAGTACCTCTTCCTGGATGAGGCTGGCTTCAACCTGCAGGAACGAAGGCAAAGAGGCCGTAACATCATTGGCCAAAGAGCCATCACTGAGGTTCCTGGCCAACGGAGGGATAATATTACTCTTTGTGCGGCCATGGGTTAGGAGCTTGTACACCAGCATGCTGTCCTTGGGTCTTACAACACCCAACGTCTCCTCACCTTCCTAGAGGAGCTAAAAGACATCCACCTGGACCGCCAACAACACCATCCTGGGCCCGCACATCACATTTATGTGATCATTTGGGACAATGTACGCTTCCACAGAAAAAAAAAACAAATCAGAGAGTGGTTCACCACCAACAGTAACCACTTTTTATACGTCTGTCTACCACCCTACTCCCCTTTCCTGAACCCTATGGAGGAGTTCTTCTCATCGTGGAGATGGAAGGTTTATGACAAACAACCATACACTGGAGAGAACCTCCTAAGGGCAATGGAGCTGTCCTGTGTTGACATCCCAGTGGAGGCCTTCCAAGGATGGATTCGCCATTCCAGGGTGTTTTTCCCGCGGTGCCTGGCAAGAGACAATATAGCCTGCGATGTGGATGAGGTGATGTGGCCCGATGCAGCTCAGCGACATGATGCCGAACAGTGATTGTGTGGTGTGAATAAAGTAAATAAAAAAACTTCACACCCTGATCATGTTTTCAAGAGTACTGTTGTGTGCAATAGATTCTGTTTTTGCATTGAGTTGTGTTACAGTAGTGTACATGCAGAATTTACTATAGATTTATACTCTTCATATGAAACTCACAAATCTAAATGCCTAATCCTCTGCAGAGATCTAAGAAGATCCATTACTGTAAAGTTTCTAAAAATATGCATTGGGAGTTATGAAACAAAGAACCTTCTCACAAATTGAGCATTGTGTTTTCAATTGTTTTGCTGTAGTGTGTAATGATGTGTATAGTGTTTACATTTTATGAAAGCTTCGAGCTGCTCTTTTGGTGTGAAAGTTTGAGTTTTGAAGTGAGAAGGTGTGGTTGTGTTTATGTAGCTTTAGAAAAGAGTGTTGTGTTTAGACATTGGGGACCATGGAGGAAACGTTTGTGAAATGTTTTGTTTTGGCATTTGAGAAAAACTGTAAATCATTTGTGGAGTGAGTAATTTGTACAGTAATCTAATTACACTAGTGAATATGTAACTAGTAATTCATTACTTTTTTAAGAGTAACTTACCCAACACTGTTGAGGACTGATGTGCTGTTATTTTTCTAAATGACCAGACTTATGCTTTTCACATAGCGGACTACCAAACAGGTGAGAAATGAAATGTAATGACACTTGGAAGGGCTCTTTTAACCCGGGCCAGTACACACAGTGAGAAAAAAAAATTTGAACACCCTGCTATTTTGCATGGTCTCCCACTTAGAAATCATGGAGGGGTCTGAAATTGTCATCGTAGGTGTATGTCCACTGTGAGAGACATAATCAAAAAAAATCCAGAAATCAAAATGTATGATTTTTTTAACTATTTATTCGTATGATACAGCTGCAAATAAGTATTTGAACACCTGAGAAAATCAATGTTAATATTTGGTACAGTAGCCTTTGTTTGCAATTACAGAGGTCAAACGTTTCCTGTAGTTTTTCACCAGGTTTGCACACACTGCAGGAGGGATTTTGGCCCACTCCTCCACACAGATCTTCTCTAGATCAGTCAGGTTTCTAGCCTGTCACTGAGAAACACGGAGTTTGAGCTCCCTCCAAAGATTCTCTATTGGGTTTAGGTCTGGAGACTGGCTAGGCCACGCCAGAACCTTGATATGCTTCTTACAGAGCCACTCCTTGGTTATCCTGGCTGTGTGCTTTGGGTCATTGTCATGGCCCCGGTCATCCTCTGCTTAATACAGTGCACTCACCCTGTCCCATGTGCATCATTCTTCTTCCTCCAAACACGTTTAGTGGAATTATGACCAAAAAGTTCTATTTTGGTCTCATCTGACCACATGACTTTCTCCCATGACTCCTCTGGATCATCCAAATGGTCATTGGCAAACTTAAGACGGGCCTGGACATGTGCTGGTTTAAGCAGGGGAACCTTCCATGCCATGCATGATTTCAAACCATGACGTCTTAGTGTATTACCAACAGTAACCTTGGAAACGGTGGTTCCAGCTCTTTTCAGGTCATTGACCAGCTCCTCCCGTGTAGTTCTGGGCTGATTTCTCACCTTTCTTAGGATCATTGAGACCCCACGAGGTGAGATCTTGCATGGAGCTCCTGTCCGATGGAGATTGACAGTCGTGTTTAGCTTCTTCCATTTTCTAATGATTGCTCCAACAGTGGACCTTTTTCACGGAACTGCTTGGCAATTTCCCCGTAGCCCTTTCCAGCCTTGTGGAGGTGTACAATTTTGTCTCTAGTGTCTTTGGACAGCTCTTTGGTCTTGGCCATGTCAGTAGTTGGATTTTTACTGATTGTATGGGGTGGACAGGTGTCTGTATGAAGCTAAAGACCTCAAACAGATGCATCTAATTTAGGATAATAAATGGAGTGGAGGTGGATATTTTAAAGGCAGACTAACAGGTCTTTGAGGGTCAGAATTCTAGCTGATAGACAGGTGTTCAAATACTCATTTGCAGCTGTATCATACAAATAAATAGTTAAAAAATCATACATTGTGATTTCTGGATTTTTTTTTAGATTATGTCTCTCACAGTGGACATGCACCTACCATGACAATTTCAGACCCCTCCATGATTTCTAAGTGGGAGAAGATGCAAAATAGCAGGGTGTTCAAATGCTTGTTTCCTCACTGCAACTACCTATCACGACCTGTAAACCAATCACTAATGCCCTGGAAACATGACAGAAAACATGAATAGCATCAAATTCATAACCGCACAGGAACTCACATCTCACATGATCTTCAATACATGTAAAAAAAGCGAATTTCTTTCATACGCATTTTAGTTATTTAGAATAATCTCAGGAGCGAAACTCAGCTGGTTTAACAGCTTCCAGAAAAATTTCACGGCTTAGAGGTTTTAATGGCAACACAGAGAGCTATGAGTTCAAATCATAAATGTTTCCATAAAAAACTAAAATCACACATGAGATCTCATAACTATCACTGTGATTTCTCTACAGAAATTAATGAGATTAAATGCAGAACAAATGGATTTTTTGTCTCATTTGCTTCTCAGACATTTGTCATACGAAAAGGAGTCAGAAGCGTCCCAAATGTGTCTGTCATTAGAGTCAGCAGAGATGTCAAAGATGTGTCAAATTGAGCTCAGATTTGTCAAGTCTGCAATAAAACTCAATATTATTGAAGATGAACTCAAACATTTCTCATCAAATTCACTCCAATCCACATGAAAGAGCAAAAACATTCTCCTCTAGGGTTCTTTTTACCTGAAACGGCAATAAGTGCAGCCGCTAGAGCGTTTCACAGAGATAAAGGTCCATCATTTACATCCTCACTGCAGCGTGCCACTTTTAATTCAACAGGCAGCCATCCGAGTGCACTTCACAGATATCTAACGTGAGGTGAAAAAAATCACACCGGCCATTAAATCACTCATGGTAATGACTCTAAACTCATTTCCTAAAACAACCACCGGTCTGAAGTCCACCATCCCACCCCCCCGAGAGGCGTTGGGAATCTCATCTTTAAATGGCACTTGATGTCAGGGTGGGTGTGTTACGGATGCTCAGCATTGGCTCGTGTTAGTCTGATTAACGCTTCATCGGATTACGTCCTCCAGTTCCCGTGAGGCTGCGTCTGTGGAAGTGTCTACCCGCTGATTAAACAAAAATAAGTGGGTATAGAGGATTAGTCACACTTTCATGACACGAGTGATTTATTGCTGCCTCTTTATCTACCTCTCTCTCTCTCTCTCTCTCTCTCTCTCTCACTCTCTGCATTTACATTTAGTCATTTAGCAGACACTTTTATCCAAAGCGACTTACAAATGAGGTGAACAATGGAAGCAATTGGAACAACACAAGGAAAACAAAGAGCTGAACATCCAGAATGCTCGGCATTAAACTGAAGGCATTCTTCACAAATCTTAGCAGTTATTTTATTTTTTATTAAAGCTATTTTAATGCTATTATTATTTTTTCAGTGTTCCATTTTAAAAACATTTTTTTTATTCTGTCATGGTATGATTCATTTTTATTATTGTTTCATATTTTAATTTGTTTTTATTTCACTTTTATTTCATTTGCTTTTTATTTATTTTCCACTCACAACTTTTTAAATTTCCTTTATATTTATTGCTTTCAAATAATATGTATTTAATTTATCTTTGTAAATCTTATATTGATTAACAGAAATGTTGTTTTGCTTACTATAAAAATCCCCCGCACAGCTTCATTAATTCAGTTTTGGAAAATGTCATTTCTTCATCCGTGGTAAATCATGCATTCCAGGAGATTAATTTTCATAAATACGGATTAGCGCTTTAGAGATCGACAATCTCACCTGATGCATATTGTTGTGAATTGTGTATAATAAACATATATAAGATGATAAAGCAAAGCTTGACGGATAGAGTACTGGATTCATTTTCAACTCATTGAAAAAATTAGAAATATAGGTAACACTTTACGATAAGGTTCTATTGGTTAACAATGAACATACTACAGCATTTATTAATGTTACTTCATGTAAATTTCAGCATTTACTTATACATATATAAAATCCAAAGTTGTACCTCTTAATATTAGTTAATGCACATTGACCTAACATGAATTATTGTATTTACATTTAATAACACTAAAAAATATTAATTAAAACCAAAACACTGTATTGTTCATTGCTAGTTTGTGTTAGTTAATGCATTTACTAATATTAACAAATACCTTAATAAAAAACCTTTCTGTCAAGTGTCACCGAAATATAATAACTGACCCTTACTAATAAAGGACACTTGCCTTCTTAACCTCATATTTAATGGCCAGCTTTACTCTGCTGAGCAGCGAGCGATGATGTTGACCTTCCTCCAGCTCCGCTGAGATATCTCCATTCAGGATGGCCTCCACCTCCTCAGTGTCTCTGCACAGGTCCAAAACACCAACCACGAAATCTTTACACTGCATAGACAACCTTCTGTAGTCATTCTGTGAGATAGAAAGAAAGAAAGGAATAAAGGAAGAGCGTAATTTGGAAATTGGACACCCCGCCTTTAAGTGATGCAATGACGTGTGTGATTCTAGATTGTGTTTTCTAGATCTTTTCATAATTTACTCATCCTCATGTCATTTCAAACCTGTATGTCTGTCTTTCTTCTGCAGGACACAGATGTCAATGATGTTTATTAACAATGTTATTGAGTAAATGATGACAAAGTTTCCTTGTTTACTTTTAACAGTATTGTTAGTACAGGGTTAATAATCCAACGGCGTGCACTTCACCACAGGGTCTGTTTGACAGATGTCACATCAAGCAGATCTCCCAGCATGCACTGCTGTTGAGCTTCACACGTTATGCAGTGTACATTATTGTTCTCCACATGGTTCTTCATATCATGTCAGACCGCCGGGACGAGAACAAACCATCCAGCATGAGAAACACAACATAACTGACCTTATGTTATATATATGATTCAGTTAAAATCCTCGTTGTTTGATACTGACAAATACTGAATGATGTGTAATTTGTGTGAATGTCACAAAATCATTTTTAAAATCAAAAGCATAGAATACATTATGAATTATATTTTGAATTGAGAAAATAAAGGCTGTTGGAACAGTACAATCAATGCGAGCTCCCTGTTATCAATACTCAATTTGGTTCGACTCTTTAAACATTAGATCATGTCATTTTTATTACTTATTTAAAATAAATACCTAGATGTGTAAACTCCAACATGGTCTAATATGAATGTGCAACTTGCACAAGGTGGCAATTGTTGTGTATACATTCGTAAGATATGTGCAATAATGAAGCCCCCCTTCTAAATGTTAGGGGCGCACAGGATAGTTACAAATCAACTTGTGTTGAAAATACTTAAATATCATTTTTGTATCACAGATTTAGCAAAATAACATCGTAATAAATAACTGATTTGCACAGACAAATATCAGTTAATCTAAAGTGAATCCCTGTCTCTACTGCAGAATACACAGACAGACATCTACAGTCCGTCTGCCAGAAAATAAATGAGAGTGCTGTGTGTAGTCAAACATATTTACCAGACAGAAGAGCTGCGATGTCTCTTTATTACGGTTCTTTTTATCCTGTCAACAACGACAGCACATACAAACAAACACACATGCAACAAAAGTTAAAATACGCTGATCAAAAATGGAGTTGTAAAAGTTGAAAATAAACGTAAATCTGATACTGAAAGCGTTTGGAGAGATGAAGGAAATTATAAGAGAAAGTGTAACTTAAAACAACATAAGATTTATTTTTTGATGCTAAATGTCGATAAAGTCCAGTTTAAGGTGGTTGCCATGTTTTGGAACACTGCTGGACGCTAGACCGACCATCTTTAGGAACTAGAGTCTATGTTGGCTTGTTTTAGCCCATAGTTTGGTCAAATATGGATTCATTTGACCAGCGGTTGGTTTTGTCCATATTTTACCCCACCATGGGATGAAACACCCCAACAATTTGAGCCTTTGCCAGTTTTTTGCCTGTACAGTAGACCAGCTGTTCCAAAGCTCAGCAACTCAAACTGAATTTTCCAGACAGGGTTACCTTAAACTCCTTCTCGATGTTGGCCAGCTTGGAGAGTTCATTGCTCAACTCCAGTGCGGTCAGTACGGGGTCTTCGCTGGAGAGGGAGAGGTACGCCGGACTCGCCAAGCCACGGTACGCGTTGATCCGGGAGCGCGAGTGGCTGAACGAGTCTTTCCTTTGCTTCTCCGTGCATTCGGCGCATTTGCAGAAGTAGTCGTGCGGCTGTTCGATCCGAGCTCCCTTCATGAGGAGCATATGCACCACCTCGTACTTCTGACAGTGGGCGGCCAAGATGATGGGCGTAATGTCGGGTGAGAAGCGCGTACCGTCCTCGTCGTACGAATAGAAGGCGTCGTCTTGCAGCTCGCATGGGCTCCGCGTCAGTCGTTCCATGCCGGCGAAGGACGGGTGGCTCAGCAGGGCCTCCACGATGCGCACGTAACCTTTGGAGATGGCTAGCAAGAGCGCATCCCCGACGCGGGACAGGTTGTCTCCACGCAGGAGCAGCTCGGTGACCTCCAGGTGCTCGTTGCCAACTGCCAGCTGCAGTCCGGTCTGACCCATGTAATCGACGCAGTTGACGTTAAGGGTGGTGGACTCATCCAGCATCTTGCGGACCACCGGGATGTTGCCGTACTCCGCCGCGTCCAGGAAGCGCTCCTCCTCTGCTGTCAGACTGCTGCCGCGGGCGTTGAACATGAACGCCGGGCCGCGCACCGCCTGACGACGACCTTTCTCTCGCTGCAGGGTCATCCTGCGATGGGGAAACGTCTCTTTCCTGCAAGCCAACAAAACGAATACGGATTATTTCACACTGCGTAAACAATCAGGCTCCCAGACCCCATCATGCATCGAAGACTAAATGTACAGCTTCGAATCAAATGCGAAATTATATTTCGATTAGGAATTGAAGCATCCAGGTGAAACTGCCTCAATTACCCTATATGTCAAACCCTCGACAAACTTCCAACAGGTTGACTCTCTGACTGAGAGATGCCAAGTGGAATATCATTTGGGACGTCCTCCTGGAGGGACGGAAATGGAGAAGGTGGTGTAGGGTGAAGGCTCCTGTTGATGGTGAGATCGCCCTCTGGTTTTTAATAGCTTTTTAATGAAATGCGACAGATGCAACACTCAGACAACAGGTGGGATCTCAATGGAGTGACACCTGTGCCAGATTCATGCTGTCTCATATTTATTAAGTACTTCAGTGGCAACACTGTGATGTGATGGGTAACAAATGGACAATAAAGTCAAATACGGCCTTTTTCGATCTTAAACGAAACGGTTGGGTTAGTTATTATATTACACGCGTCACTTTTTTGTAGCATTAAATAGTAAATCAAAGTAGATGTTGTTTAAAGTCCCCGTGAACCGAAAGTTGTGATCGTTTTTATTTCCGTATTTTGACACGTTTCAGAGTTTCGAATGACAAAAAATAGTGGGCGTGGCTTTCGTCCTTTCTCTGAGATTTGATTGGATGCACTGTATGAAACCGACTCTGCATTTTGAAATGGAACTGGCAGCAGACTGACAGCCGAAGGGGAGGAGTTAACGGATGCTCCGCCCAAGCCGTCTAACATACGTCATGGAAGGAAGTGCATTTTGAAGTGAAGATTGCAACGGCCCACAAATTTTAAAAACAGAATGACCCACATCTGTCAACTATTTACAATAAACGCAGCAATATTTCATGATAAAATAGGCATTGTCGTTTTTAGTTTCACTGGGACTTTAACTATAAGAATGTCCCCATGATTAAACATGAGCATATCCACAGTATATGTCTGTTGAATTTATAGTCTGAAGTGAGATGAACTGCACTGCGAGGTTTACTTGAGTGGGAAAACTCATTTCACAGAGTCGAGCATCTGGAGAGCCTCTGAACACCCAGACATCCACATCACCAGAGGCCAGAAGCGTTCAGCTAAAAATAATAATGAAAACACTTCTGCCATCTATCAAGTACTAAAGTATAACTGTAGTTCACTAGCACTTATAGAAACACAGCACACGTTTCAACATCATGAAAACACCCTTGACTAATGCTAAACCCAGCTTTACACATAACAGTTCATATGTGTGTCGTGTTTTTATGCAAAGCGTCCTGATGGACCTTATACAGTATATATATGATAATGTTGCTGCGCAAACAATGCCATCCAGAGACCTGAAAGCATACAGAATGATGAATGAGAGCCAAGAAACTCAGAGCTGTGCGTTTTCCATTATTGTGAGAAATAGATCGATTGAAATAAATTATGCATCTTAGTGTTAATCAGGTGTAAAAGTAAATCCAGTGCCTGCTGATATACACACGTGATGTGTGTTTAAGCATGTGTGTGTGTGTGTGTGTGTCCATGCATATCAATGCGTCATACAGACACACATTAACACAGCAGGACTATCTGTCATTCTACAGCAAAGCAGAACGCCGGTAAAGAGGTCCATCAGTCACACAAATGTTTGTTTTGACTCCATAAAGACCATTTTCCGCGCCTAGATTATAATCATATTCATCCTGAAAAGCACATTTCAACACACCGAACATGATACAAGAAACTGAAGTTGACAGGGGGTGTAGATATTCATTGCTCAAACAAATGTCTCTCATTTTGTACGCTACATTTCAGGGTCAGGCACTAAAATACTAAAGCTTGGTGCTTGTCTCACACAGTTTGTGTTACGGATATGAATTATGGCAACAAATTAAAGTGTCTTTATTAAAGCTTCTGCTAAATGAATGCATGAAAAAAATTCCGTGAATCAACAAGTTGACATTGCTTCTCTTATAGATCACTGATCATCACAGAAGAAGCACTAAACACATATTTTAATGCAGTATTTGGAAATGTGTGACATAACATTTGAGTGACTTTAAATACTTATAAATATAGTGGCGGTTTCCCGGACAACGATCGGCTTAAGCCAGGACTAGACCTGTTTAGTTATGAAATTTAAGTGATTTTAACAAAAATTGAACACTTAAAACATCACTTGTGTGCATTTTGAGATGTATTTTAAGATATGTCCGTGCAAGTTGTTATCGGTTTGGACAGCCCTCAGAATAATTTTAGTCTAGGACTAGTCTTCATCCCTGTACTACGGGACACCAGCCCGTAGAGTATATCTGATCAAGTATTAGATATATGCTTTTAAACTGATAAATTACGCTCATTTATTTCACTAAATGCATGGCCCAAATAGCAAAGATATATTACAACATACAAATGCATGCATGATCAGATTTTATATGATAGTAGAGCGTGAAATACATGCAAACTGCAGGCAGAATGTTGACCCTTGAATAGACACAAACTCCACCAGGTGGCGCATCTGTTTCCTCACGTCGCAAAAAAGTCACGTTACATGTTTTAGAAAACAAATCAAATATACATTAAAACATCATTCAGTATGTTACGCCACCGTATCTGCAATAATAAGCTGCTGCCTTACAAAAATGCTTTAGCAAAATAAATCTTGTAAATGAACTTAAATGCATTTTTAACGCAAATCATTTGTGCGTGCTCATAAACATTATGCGCGTCATTGTATAGACTAGTAAGATTTTAAAACAGCGTAAGTATTTGATTATTATCAGCACAAGCACAAGTTTTGTCAGAGTTGTTTTGTATAAACACTCACGTGTTGTGACGGTAATATCCCGACGAGTCTCGCACTGTCCGGACGGATCTCATGTGATGTGAGTCCACACCGCCGTTCTCCTCTTTCCAGCACTGTTCGTCTTCATCTTCAGAGAACGACACTCCTTTATTAAATCTGGATCCTGTCGCTTTAGTGGACATACAGGCAGCGGTTGTCAGAGCTGCTCCGGGACTCCAGTGATGCTCACTGCAGGTGATGCGGAGACTCCAGCATCAGCACCACTTTCAGCTGAGTGTGAGGAGAACAGCAGGAGACAGAGAGCCCTGCCCACATACAGCAGCCTGCTCACAGCCCTCATCATTAACAAGACACGCACAGGTCATCATGGCAGCACATTCATT
Source organism: Triplophysa tibetana (assembly GCA_008369825.1). NCBI lineage: Eukaryota > Metazoa > Chordata > Actinopteri > Cypriniformes > Nemacheilidae > Triplophysa > Triplophysa tibetana. Next base: position 21,745,424 of record CM017909.1, on the reverse strand, counting down.
TGCCTCGTGTGTGAAAAGAGATAGAAAGAGAGGGAGGGAGCGAGAGAGAGGGAAGGGAAGAGAGAGAGAGAGAGAGAGAGAGAGAGAGAAGGAGGGGAATAGAGAGAGAGGGAGAGATGGAGATCTAGGGGGAGGGGAAGAGAGAGAGAGGGAGTGATGGAGATTTAGGGAGAGAGAGAGTGGGGGAGAGAGAGAGAGAGAGAGAGAGGGAGAGACAGAAAGAGAGAGAGAGAGACAGGGAGAGGGAGAGAGGGAGATTCAGGGAGAGAGAGATGGGGAGGGAGATTCAGGGAGTGAGAGTGAGAGATAGAGACAGGGAGAGGGAGAGAGAGAGGGAGATTCAGGGAGAGAGAGAGGGGGAGAGGGAGATTCAGGGAGAGAGAAAGAGAGAGAGAGATTGCGAGAGAGAGGGAGAGAGAGATGGAGAGGGAGATTCAGGGAGAGAGAGAGGGAAAGAGAGATAGAGAGAAAGAGAGAGAGAGAGAGAGAGAGAGAGAGAGGTGATGGGTGATTCAGGGAGAGAGAAAAAAAGAGAGGGAGAGAGAGAGATGGAGATTCAGGGAGAGAGAGAGAGAGAGATAGAGAGAGAGAGAAAGGTTGGGGTGTTGATGGAAAAACAGCACAAATATGCCGAGTACAGTTGTAATTCAAATCTAAAAGTGTCTAAAGGTTTCTGTGAGGTTTAGGATTCATGACTACTGACTAAAGCTGAAGGCTGAAGAGAGTAGTATCCAAACATTTTTGTCTCACACGTGAGACTTTATTTTTCAATGGTAAAGGTTTGGATCATTACTCATGAGTTTAAGTTTCATCAGGTCACATGAATCATTTTCTGCAGGACCTCTTTCTGAAGTCTTTGTTGACAAGCATTTGGAAAATTGGTTTCTTAAAATGAAATATGATGATGTTCAAAATATTTTTCATTACTTACGAACCGTATCATCAGGCAAATCTTTCTGCATTTTTTAAATTATGTTGAATAATTTTTTTGGGGGACAAGAAGAGGCAGAAGTACAACTTGATTTCATCACAATCTGAGGGGATGTTTAAGGATGTCAGTTAGATTGTGAAGTCTTTTGAGATAATGAAAGAGCAGATGAAGAGATTGATTACAGTAGAGAAAGCCTTGAGATGTTTTGATCAATAACTGCACTGTGACTGACAAATGACCAGCGAGATGACCGGGTGGCCGTGCAATCTGACAAACCTCTTCATATGCAGTCGGTTAACAAGTGGGATCAAAGGTCAAAGAAATCAATAATATTTAAGTGTTGTTGCAATTCTCAGTTCATACTGAGAAAACCATTCTGTGCTGTTTACTCACCCATGTGTTCTTCAAACTAAATCACACAAGCTCAGAATTAAAATGATTAACTGATTTTATTATGTATATATTTATTACACAGAATACTTGATTCTGATTGGTCAATTGAGACATTATGAAGTCTTCTATGTCCCAAAACAAAAGCTGCGAGTCCGCTTGAAATGGACAGTTCCATACAAATAATAATAAAAATTCAGAGTAAATAACATACATGAGATATATTAACACATGATTAAACCAAATTGTATGTTTGTGTTGTTTAAAAATGTCTTCAAGCCGCTCTAAAATACTTTTTCTAGAGGTTACAAGGCTTCTTTTCATTTGTTACAAATGAGCTGATAATATTTCATAGAGTTTATCAGTTCACTAGAGTTAAATACTGTAGCTAACATAACAGTCATACTTCAGTTTACTATAGCAACACTAAAGTTTAATAAAGCATTTTTTCACGTAGGTTACTTTAATCATCTCTTAGTGAACATAAACATTCTAGATGGCAGATAGAGTTGAAGAATAATGTAAAGTATATGACATATGACTTTTTAATAATATTTGTGTGTGCGCCATGCTTGAGTGTATTGAAGTATAGACGGTTTCATCTCAACAACGTTGACACACGTTACTGCGCACGCACACTTTTTTCCCCACTTTAACTTCCAGTAAACATTCACAAACAATAGAGCGCTTGTGGATTATTTATGATAACAATCAAAAGAAATTGAGAAGAAGCGTTGCTTGGCTTAATTTGTCGCTCCGATATTTAGAATTTAGACAGCAATACCAACCTCAACCCCTAGATGTCACTGTAGCTGAAGGTTTCTTTAAAGCCCCGTTTATACTTCTGTATTCTGACACACTTCCAAGTGAAAAGGAATTTCAGAGGAGAAAACGAGTGGGTGTGGCCTGGCCATTTTCGGATTTGAGCTAAAGATTATGACAAAACATGTATTTGAAAAAATAAATACCCACATGGATGAACTATTTACTATAAACGCTACAATATTTCATTAAAAAATAAGAATTGTCATTTTTTAATTTCACTGGGACTTTAAATGCGACAAATCTGCAGGACCCAATCAACAAATAGCTTATGTCGTAAAATGACCATACAACAAAATTCAACAAATAATTTATTGAACACAACTATTATACAATAAAATAATAATATAAATGAAAAATTCACAAAAATAAAATATAAAGAGTTCTATTATAAGACACTAGCCAAACACAAACGGGAAGTTCTGGTGTCCGGCACACGAGTCCGATGAAGCGATCTATAAGAGGTTTCATTTCAGTTCATTGGAAGGAGATTGTGTATATTTGAAAGCAGAGCCATATATGAGTCTGGGCCATTGATTTTGCGTCATGACAACATGACATCATGCTTTATGAAGAGAAGAGCATGTCCCGCTGTCTCCCTCACGTCTTTTGAGTAATAGAGAAAGAAAAGTCACACGCACTTGAGCTCAATTGAATAGATCATTGAGAGGAGCTCTGTCAATAATAATCGATGTGTGTGTGTGTGTGGTCTGACTCGCATGTTACAGATCTGAGTAAAACAGAAAACAAACCAACATCAGCGATCTTCAGAGACCAGAACGTACCCGTGGTGCAAAAAACACAGAAAAGCAGAGTCCTCTCATTATTTACTCGTTCTTTAGAAAATACATGAATTCCATCAGCATTTACTCACGTTCATGTCACTTCAGTGACTCTTTCCCCTGCAAAACAAGTATGTTGAACATTTGAAGAATATGCTGCTTCTTCTGTATGTAATAAAAGTGAACGATGAAGAGAAAAGAAAACACAGCGAGATAAAAGTGTCGTTAATGTGATGTATGTGACCGGTGTGTTGTATAGAGAGACAATATAACAGCTTTGTCAATAATGTAATGCACACTGACCTGACGTCCTGCGAGGTCGGCGTAAGAGAAACGTCCGGTTAGTGTCCAGAGAGGCAGATTGATGCTGTATATAATCCTGCAGCCGGTGTAAAACCCTTCAGCATAAGTCCACAGAGAACATCTCTCCATCTCTCTAGACTAAAAAGAAATGGAGAAATACAAAAAGAAGAAATGAGTGTGTAATTGTTGAAATCTATTAAGAGTAATTTTACGAGGACAAATATCTGAGATGCAGATGAGACTGAAGCATATTCATCTTATTGATGTCTTGGAGAAATAACAGAGACAGAGATCTCATGTGCGATGTTTCTTTCTTATGGGCTTCACTACTCTTTCTATCGATAAATATAAATATCTGTGTACAGTTCTGACGGTCACAATGTTAAACGCGCCTCATTCATCAGTTTGAGAGCGTCTGCAGTGAATGTAAATTGTGCAGGTGTGTGATCTATGATCTGGAGATGTCCTGAGCTTTATTCTCCTGTGATTCTACCTGTAGTTGAATAGCTACGACTGCACACAATCTGGAATATTCCTCATGTTCTCCACCATTTGTATCAGGTTTGACCTGTGGGTTATTTGACGTGTCCTGTCGGTTCAACAGATTCTTCAGATGAAGAGGAGCGGCAGTGTCATGTACAGAAGAGCTGTGACTCCCTGAGAGGAGAGATTAACCGCTATTAATAAACACAGCAAAAAAAACAGCACACATTTCTGTTTGAGGCTTTAAAGAGATACTAGCAGACGTGTGTTTGTATAGTAAAAATCACCTTTTCCATGAAAACACATCATTCATAGAGGATTTGTTAGAGCTCCATGCAGGAAGATTTGAGTTTAATGCTGTGTTCCCACCAGACGCGAATAAAGCATCAAGTGCAAGTGATTTACATGTTAAGTCAACGCAAAGACGTGATAGGACATCCTGCGGGGAAAATTGAGCGATTCGGGCGTTTACACTGGATTTTAAGCGAGTTGAAATATCAAAACTTTGGCGAAAATTCGCACCGCGTTAACCAATCAGGAGCTTGCTCTAGTAGTGACGTGATTATGATGTCGCAAGCGGAGGCAGATATCTGAAACAACAATGGAGGACACAATAATCGTTGCTTTATGCCAAGAGCTGTACGCTACATCTTCTTCCTTTTATCGAAACGGGAATAAAAAGGATCTTGCTGTGAGCGAGGAGGTTGGACAATCTGATAAATTATAAAAAACGCTCAATGTGAGCTATATATACGAGACTGGAGCCGCCTGGCAGAAGCCCCTCCCATGACGTGAATTTGCGTCTGTTGTGAAGTGAATTTCTCACACGAATAGCATCATTTATCTGTGGTAGTCTCAATTGGTGGGAACGCCCTTTAAGAAAAGATTAAACAAGACGTTTGTCACTTTAATAGAAGAACATTCAGTCGATATGTGTATAAGAAGCAACGGATGACCCGGCATCATAAATGTCAATCACTGCACTGTCCCCGTGGGAATGAGAAAAGGAAAAGACAACAAACTACAAACTATTTGACAACAAACTAGGATATTTTCATTTCTTTACACTTACTTGAAGCTTTTTAACAGCGCACCTTTGAAAAGCGTTCAATGCAAAAGTTAAAAGGGTATGCAAAATGTCAGCACATTAGAATAGGCAGAACCAGATTCTGGGAAAATCATCACAGAAAAAGACAAACTCATCTGTGTTTAATATGATATCCTTTATCTGATATCTTTGTCAATATGATATATATGAAGAGTTTGGTTCCAATTTTTTTTATTGTGTATTCCAATAAATACCAATCAAACTGCAGTTGTTTTTTTTTATATAAGCCATCATAACTCAAAAAATACAGCTTACACACAACTACAACATACATGATTTTCTACATGAATACATGAAGTTATTTTGGAACCGAAGTCTTCATATATATAATACTGTGTATATATGTGTGTGTGTGTGTGACCCTGGCCTACGAAACCAGTCTTAAGTAGCATGTGAACATTTTTAATAATAGTCAAAAATACATTGTATGCGTCAAATTATCAATTTTAGTTTTATGCCAGAAATCATTATGATATTAAGTAAAGCTCACGAAGATACATTGTACATTTCCCTGTAAATATATCAAAACTTTATTTTTGCGAGTAATATGCTTTTCTAAGGACTTTGTCTGGACAACTTTAAAGGCCGTTTTCTCAATATTTAGATTTTTTACACCCTCAGATTCCAGATTTTCAAACAGTTGTATCTCGGCCAAATGTCGTCCTATTTTAAAAAATAATACAGCAATGTAAAGCTTCATACAGTCAAACATTAAAATGTCATATTTCTATGATTTAAGTGCCTAAATAAATATATTCCCTGACCTGGTGACCGACCCAAATGTTCTGCCCAGCAGGCAAGCAGACGTCGCATAACGCAAGATCAAAACCATCTGTCTGAGAGCTTTGAAAATATCACATAATAAGATATAATAACATGAGTAAAAGTGGCAAACTATTTGGCAGGTATTTCATTACAATCCCCTTTTTAATGTTTTATAATGCATTTGTAATGACCTATTAATCATGAATGAACAGATTTATAAATGCTTTATGAAGGGAACATTCATGTAAAGTGTAACCGTTATCTGTACGTAGATCATTCTTCCTGTATTACTTTTTGTTGTTGGACAGCAAGACCTTGTCGATAAAAAACGTTTGCCGGAAGAAAAATACTGCCTACTGTACCTTTTATATGTCGATTGAACTTTAGCATTTTCAATGTCCAGTTTGATCCGGACATATTCCACACCCAACACATCTCAAGTCAGGTCTCATGTCCCTAAATGTGATGTTTTTAAACCGCACTAAAGGAGATCTCAGGAGGTCTGGGATCGACATTATTGATCACTTTTAGTGCAATACCTCTTTTATCGCTTTTAACAGGTTGATCTGAAAAAGCTTTTAACAGCTTGATCTCATTTCTTCGCGGGTGAAAGTTGCTGCAATGATGAAAAACAGATCCCCATCAGAGTTACTGCCGATCACTGCACCGTTTAACAGAAACGAGAACTAAATCCGCCCGTTAACACAAGACACTCTTTGTTAATTTGACGGAAAAGATCTTATGAGAAGCTAATATGGAGATGTGTGACGTCGTCTCAGGGTTGATAAACTCACAGGATTATCTGATAGTGACGGAGGAGATTTCAGTCATCAGAAGCATCTGCTTATTCAGAACACCTCCCTCCTCAGACATATTAAAAGCTTTAAGATTTCACGGGACACCTGGAATCCACTCAACCGCATGAGATGAGTGAACCGGAAAAGATGTGTTAAACATTCGCACAGAATAGTGAACGTGGGGTACTTATTATTGCACATGACATGTAAAAAGCTCCATGTGTGTTATTACATTCTGCTGCAGATATTCCACCGCAGATGCTCTCCACACAAAAGATTCCTGAAGTAGATCAAGGACAAACGTTATCACTTCTCCACTATCAATCCCTCTTTTCCTCGCTCTCTTGATTTTTAGAAACCGAGAGCTCTTATGTGCTCTTGTAAACCCTCCAAATAAATCACATCAACAGGCATTCAAGCCTTCAGTCCTACAGATCACTGTCTCGGACAACATCTCTCCTTCATGTGGCCACTAAATAGTCCCTATCCTTGCCCTTAAATTATCATCCTAAACTTTTCCGAGAATTTTCCGCATCCTTTAACCGTTTTATTCACTCACCAAAGCCAGTTTTTTAAAGGGGAGGTGCCACAGTGGGGCACCTCCCCTTTCATGCATCCTGACCTCTTTACAATGTTAAACGTGCTGGCTTCTCATGGTCAAGTTGGACGTATGTCATAGTATTTCTGTGCTCAATACACTCCCCCAGCGTTCGTAAAGGTCTCAAATAGTTTCCCGGAAAAGCATGCCCACTTGTCAACCACCGAGAGCGGGAGGAAGAGCATGCCCACGCGTCAACCACCAAGAGCAGGAAGACAAAACATGTTTGTAGGCCGTCATGGGTTTAGGCCGTCATGTGTATGGCGCGTCATGTCAAAATACGTGCCTGCTGCAGAGGCGTCGAATGGGTTTATAATAAAAGAGACGCTCACGTTTGCTGAATACTCGCTCAGTCTCATGTGTAATCACAGTTAAGTGTTAACGCAGTGTCTTCTGAACATCTCTTTTATCATAAACCCTTTTGACATGTCTGCAGCAGGCAGGTATTTTGACATGATGCGTGATGCACATAGGTTCACGTGAAGCTCTGAACACGTATTTTGAATTCCTGCCTATCCTGAAGAGGAGGCACTGATCGCCTCTGTTCTGACCCATCCACATGCCTCCAGACGCCTCCAGGAGCTTGGCTCTTTTCCGGAAATAATCGTACAGCTGTATCTGTCTTTAATAAACGTGATCAAACTAAAGACTCTTTTTATACCGCTGTATAGGATGAAGATTAATATGAGATTGGGAGAAACTGTGTGTTACATCCGCTTTAACTTTAACAATAATTTCAGCCTTGCAGATATGAAACATGCATCATCTAATTGAGCCAAAACCAAATCTAGACTTAAAGGCTCTGTGTTATATTAAAGATCTTGTCTGTCCATTCCTGTTCCTGTGCCTCTAAATTCTCATCCACAGCTTTTCCAGAACACCTAAAAAGACTTCAGATTTTCTGTTGGTGGTTGTCAAACATTAACAGTACTATGACGAAATAATTCATTCACATGAATCAATTCAATGAGTCATTTACTGTAGTGTTACAGTCTCACTATGATGAATATGTATGATATGCAGAATGTCATGAATATAGATGTATTCTGTGATAAAGTGTTAAATTCATTACGCCGTATCCTCTTTTTTCAATGGTAATGCGGGGATGTGCTTTTTCTGCGGCGGCGTCTGCTTTGAAGTGGACATGCACCCGTTTCTGAACATCAGACAGATCCTAATGCGCTTCCATTCTGTCCAGACAGCTTTGAACTTCAGACAGAACAACAGTCAGAGACAAAAGAAGCTCAGTTTACTCTCACAAACAGACAGACGGACACACAACGTGATTTCTGCTCGCTGGGAAAAAAAACAAATGAGTCCAAACAGCAGGACAGAAAACAGACTTGCATCCGTGACGCATGTAGATCCGAAACATGCTTCATTTAATTTAGACCCAACTAAAAACAAAACTTATGAAAAGCTCTGTGTGACATTACAGATCTTGTTTGGCCTTTCCTGTCCCCTCACATCAACATACAATATCAATCTCAACACAGGGAAGCTCAACACTAAACTCAGGCTGCTATGTACAAAGCACTTCCATTTTGACACAAACAATAAAACATGTGCGCCGCATGCATTGACAGAGAGCAGACGAACGTTTTGTCAGACGAGAGTTGACTCTTCAACTGCTAAGTTAATTCAATCGCAAAACTAAATCAGGGCAGGAAAGAATGAAGGAGCGCAGGACCTGCTGTCTGTCTGCGTGAGTTACTGAGAACAAGAGATACAGACAGGTGCCTAATGAAAACTAATGCTCATTACGCTTGAAGATTACAGTCCAGAGGGAAATGAGAACTGACACAGATGAGATGTGGGATTCAAATCAAGACTTAAAGAAGCGCATTGCAGTTAAGAACACACACACAAGCATTCGCACAAACACACGCGCATAAACACACAATTGTACAGTTGTAGAGTATATATTGTGTTACACTGAATCCAGTGTGAGATTCAGACATGGGAACCTGACTTTATAACCGAACAAAGATAAAAAGCTCAACTCAGTGTTTGTTAGCTTCCATTCACACTGTCCTCTGAACTGTGACGGACTCTGTGAACCAGAAAAAAGTCCAAATCTAAAAACAAGCCTCTCTCTCTCTCTCTTCCTTTAGTAACTTACAGAGGATGCTCTTCCGAACACATTTCAATCAATCATCATATCATTTTAGAGTTCATCTATGTCATGGCAGCGTGACAATATTCAATCTATATTCTGAACCATCCTCTGTTGTGTAGGTCAATATCACTGTCAGAATCAAATATTGTATAAACATTTGCATAACATTTCTGTGCATCCCATTTTTTAAAACTATTACTTTTCTTCCAAAAGCACACTTACACTCATAAAGATGTGCAAAAAGAGTCATTTTCTGTAGACAGTAATATCTGTATTCCAAGTCACGTTCACCTCAAGCCCGCTGTAATATTTTAATAATATACAATATATGAGTTAATTGATCAAATGGGTTTAGTCCTCTCTTCGCTGACTAAAAATACAAAGTTCATCTATTTGACAAGAGGAACAGAGAATCAAACTGTAACAATGCATACAGTGAGATTTTGACCAGTTACACTAATAAAACATGATTCCATTGTTTAAAAGCAACAAAAGCAACATAATCATCTTATCTTTTAACACAGTAGTTTTGTTTCTCAGCAGCATTGGACTCAAGGTTACAATATAATGAGGTCTCTGAAGATCACATGCTGGCTTGAACGTTTTGCACATCATATCAAGGACACTGATAGAAAACCAACGTGTTTAATCGGACCAAAAGCACTGCAGAGGGAATACTAAAACATAGATGGGTGCCCTGTGTCTTTTTCATACACATGACCTTTAAATATTGAACTTATGGTTGGTATCAAGTAATTTTACATGCAATTTTTTGTTGTTGATTTGCACAGCTGAGCAAGAATAAAATAAAATCCCTTTATGCATTTAAAAAAAAGTAATACAGTTCTAGTTTGGCTTTCTGGTTTCTTGTGCAGTGTGTGACGCCTCCTTAAGGCGATACCGAGTATTACACCCAACACACTTACACAACATTACCTGAAAAATCAAAACTAAACACGTCCTCTAAACAGGCCACTAAAGTATAAGCTGTGCACACAAAATCTAACTTTCCATTGATTAACTTTGTTTAAAAAGTCTTAGATACATTGCGAAACCTCATTTTTAAACAGAGAGAAACAAAATGGTGTTGTAGGCAATTTAATGACTTCCACAAATGCTTTCAAACAATATGCTGTCCTGGAAATATAAATGGCATTTTTTTAAGCTTATACAAATGTTATCTCAAGAAGGATGATGATGCTGAATGTGTCTTGCATCAATGACCGAATGCAATGACTGGACAAACATCTAGTGGCCCTACACAGAATATATTTAGAGAACTTAAGAGATTCTCATAACAAACATTTCTGTACGAAATCACTTACCCGTCTTTAAACATCAGGTGAAGTGGACCAAGGTTATTTAAGTTAACTAAAATGAAATCTTTGAAAACGTTCCTGTTATTTGCAATCAAACAAAATATTGACCTAAAAATGATTGGAAGACTTAACTCAAAGAAAATTGTAACTTTGCCAAAAAAATAAAGTAAAAGGAGTAAAACTTAAAAAACACTAAAATTTAACTAAAATAAAAATGTATTAATCTTATATATTAACATTATAAATAAACCAATACATTCTAAAATGTTGTGATGTGTATGTTGAAGAGGCTGTGAAACAGAAAACACATTTGGATGTACGCAACGAGTCCTCATTTGGCTGTAATGTAAAACACTCTGACCTGGCAAACTCAGAACTTTCTAAATAAACACCAGTATACGTCTGAAAAAGTGAAAACACGAAACAGGATGTGAATTTAAACAAACACTGTTTAAAAATAAAAATACAACAGTTCAGGGTTTGGCACAATGTTGGCACAAATGTTTCTGATATAGATAGAGACACTTTGTCTGAGAGTTTTTGTTTTTTATGGAATCGCATTTTCATTTTTTTAACATCCTACCCCACATGCACTCACACAACTGCCAAACAGAAATCTCCTGGTGTTTTGCATATTACTATGTGACGGAAGTGACTTGTAAAGCTGCTTGCGTGACTACCATTCTTTGAACTTCCCTATAATTATTTTACTGGTCTACACACGCATGCATCTAATGTTTAAAGGCGAGTCTGGGAATATCATCACAATTATTTGACATATTTGCAATTCTTGGAAAACAATCTGCAGCATTTTATAGACACAGTCCTTGAAAATTCTTCCTCTTCTGATTTGCATTTTCTGTTAAGGTCACTATATGGTTAATGTAACTTGTCATTTAGAAGTTTCACATTTCTTAATCTACCTATATTTTATTATTTAGATATATAAATTGTTATAAATCGTTAAAATTGTTAAAGCCCTTAAACAGATCGCCATAAATCCAATTATTTAACAGACAATTTAGAGTTAGCCAAATTTAATTATCGTGACAGCTGGGAAAAATTATGTGATTTTTTTATTCTACACCCCCCACAGACATTACTGATCTTATGAATGTTTTGTAGTAGAATGTGACCTTGACATGTTTTTGTCAGATTTACTCTCGTCCACCTTTAAAAACAAACCAGAAGCCTCAACTGTGCCATTTTAACACTTTTATTTCATTACTTCTTTCTTGATTTATTAAATTGAATCATTCAAATGTAAATTATGTATCTTGCATTGTAAATGATGATTCCTAAACGTTTCTCTTTCCTTTTAACACCATGCCAGCTTCCGTGACTGCATTCATGATGAGAGCAAGGTTTAGTTTAGTTAGTGGGAAGTTTAGAGACTACATGTGGACTGAAATGATTTCTACAGTATCATACAGATAATATCCAATATCAACAAGCTCCCAAGAAGTAAACTGATACTAATACAAAACAGATACCCTCATGAACAGCTTCTAGAGAATCCACTGGAGTTACCCGGAACATATTCTGTGTAAAATGGGACCAGTTTACCCAGTTTTACAATGAGAGAGATGGCGATGAGGAATGTTAATGGTGGGTCTTGAACGAGGTGGGTGAAGCTGCTAACAGTATATAAACACAAACATCAAGACATGAGTGCAGCTTTGACTCGACCCGAGCCACATCCGTACATCTCCACCAGACAACACAAGGTATTATCACCATCACATCACATCAATAATCACAATTCTGTCTGATGTTTGCACTTACATGCTTTTTTATTTATATAATATAGTTCAGCGGCCATGGCAGGTGGGTCAACTCTCTTTATTCATTTTTTAATAGTGTATTGTAAAATAAAGGTCAGCTGGTATATACAGCCATATTCATCATTTCTAGATGTATTGTATTCATTCCAGTTTAAATTTCTATAAAATCAAACCTCAGGAGTGATAGAGTCATTCAACAGCATTTTTTTTTAAATACATGTAAAAATATGAGTGGTGTGTTGCTTTAAAGTGAATTACCTTATTTTCTGTGCTGTATTTGAGGTCAGAAAATATACGGAGCATATTTTCTGTTATTGTCACCTGTTTCTCTATTTTTCATTTTCTGCAAATAAATGCAAATAGAAACAACATTTTTATTTGAAAGTAATATTGTAAGTAGTTCACAGAATGAAACACCTATAAATGGTTAATTCAGAAAACCTTTTTTTGAATGTTGAAATGGTCTCTTATTTTTTTCCCCTTTGGCCGAAATGAGATCTTAAAAAATCTTTAAAAAATAATGTTATTTTGTGCATTTCAATTAACATCAATCAAATTCTAATCTGTTTGCTTTGATTATGCCAGAATAACTACAAAAAATACCGCTATCTAGCACAATAAAAGCATAATAACATAATAAAAAACATGATTTTTGAATTTTTTTGAGTTATCTAATTTTGGAATCAATCTCTTCATTTATACTTTTGATAGTTTTTTATATTTTATAGGTATGTTTAGGTAAAATGATCATGTTTTATCGTTATGTGAACTACTGACAACATTTCTCCCGAATTACAATTATATTTTTTTAGAGGAAAGAAAAATAGTTCATATTTATGTTTTAACAATAACATACTTCTGTTATTACATGGTTTGAGAAGGTTTCATGCATGTTCTCAGTTTCACATTGCTGTTTGTTCAGTGACTATCATTCCTTCTTTTGTAATACTTCACGCTGGTTTGCGATTCTCAATAGATGAAAGCTTTAGGAAGGAGTTTCTGGAGACCCACAACGAGTACAGAAGAAAACATCAAGCCCCAGATCTGACACTGAGCGATAAGCTGTGTGATTCAGCTCAACTGTGGGCAGATCATATTTTCAGTGAGAAGTGCATGAAACACAGTGCCACGGACAACGGAGAAAATATATACTACGCTTTCAGCTCCGAACCAAAGAAGCTGACAGGTAAAATAAATATGAGCACAATAGTTTACAATCCTAATGAATTTAATAATAACATGCCATTAAGTGAGTTACATGTAAATAGGAACAAAGCACCGAGCTCATTGCATTCATTCCATAACATTTATTGTGTTGTATTTTTCCAGGTAAAGAGCCTGTAGACAGCTGGTATAGTGAGATTAAAGATTACAACTTCGAGCAATCTGGACATCAACCAAAGACAGGTTTGCAGAATAAAGTTCCCTTTTTTGATTTTTTTTACTTGGCTATTAACAATGAAACTAATTCAGAGATTGCATTTTTATGTACAGTATATAACTAAATAAATATCATTTTCAGGACACTTTACCCAAGTTGTGTGGAAATCAACTAAAGAGGTCGGAGTAGGACTGGCTACCGATGGACATACAGTTTTTGTTGTTGGTGAATACAGTCCTCCTGGAAACATAACCAACTCTGGATACTATGAGGAAAATGTTCGATGTGCATCTGAATAATACTTCTTCTCTTTTCATTGCATTTACATTTGCTCGAAGATATAATACACTGTGAAATGTATTCTACTAATCTATACAACAATCTTTAAATGAAGATCTGCATTTTGATTACATGTGCATGTATGTATAATCCAGTTAAAAAGATAAACATAAATCATGACATTAGACTAATGAAAAGTTATAGATTTTTTTCAGTTCTGTATTGATCATTAAAATCACTAGTAAAACTGTCCATTGCTTTACTGAATGCAAAAAATGTAATAAAAAGAAGAATGCAAAAGAATTAGCAGAATATTGTTTAAAATACAATCATGGAAGTCAATGGTATAGAAGTGAACACAAATGTTAAGGAAGTGTTTACACAAAAAGGCAATCATTTGAATAAATTCATTGCAAAAGAGGGCTTATAGAAATTTGAAGGTTAAATAGAGGGTTACAGATTTGCGGTAAACAAAAGGGGTGGAGCCAAAACCCTTAACCTGTCAGGACATGATTCAGGTCAGTTTTAACTCGATCAGCCCCTCCTAGTGGTCAGACTCAATACTGCACTTTCCTAAAATCTCCCATCTGCTGTACCTTTTCTAGGATTACACCTCCTTTCAACACCACCACATAAATTAAGTTCAGCACAAACAAAAAGCTAAACAGTCTGCAAGGTGTTTAAGAGAATTACAACAATTTCTTAATCTGACAGTAACGTTACTTGAAACACGAGAAGCAATATACAACATAAATACCATTTTACAAAAGAGAATCCGACAATACATTTACTATTGGGTTTGTACTCATAACACGGGAAGTATTGTGTGTTAAGACAAAAAAACGATTCGACGAGTGAGTTCTGCAGAGTTGTTTGTATGTAGGGTGACTATATTTCAGCTTTCCAGAAAGAGGACAGTCAGTGGGGGCAGGAGGCAGATGGACACCCACAGCGGGTGGAAAGATCGGGATGGGTGTCAATACTTGACAAATGCGTTAACAACCATGAAACTGTTACTGAACTTTAATACATAAAGTAATACATCCTTTCCATTCAACTTTTGGCCTTCAGCAATAGAATAACAAATAAAAAAGTTAAGCATTTAAATAACAACTTTAAAAAAAAAATCACATCATTTTTCCCAGCTGTCACGGTAATTAATAGCATCTGAATAGCGTTAACGATGCCCATGTTTTTTAGTGGCAAGAGATTTTTAATTTAACCTATTGCCTTGAAAAGACTTTATGTATACAACAGTTCAGGGTTTGGCACAATGTTGGCACAAATGTTTCTGATATAGATAGAGACACTTTGTCTGAGAGTTTTTGTTTTTTATGGAATCGCATTTTCATTTTTTTAACATCCTACCCCACATGCACTCACACAACTGCCAAACAGAAATCTCCTGGTGTTTTGCATATTACTATGTGACGGAAGTGACTTGTAAAGCTGCTTGCGTGACTACCATTCTTTGAACTTCCCTATAATTATTTTACTGGTCTACACACGCATGCATCTAATGTTTAAAGGCGAGTCTGGGAATATCATCACAATTATTTGACATATTTGCAATTCTTGGAAAACAATCTGCAGCATTTTATAGACACAGTCCTTGAAAATTCTTCCTCTTCTGATTTGCATTTTCTGTTAAGGTCACTATATGGTTAATGTAACTTGTCATTTAGAAGTTTCACATTTCTTAATCTACCTATATTTTATTATTTAGATATATAAATTGTTATAAATCGTTAAAATTGTTAAAGCCCTTAAACAGATCGCCATAAATCCAATTATTTAACAGACAATTTAGAGTTAGCCAAATTTAATTATCGTGACAGCTGGGAAAAATTATGTGATTTTTTTATTCTACACCCCCCACAGACATTACTGATCTTATGAATGTTTTGTAGTTGAATGTGACCTTGACATGTTTTTGTCAGATTTACTCTCGTCCACCTTTAAAAACAAACCAGAAGCCTCAACTGTGCCATTTTAACACTTTTATTTCATTACTTCTTTCTTGATTTATTAAATTGAATCATTCAAATGTAAATTATGTATCTTGCATTGTAAATGATGATTCCTAAACGTTTCTCTTTCCTTTTAACACCATGCTAGCTTCCGTGACTGCATTCATGATGAGAGCAAGGTTTAGTTTAGTTAGTGGGAAGTTTAGAGACTACATGTGGACTGAAATTATTTCTACAGTATCATACAGATAATATCCAATATCAACAAGCTCCCAAGAAGTGAACTGATACTAATACAAAACAGATACCCTCATGAACAGCTTCTAGAGAATCCACTGGAGTTACCCGGAACATATTCTGTGTAAAATGGGACCAGTTTACCCAGTTTTACAATGAGAGAGATGGCGTTGAGGAATGTTAATGGTGGGTCTTGAACGAGGTGGGGGAAGCTGCTAACAGTATATAAACACAAACATCAAGACATGAGTGCAGCTTTGACTCGACCCGAGCCACATCCGTACATCTCCACCAGACAACACAAGGTATTATCACCATCACATCACATCAATAATCACTTCTGTCTGATGTTTGCACTTACATGCTTTTTTATTTACAGCTTATAGTTCAGCGGCCATGGCAGGTGGGTCAACTCTCTTTATTCATTTTTTAATAGTGTATTGTAAAATAAAGGTCAGCTGGTATATACAGCCATATTCATCATTTCTAGATGTATTGTATTCATTCCAGTTTAAATTTCTATAAAATCAAACCTCAGGAGTGACAGAGTCATTCAACAGCATTTTTTTTTAAATACATGTAAAAATATGAGTGGTGTGTTGCTTTAAAGTGAATTACCTTATTTTCTGTGCTGTATTTGAGGTCAGAAAATATACGGAGCATATTTTCTGTTATTGTCACCTGTTTCTCTATTTTTCATTTTCTGCAAATAAATGCAAATAGAAACAACATTTTTATTTGAAAGTAATATTGTAAGTAGTTCACAGAATGAAACACCTATAAATGGTTAATTCAGAAAACCTTTTTTTGAATGTTGAAATGGTCTCTTATTTTTTTCCCCTTTGGCCGAAATGAGATCTTAAAAAATCTTTAAAAAATAATGTTTTTTGTGCATTTCAATTAACATCAATCAAATTCTAATCTGTTTGCTTTGATTATGCCAGAATAACTACAAAAAATACCGCTATCTAGCACAATAAAAGCATAATAACATAATAAAAAACATGATTTTTGAATTTTTTTGAGTTATCTAATTTTGGAATCAATCTCTTCATTTATACTTTTGATAGTTTTTTATATTTTATAGGTATGTTTAGGTAAAATGATCATGTTTTATCGTTATGTGAACTACTGACAACATTTCTCCCGAATTACAATTATATTTTTTTAGAGGAAAGAAAAATAGTTCATATTTATGTTTTAACAATAACATACTTCTGTTATTACATGGTTTGAGAAGACTTTAAAAATATGTTGTAATAATTTTTACCGCTTTCATGCATGTTCTCAGTTTCACATTGCTGTTTGTTCAGTGACTATCATTCCTTCTTTTGTAATACTTCACGCTGGTTTGCGATTCTCAATAGATGAAAGCTTTAGGAAGGAGTTTCTGGAGACCCACAATGAGTACAGAAGAAAACATCAAGCCCCAGATCTGACACTGAGCGATAAGCTGTGTGATTCAGCTCAACTGTGGGCAGATCATATTTTCAGTGAGAAGTGCATGAAACACAGTGCCACGGACAACGGAGAAAATATATACTACGCTTTCAGCTCCGAATCAAAGAAGCTGACAGGTAAAATAAATATGAGCACAATAGTTTACAATCCTAATGAATTTAATAATAACATGCCATTAAGTGAGTTACATGTAAATAGGAACAAAGCACCGAGGTCATTGCATTCATTCCATAACATTTATTGTGTTGTATTTTTCCAGGTAAAGAGCCTGTAGACAGCTGGTATAGTGAGATTAAAGATTACAACTTCGAGCAATCTGGACATCAACCAAAGACAGGTTTGCAGAATAAAGTTCCCTTTTTTGATTTTTTTTACTTGGCTATTAACAATGAAACTAATTCAGAGATTGCATTTTTATGTACAGTATATAACTAAATAAATATCATTTTCAGGACACTTTACCCAAGTTGTGTGGAAATCAACTAAAGAGGTCGGAGTAGGACTGGCTACCGATGGACATACAGTTTTTGTTGTTGGTGAATACAGTCCTCCTGGAAACATAACCAACTCTGGATACTATGAGGAAAATGTTCGATGTGCATCTGAATAATACTTCTTCTCTTTTCATTGCATTTACATTTGCTCGAAGATATAATACACTGTGAAATGTATTCTACTAATCTATACAACAATCTTTAAATGAAGATCTGCATTTTGATTACATGTGCATGTATGTATAATCCAGTTAAAAAGATAAACATAAATCATGACATTAGACTAATGAAAAGTTATAGATTTTTTTCAGTTCTGTATTGATCATTAAAATCACTAGTAAAACTGTCCATTGCTTTACTGAATGCAAAAAATGTAATAAAAAGAAGAATGCAAAAGAATTAGCAGAATATTGTTTAAAATACAATCATGGAAGTCAATGGTATAGAAGTGAACACAAATGTTAAGGAAGTGTTTACACAAAAAGGCAATCATTTGAATAAATTCATTGCAAAAGAGGGCTTATAGAAATTTGAAGGTTAAATAGAGGGTTACAGATTTGCGGTAAACAAAAGGGGTGGAGCCAAAACCCTTAACCTGTCAGGACATGATTCAGGTCAGTTTTAACTCGATCAGCCCCTCCTAGTGGTCAGACTCAATACTGCACTTTCCTAAAATCTCCCATCTGCTGTACCTTTTCTAGGATTACACCTCCTTTCAACACCACCACATAAATTAAGTTCAGCACAAACAAAAAGCTAAACAGTCTGCAAGGTGTTTAAGAGAATTACAACAATTTCTTAATCTGACAGTAACGTTACTTGAAACACGAGAAGCAATATACAACATAAATACCATTTTACAAAAGAGAATCCGACAATACATTTACTATTGGGTTTGTACTCATAACACGGGAAGTATTGTGTGTTAAGACAAAAAAACGATTCGACGAGTGAGTTCTGCAGAGTTATTTGTATGTAGGGTGACTATATTTCAGCTTTCCAGAAAGAGGACAGTCAGTGGGGGCAGGAGGCAGATGGACACCCACAGCGGGTGGAAAGATCGGGATGGGTGTCAATACTTGACAAATGCGTTAACAACCATGAAACTGTTACTGAACTTTAATACATAAAGTAATACATCCTTTCCATTCAACTTTTGGCCTTCAGCAATAGAATAATAACAAACAAATAAAAAAGTTTAGCATTTAAATAACAACTTTAAAAAAAAACACTGTCTTTTCAAGGCCATAGGTTAAATTAAAAATCACTTGCCACTAAAAAACATGGGCATCGTTAACGCTATTCAGATGCTATTAATTACCGTGACAGCTGGGAAAAATGATGTGATTTTTTTTATTCTACACCCCCCACAGACATTACTGATCTTATGAATGTTTTGTAGTTGAATGTGACCTTGACATGTTTTTGTCAGATTTACTCTCGTCCACCTTTAAAAACAAACCAGAAGCCTCAACTGTGCCATTTTAACACTTTTATTTCATTACTTCTTTCTTGATTTATTAAATTGAATCATTCAAATGTAAATTATGTATCTTGCATTGTAAATGATGATTCCTAAACGTTTCTCTTTCCTTTTAACACCATGCCAGCTTCCGTGACTGCATTCATGATGAGAGCAAGGTTTAGTTTAGTTAGTGGGAAGTTTAGAGACTACATGTGGACTGAAATGATTTCTACAGTATCATACAGATAATATCCAATATCAACAAGCTCCCAAGAAGTAAACTGATACTAATACAAAACAGATACCCTCATGAACAGCTTCTAGAGAATCCACTGGAGTTAACCGGAACATATTATGTGTAAAATGGGACCAGTTTACCCAGTTTTAAAATGAGCAAGATGGCGATGAGGAATGTTAATGGTGGGTCTTGAACGAGGTGGGTGAAGCTGCTAACAGTATATAAACATAAACATCAAGACATGAGTGCAGCTTTGACTCGACCCGAGCCACATCCGTACAGCCAGGGGTGCCGCCAAAAATTCTGCCCTATCGAAACCAAAATTTCTGGGCCCACTACATTTTTTACAGATAAAATTTAACCCAATAAACATGCCCTGTATACTTTAAAAGAATATACTGTAAAAGATACTTAGCACATTGCATAGTTAAAATGTCTATAGATGAGTACAAAGCCTACAAAAACAAGAAAAAAATATAGAAATATGTAGGGAGGACATTTATTATCTCAATTGCAATTGCAAGCACAACAGAACATTATGTACACATTTTGACATAAACTTTACATGAACAAGCGTTAGCTGGTCAAACTGCTCAATCAGGAAACATCAGCTACAGTAGAACTAACCCGTAATTAAATCAGTCCAGGAAGAAAACTAGCTAGGCCAAAAGGGCTCAAAATCAAGACCCACCAGGAGTAATGCCAAGCCTAAACCAGTCCAGGACTAAACAAGTACTGAACCGGACATCAACTGTTTGTTATCCAGGTCTAACAAAGTTATGTTCAACACCACTTTATAATGGCCCAGAGGCGTGCCTTTCTGCTGCCAAAATCATGTATCAAATCATCAAAGTTCAGCTTTCTTGCCAGTTTGCTTTCAATGGATATATGGCAAGGTGAAAAAGTCTATCCTGCAACATAGCAGACCTCAGATCATTTTTGATCAGTTTCAGCTTACTGAATGCTCTCTCGCCACCAGCAACGGTCACAGGCAGTGTGCAAAATATTCGCAAAACTACAGACCCAGTGGCGGAGCTAGAGTTTTTCACATGGGGTGTCATGGGGGTGGACAAGGCAACTTCATGGGGTCCGTAGACACTGATAGAAAGTCGGTGTGTAATAGTGATGCGCGGATGGCGGTTAAATCCGCGGGCGCTGTTGATGATCCGCGGGTCGGGTGGGTCGGGTAATAAAAAAATACATTCTGATTAATTGCGGCAGGGTCGTGGGTGGATGATATCATATACAATATTAACAAAATTTCTCAAAAAAAATACGAATATGTTTTAAATGCATTTTAAAGCAGGCGCTAATTTGCAGTAATTTAAAAGAAATGCGCGCGTGGCGGCGGTAGAGGACGGTCTATTTCTTAAAGCAGAAATGGAGGCAAAACAGATCCGAGAGAAATTTAAAAAGGGAGAATTAAAAACAAAACAAAAGGTAGGAAAGAAAAGTACCGTGTGGGAGCGTTTTAGCGAAGTGGTTAACAAGGATGAATCAAGTATCTAGGTATGTAATATGCAACGACTGTGAGGCACTGTATGTGAAATATGAAAGCCAAGACTGGTACCTCTTATATTGTACATCATGTATTTGCAAAATCGATAGATTTAAGTAATTACAGACAAAGACAGTGATTTTTGAGTAATTAAAGTATCGATTGGATCCGGGTCGGGTGCGGATATCTATCAGAGAAAATTATACGTGCGGGCGGGTGGATAATTTATTTGAAGCAGCGGATATGCGGCTGACATTTGAGCTTATCCGCGCATCTCTATGTGTAACTTTAACCTGGCATTAAAAGAGAAATAATGATTTACTTAACCTGGTGTTTGTAACGTGATTTGGCTTAAAAAAGTATTCACATACCATGAATTGTCAGAGTCTCTATCTCGTAACACACAACTAGATTCGTTACATGGCTGGCCGTACTATGGAGTTACTTAGCTGTTTTTTTTAGCCCTTTATGATATGTCAACAGGCTATTTGCAATTGAGATAATCTTTTGAGACGACCAGATAAATAGCTTAAGAATGTCAAAGTTAGCTTAACATTAAAACACTGGTGGTGGCTATAGCTGACGTTAGCCTACATTAAGTAAATTGGCACTGCACTGTTTATGTGTATATAACTAGCACAGATGTAACGTTAAAAATAAAGTTTAGGCTAAATCGGGAACCGATCTCTCTTATTTGATAAACCCGTCTAGCGCCAACATTCATGTTTACTCGTACATCGACTTCACTTTCAAAATGATTTCTGCAAACAAATCCCGGTGCCTAGTGTTAAAACTAACTTTATATGCGAAATTTCATTAGTCTTCTGCTACTCGCATCACTTTCGTCTTTGGTTAATTTGAAAGATGCGCGCGGCACCGGACGCCTTTTCAGAAAGTGGTGAAATGAGTTGTCAATCATCATTAAACTGCCAAATAAAACGTGAGGTGGCACTCGGGGTGGCCAATCAGATGTCTGAGGGGTCCAGTGCCACCCAGGACACCCCTTTGGCTCCGCCTCTGTGCAGACCTGCCCAAAAATACTCTGCAGCTGCATCTTGTAAATGCTGTTGAGCAGATCAATTGGTGACGGACACACTGGGAAAGTGGCCCTATAAACAGAGTTTTCTTAATATGAAAAATCTATTTTGTAAACTCATAGCCAATGTTTGCTACAGACACGTTTTAATCAAATTTATATCATTTTTTTCTGGGGCATTTTATTCATATTGAGAACGTCAAGTATGACAGCATCGATCGTAGCAGCAGCACTGTCACTTCACAAACACACGACACGGCAAACTGATTTTGTACTTTTTGAAGCGTGTAGATTACTTTTAGTTCTGCAGAGTTATCATCATGTGGCGAACACAGTAGATAAGACGTGTTTAGAGGCTTCAATCTTCGTGAAGTGTCGCGCTCAGGCTCCCCTTGTTCGGCAGAGACGGGGGACGTGTGGGAAGGAGGACGTGGGTGTGCAGCAGCCGGAGACAGCAGAGATGTTGTTATTGTTGGATGTAAATCATAATTCAGTAATTATTTCACATAGCTAGGCTAGCTAGATAAAAGCAGGTCATGTCGCAACAAAAATAAGTTTTGGAATACAGGAATGGGAAAGCTACCTTTCTTTTTGAAAAACTGCGTCACATAATGTCGACTTTGGCGTTCTCTGTCTTCTCTTTCCGTCTTTTCTTTCCGTTTTTGATGCCCTGACTTTTGATGTGACATGTCTGCGTGTGTCACTGTCTGCACTGCATCATAGCAAGTCCAATAAGCAAGAGACGCTACACTAGCGCAGGTGGAATGAACCATTGTGAGAGGGAGGGGTGTGACTGAAACAGTAAATACATTATTTGTTTTTTAAATATTAAATCTATGGTCAAAACGGACAAAATACACATTTAGTGCACGAGGGGCCCTAGCACATTTAAAGTATGTATAAAAAGGAAAAAAGAAATAGGAACATAAAAAGAGAGTCTGCTCTTCTGGGCCCTAATTCAGCCTGGGGTCTTAGAATCGTCCTAACCTTCCATCCCTTTACGGCACCCGTGCATACAGCTTCACGAGACAACACAAGGTATTATCACCATCACATCACATCAATAATCACTTAATAATCACTCAATAATCACAAACTGTCTGATGTTTGCACTTACATGCTTTTTTATTTACAGCTTATAGTTCAGTGGCCATGGCAGGTGGGTCAACTCTCTTTATTCATTTAGTGTATTGTAAAATGATATTATGGTCAACTGGTATACAGTATACAGCCACATTCATCATTTCTAGACGTATTGTGTTCGTTCCAGTTTAAATGAAATATCTCTTAAATCAAACCTCAGGAGTGACAGAGTCATTCAACAGCATTTTTTTTAAATGCATGTAAAAATATGAGTGGTGTGTTGCTGTAAAGTGAATTACCTTATTTTCTTTGCTGTATTTGAGGTCAGAAAAAATACGGAGCATCCTTTCTGTTATTGTCACCTGTTTCTCAATTTTTCATTTTCTGCAAATTAATGCAAATAGAAACAACATTTTTATTTGAAATTTGAGAGTAATATTGTACGTAGTTCACAGAATAAAACACCTATAAAAA
Organism: Triplophysa tibetana; assembly: GCA_008369825.1. Taxonomy (NCBI): domain Eukaryota; kingdom Metazoa; phylum Chordata; class Actinopteri; order Cypriniformes; family Nemacheilidae; genus Triplophysa; species Triplophysa tibetana. The sequence continues at coordinate 21,721,607 of CM017909.1, read as the reverse complement.
GTTAATTCAGAAAACCTGTTTTTGAAAGTTAAAATGTTCTCTTATTTTTTTCCCCTTTGGACGAAATGAGATCTTAAAAAATCTTTAAAAAACAATGTTTTTTTTGTGCATTTTAATTAACATCATTCGAATTGCAGTCGGTTTGCTTCGATTATGCCAGAATAACTACAAAAAATGCAGCTAGCTAACACAATAAAAGCATAATAACACAAAAAAATTAAAAACTCATGTTTTTTATTGTGTTATCTCATTATGGAACCTCGTATATAACTCTTGATAGTTTTTTTGTATTTTATAGGTATGTTTAGGTAAAATGATCATCTTTTATCGTTATTTGAACTACTGACAACATTTCTCCCAACAAATATATTTTTTTACAGGAAAGAAAACAAGTTCATATTTATGTTGTAACAATAACATACATGGTTTTAGAAGACTTTAAAAATGTATATGTTGTAATAATTTTTACCGCTTTCATGCATGTTCTCAGTTTCAAATTGCTGTTTGTTTAGTGACTACATCATTCACAATAGATGAAAGCTTTAAGAAGGAGTTTCTGGAGACCCACAATGAGTACAGAAGAAAACATCAAGCCCCAGATCTGACACTGAGCGATAAGCTGTGTGCTTCAGCTCAACTGTGGGCAGATCAGATTTTCAGTGAGAAGTGCATGAAACACAGTGCCACGGACAACGGAGAAAATATATACTACGCTTTCAGCTCCGAACCAAAGAAGCTGACAGGTAAAATAAATATGAGCACAATAGTTTACAATCCTAATGAATTTAATAATAACATGCCATTAAGTGAGTTACATGTAAATAGGAACAAAGCACCGAGCTCATTGCATTCATTCCATAACATTTATTGTGTTGTATTTTTCCAGGTAAAGAGCCTGTAGACAGCTGGTATAGTGAGATTAAAGATTACAACTTCAAACAATCTGGATATCAACAAAAGACAGGTTTGCAGAATAATGTTCCCTTCTTGTATTTTTTTTACATGGCTATTAACAATGAAACTAATTCAGAGATTGCATTTTTATGTACAGTATATAACTAAATAAATATCATTTTCAGGACACTTTACCCAAGTTGTGTGGAAATCAACTAAAGAGGTCGGAGTAGGACTGGCTACCGATGGACATACAGTTTTTGTTGTTGGTGAATACAGTCCTCCTGGAAACATAACCAACTCTGGATACTATGAGGAAAATGTTCGATGTGCATCTGAATAATACTTCTTCTCTTTTCATTGCATTTACATTTGCTCGAAGATATAATACACTGTGAAATGTATTCTACTAATCTATACAACAATCTTTAAATGAAGATCTGCATTTTGATTACATGTGCATGTATGTATAATCCAGTTAAAAAGATAAACATAAATCATGACATTAGACTAATGAAAAGTTATAGATTTTTTTCAGTTCTGTATTGATCATTGAAATCACTAGTAAAACTGTCCATTGCTTAACTCCCACTGCAGGGGATTGCAAATACCGATGTAAAATGTTTAGGATAAAGCAATGTAAGTTGCTTTGGATAAAAGCGTCTGCCAAATGCCTAAATGTAATGTAAATGTCACTGAATGCAGAAAAATTAAAAGAAAGAAAAATAGAAGAATATTGTTTAAAATACAATCATGGCAGTAAATGGTGCAGAAGTGAAAACAAAATGTTAAGGAAGTGTTTACACAAAAAGGCAATCATTTGAATAAATTCATTGCAAAAGAGGGCTTATAGAAATTTGAAGGTTAAATAGAGGGTTACAGATATGCTGTAAACAAAAGGGGTGGAGCCAAAAACCCTTAACCTGTCAGGACATGATTCAGGTCAGTTTTAAGTCGATCAGCCCCTCCTAGTGGTCAAGGCAAGGCAAGGTAAGTTTATTTCTATAGCACATTTCATACACAAGTGCAATTGAAAGTGCTTTACATAAAATGATTGTCAGAAAGAAAGAAAACGTATCTTTAAAATCCAAATTATTTAAGATCACAAAAACTTTAGATTTAAGACACAATAAAACAGCAATAAAATTGATTACAAATGTGAGTGTATATATAAAAAGAAAAAGAGCAAAATAAAAATAAATGAGAAATTGAAGTGCAGTTGATGTAAACCAGCACAGTACTCAGGTTGTGAATGCACAGCTAAACAAGTGTGTTTTTAATCTGGATTTTAAAGAAGCTTCTGTTGGTGAACGTCTGATGTCTTCTGGAAGCAGATTCCAGCTACGGGGGCGTAATGACTAAACGCTGACTCGCCTTGTTTTGAGTGAACCCTTGTTATCTCTAACTGACTTGATCCTGATTATCTGAGAAGTCTGGTTGGTTTATATTCAATGAGCATATCTGAGATGTATTTGGGTCCAAGACCATTGAGTGATTTATGGACAATTAATAATACTTTGAAGTTGATTCTAAAAGTAACTGGTAACCAGTGTAAGGACCTGAGGATTGGAGTGATATGCTCAGATGTTTTGGTTCTGGTCAGAATCCTGGCAGCAGCGTTCTGTATGAGCTTCAGCTGTCTGATGGTCTTTTTGGGAAGACCTGTAAGGAGTTCATTACAGTAATCCACCCTGCTGGTGATGAAAGCATGGACTAGTTTCTCTAAATCTTGGCTTGAGACAAAACATCTGATTCTGGCTATGTTTCTGAGATGGTAGTACGCTGATTTGCTTATTGCTTTGACATGACTGCTGAAACTAAGGTCAGACCCCAAAATGACCGCAAGATTTTTTTACCTTGCTTTGTGTCTTTAGACCTCTTAAGTCAAGGTATGTGTTTACCTTGTTAGTTTCATCCTTTTTACCAAAAACAATGACTTCAGTTTTGTTTTTTTTAACTGAAGGAAGTTTTGACACATCCATCTGTTAATTTCATAAATGCATTTGCAAAGAGTGTCAATAGGCCTGTAGTCATTGGGTGCGAGGGCTAGGTAGATCTGAGTGTCGTCTGCATAGCTGTGGTAGGCAATTTGGTACTTTTTCATTATTTGGCCAAGTGGGAGCATAAACAAGTTGAAGAGGAGCATAAACAAGTTGAAGAGGAGCGGAGCTAGAACTGAGCCCTGTGGAACACCAGAAGTCATGGGTGTCCAGTCAGATTTATGGTTGCCTATGTTCACATAGTAACCTCTCCCTTTAAGGTATGACCCAAACCATTAAAGTACCAATCCAGAAAGCCCTACCCAGTTTTCCAGCCTATGTAGGAGTATGGTGTGATCTACTGTATCAAAAGCAGCACTGAGATCTAGTAAAACCAGAACTGATATTTTGCCTGAATCAGAATTCAATCGAATATCATTAATTATCTTTATGAGCACTGTCTCTGTGCTATGATGCTGACAGAAACCAGACTGATAATTGTCCAGGTAGCCATTTGAGTTCAAGAATTTGGTCAGCTGATTAAAGACAACCTTTTCAATGATCTTGCCTATAAAAGGAAGATTTGATATTGGTCTGTAGTAAGGTTTTGTCTAGATTAGGGATGCACCGATACTACTTTTTCCTTTCCGATCCGATACCTGAATTCTGCGTATCAGCCGATACCGATTCTGATCTGATACTAGCACTGTTTTTCATGATCAAAGTAGACTTGCATATTTTAACTTTAATTCCCAGAGGTGGATAGGTAAGCATGTTTACTTTCAAGTACATTTTAAAATATCTGTACTTTATCAGAGTACTTTGGACAAAAAATACTTCCCCTACAGTATGAAGCAGATCATACTTACTCCACTCCAGTCCATAAATAAAGTTTTCTTTACTTTAAATCCATGAGTACATTAAAATCTACCATTTTCCTTTACTTAAGTATTTTTACTTAAAAGTGTGATTTTTAAATGTAATTAAGTGCTGTATTAAACTTAAAAATACATACAAAACAAAAATGTGGTCTCATAAAGCACAGATACTTACAAAATGTTTCACAAATAAATCTCTGTTTATTACACAGAGCTATCACAATATAAAAGTCTCCAAACTCGCTCATGCACATCCTGGACACAAAATGATGCGCTGAATACATTCGCTTCTACGTTATTTAAAGTCATGCGCATTGGACGCAGAATGATGCGCTTAATGCACCCGCTTCACTCACGAGCATCCCAGGTAGTGATGATCCTGATGTCGCGGGGATCTTTGCTTCCCAAGTTCAAAACAGTTATAACACAAAGAGAAGAAATATGTTATGTGTTTAAATCATAGAACATTGAATCCATCCTAAAATTAAAAGTAATTGTGTATGAATGACGCATAACATAGACCGCTTCCAGTTAATGATAATTGGTGATGAAAATGAAATTATGTTCAATAAGATGTAGGCCTACTTGTGTTTACTTCCGCATTAGCTAAGGGATGCTTTGCGTTTAGGTGGTACTTGAGACTGGAAGAGCTCCTACAGTACATTTACATTTAGTCATTTAGCAGACGCTTTAATCCAAAGCGACTTACAAAGAGTTAGGGAGCAACAAGCTATGTGTCATACAGGAACCAATACATTAGGTGCCAATACAAAGTTACTGGTTTCAACTAAAGCTAGACCTGTTTTTTTTTTTTAAACCAGCTGTATGTAAACCAATTCCGTGCAGTAAACCAATTCCACATTGAACAAGGTGCAAACAACCTTAGTCTTGTCGAGGTTTCCATTGGGAAGCTTCTTAAAAATACATTTTTCCTGAAGCAAACCCGGCGGCTTCATACCTGCATCCATGTTAGCACGTCACGTTTGATGTGGTCATTTCACAGTAACGTTATGTTGTGTTCAGACCAAACGCGAATGGCGCGTCAAGCGCGAGTGATTTACATGTTTAGTCAATGCAAAGACGCGATAGACCTACTTGCGGCGCGAATCGCGCGAATGAAGCCCTGGTTATGAGATGATGAGGCGGCGCGAATGACGCGGATCACGCGACTTGAAAACTCTCGTTCTCGCCCCCTAAAGTGCAATTAATCTAAGTATACATCCGCGCTAAAATATCAAGGTGAAAGTCATCATAGCTTGCGTAGTAGACCCAGCTCCCAACCCAACTTTGAGAATAGATTAACGGCGACATTTTTTTTATCGCGCGATAAGAGTCTCACTCGTTAACGTCCCACCACTACTTTAGAGTAACATCCACGGGTATCGCAACGGATCGGACTGAAGAAAACCCGTCAGTCCAATCCAGCTAACGGCCCCAATTCCGATCCAGAGTATCAGATCGGTGCATCCCTAGTCTAGATTGGCCTTTTTTAGAAGTGGTTTGACAACTGATTTTTTAGGGACTCTGGGAAAGTTCCTGAGAGCAGTGAGGTATTAACTATTTCTAGGAGATCTGCTTCCAAATAGTTAAACACTCTTTTGAAAAAGGATGTGGGAAGTGTGTCAAGGCTGCAAGTTGACGCCTTAAGATGCTGGACCGTTTCCTCCAGGGTTTTGAGATCAATTGTCTGAAATTCAGACAAAGTTACTAATTTCTGATGTACTGAAGTCAGACTGACCTGACTGCCGCATGGAGCTTTGGCGATTTCCATTCTGATATTAGTGATCTTTTGAAGGAAAAAAGTTGCAAACTCATTGCATTTGTCATCACACAGCATTTCCCTCGGAACTTGAATAAGGGGATCCTCTACAGTTGCAAAAAGGGTGCGACTGTTATTTATTTTGCAGTTTATAATGTTAGAGAAAAAATTCTGTCTAGCTTTGCCCAAGTCAACATTGAGGGCATGCAGACTGTCTTTATAGACGTTATAGTGAACTTCAAGTTTGGTTTTTCGCCACATACGCTCAGCTTTTCTGCATGTTCTTTTCATGCTTTGTACTTCTGGTGTGTTTCTCCAGGGTGCTTTACGCCTGCCAGTTATCGCCTTGATCTTTACTGGAGCAATGGCATCCATAGCATTTTTAACTTTTGCATTAAAGCTATCGAGGAGAACATCCATAGAGTCTGCAGATATACTCGGTGACAAAGACATAGCATTCATATATAGCTCACTGGTGTTCTCATTTATGAATCTCTTTTTTATAGAGACGGGTCTATATTCAGTGGCAGGACTGATTGATATATCAAAGAAAATACAGAAATGATCAGACAGTGCTACATGTCTAATAATAGTAGATGGGATGTTTAGACCTTTGCTAATGAGCAGATCCAGAGTGTGTCCACGATTGTGTGTGGGTCAGACACAATACTGCACTTTCTCAAATCTCCCATCTGCTGTACCTTTTCTAGGATTACACCTCCTTTCAACACCACCACACAACTTAAGTTTAGCACAAACAAAAAGCTAAACAGTCTACAAGGTGTTTAAGAGAATTACAACAATTTCTTATTCTGACAGTAACACTACTTGAAACACGAGAATCAATATACAACATAAATACTATTTTACAAAAGAGAATCCGACAATACATTTACTATTGGGTTTGTACTCATAACACGGGAAGTATTGTGTGTTAAGACAAAAAACCATTCGAGGAGTGAGTTCTGCAGAGTTATTTGTATTGAACTGTTTACACGTGCATTGCACGATACCGAGAGAACGACACATACCCTCTCCATCGCTCTTTAAACACATCCTCTCAGCAATTCCTGCCGGTGAAAGTCAACCCCACGCTCGACTTCTGCTTTCATAGCGAATGAACTTTGGTACATTGAGTTTTTGGGCAACCATCGCGTTTTCGGCAACACGCAGGACTGCGAAGACCGATGGGCTTATGATATCGCGAGAGCGATTTGCAAAGATACATTTTTGACTTTCTCTCGCGATACTTCAATGTCACATTCCGGTCGGTCTGCGCGGCGCAGCGTTAACACGCTTCATAGCTGCTTTGAAAAACACAGGAAACTTATAGTATTTCTGTGTGGAAACAATATTAGTAATTCTTGTCTAAACATTAAGATTCGTCTGAATTACAGGCCAGGGAAGGCGCATCTCAAACGAGTCTTATGGTTTGAAGTACATTACTCACATGCATTGTTTTAAAGAATCAGGGGAATACGAAACATATGAAAAGCTGTTTTACTCGAGAGGACATAATATTCAGTCAAAGCAACGAGTAATCTAAATCATTAAAATAAAATCGTGTGTTACAGCGCTGTTCAATGTATGACCACTAGAGGGAGACAGAGAGCTGCAGTCTGATTTGTTTTCTTGTGCTGATCGAGTGTTTAAAGCAGAATTGTGAACTGATTAAGCAACAAGTATATTTATTCAGTTCCCTGGGCGTGTTATAAGCAATGCATCAAGAAAACAGATGACCAAAACATATCTTTACTATCTATGTCTATACCACTACATTAACAGGTGAGCATTTATTAACAACACAATTTTTAAGACACTGAATTTAACATATTGCACCAAAGTAAAGAACCATGAAAGTGATAAGTGATGTTACGTTTAAGCCGGCTAACTTTTCCTGGATAGAAACACATCTGCAGCTTATCTTTAATGAATTTCATCATGGCCCGAACTATGCCTTAGTTCATTCAGGCTATTTAAGTCGCTTTTAATAAAAGGCCTTATATGACACCATGACTGATGTGCATCTTAAAACAAAACATTGGCACTGACAATATTCCAAGATATGTCCGGGCAAGTTATTTTCAGTTAAGATAGCTCAAAATTAGTTTTAGTCATGAGACTAGTCTTGAGCCTTGTCTGTGAAACCGGGGCTAAATGTTTTGTTTAAAACAAGGATAGAAGGCTACCGTAAATGAACTACAGTTTTTTACAGATTATGTAAAACTAACAGCCTGGATTTAATATGGATAACTAGGAAATGTTATGACTGATATAAGGAAGTGAGTACAACTTACTAGTGTAATTTGCAGTTCTAATAATACCTGTTCTGTAGGTTTTATTTTGTACGTAACAAATGTTAAGTATCACTTGAAGGTGTATGACAAAGAAAAAATGTCAAAACATTTCTCTATAATAATTTGTCATGACAAGTACTAAGGTATTTAGGCTGCTTTGCATATTATTAGGACTAGTGTAACCGGTGTTTCAAAAGAAAGACCTGCATTGGCATTTCAACTGGTTCAAAATAAAAACATAGACGTCATGCTCTGCTTACAGTCACTGTTTTGACTTTACATACAGAGTTCACAGCGAGGAACAGAAGTTTAGGCTTTAAAACATTATGAGGTCTCAATGAAACAATAATCACACAGATTTACAGCATGATAAAAAAGATGACCCAAGTATGCAGACATAAAATAAGTTTAATCAAGTTGGTTTTACAAGTCACTTGCATTTCATTTAACTTCAAACAACTTTGTTTTATAAGTCAGTTAAATATAATTTAAGTTCAAGTGATAAGAACCAGTTTGATTTAACTTAAACGTCATAGCAGCACTTGAACCAAAGTTTTGAATTGAACTATTTTTAAAGTGATTTACAGCAGACAGCATAAAGAAGGCACACATCTGAGAAATGCTTTTAAGATAATATATCCTTACATCTTTCAGGAGCCTAATGTCTGATCTCAAGTCGGATTATCTAACAAACAGTCATCAGGGCTCTTTGCCATAACATGTTTGAGACTGTTGAAAGTGTGTGTTGTGTGACGGAGACACATCCTTACGTCTCTGTTCATGAAGCAAAAGTTCTACACAGTTTGTTTATTAATTGTTTGATAAAAATATGTTTCTGCATATTTGTGTATAACAATGTACATGATCTACAGATGAAAAAGAACAAACTTTGCCTAAGCTTCGGAATACATAATTGTAGGAAGAGATTAAAGATGTAAATGTGTTCACAGCGTTAACCAGCTATTTGTAAGGAACGTGTTGAAAATGCTATGGCATCCATAGCATTTTTAACTTTTGCATTAAAGCTATCGAGGAGAACATCCATAGAGTCTGCAGATATACTCGGTGACAAAGACATAGCATTCATATATAGCTCACTGGTGTTCTCATTTATGAATCTCTTTTTTATAGAGACGGGTCTATATTCAGTGGCAGGACTGATTGATATATCAAAGAAAATACAGAAATGATCAGACAGTGCTACATGTCTAATAATAGTAGATGGGATGTTTAGACCTTTGCTAATGAGCAGATCCAGAGTGTGTCCACGATTGTGTGTGGGTCAGACACAATACTGCACTTTCTCAAATCTCCCATCTGCTGTACCTTTTCTAGGATTACACCTCCTTTCAACACCACCACACAACTTAAGTTTAGCACAAACAAAAAGCTAAACAGTCTACAAGGTGTTTAAGAGAATTACAACAATTTCTTATTCTGACAGTAACACTACTTGAAACACGAGAATCAATATACAACATAAATACTATTTTACAAAAGAGAATCCGACAATACATTTACTATTGGGTTTGTACTCATAACACGGGAAGTATTGTGTGTTAAGACAAAAAACCATTCGAGGAGTGAGTTCTGCAGAGTTATTTGTATTGAACTGTTTACACGTGCATTGCACGATACCGAGAGAACGACACATACCCTCTCCATCGCTCTTTAAACACATCCTCTCAGCAATTCCTGCCGGTGAAAGTCAACCCCACGCTCGACTTCTGCTTTCATAGCGAATGAACTTTGGTACATTGAGTTTTTGGGCAACCATCGCGTTTTCGGCAACACGCAGGACTGCGAAGACCGATGGGCTTATGATATCGCGAGAGCGATTTGCAAAGATACATTTTTGACTTTCTCTCGCGATACTTCAATGTCACATTCCGGTCGGTCTGCGCGGCGCAGCGTTAACACGCTTCATAGCTGCTTTGAAAAACACAGGAAACTTATAGTATTTCTGTGTGGAAACAATATTAGTAATTCTTGTCTAAACATTAAGATTCGTCTGAATTACAGGCCAGGGAAGGCGCATCTCAAACGAGTCTTATGGTTTGAAGTACATTACTCACATGCATTGTTTTAAAGAATCAGGGGAATACGAAACATATGAAAAGCTGTTTTACTCGAGAGGACATAATATTCAGTCAAAGCAACGAGTAATCTAAATCATTAAAATAAAATCGTGTGTTACAGCGCTGTTCAATGTATGACCACTAGAGGGAGACAGAGAGCTGCAGTCTGATTTGTTTTCTTGTGCTGATCGAGTGTTTAAAGCAGAATTGTGAACTGATTAAGCAACAAGTATATTTATTCAGTTCCCTGGGCGTGTTATAAGCAATGCATCAAGAAAACAGATGACCAAAACATATCTTTACTATCTATGTCTATACCACTACATTAACAGGTGAGCATTTATTAACAACACAATTTTTAAGACACTGAATTTAACATATTGCACCAAAGTAAAGAACCATGAAAGTGATAAGTGATGTTACGTTTAAGCCGGCTAACTTTTCCTGGATAGAAACACATCTGCAGCTTATCTTTAATGAATTTCATCATGGCCCGAACTATGCCTTAGTTCATTCAGGCTATTTAAGTCGCTTTTAATAAAAGGCCTTATATGACACCATGACTGATGTGCATCTTAAAACAAAACATTGGCACTGACAATATTCCAAGATATGTCCGGGCAAGTTATTTTCAGTTAAGATAGCTCAAAATTAGTTTTAGTCATGAGACTAGTCTTGAGCCTTGTCTGTGAAACCGGGGCTAAATGTTTTGTTTAAAACAAGGATAGAAGGCTACCGTAAATGAACTACAGTTTTTTACAGATTATGTAAAACTAACAGCCTGGATTTAATATGGATAACTAGGAAATGTTATGACTGATATAAGGAAGTGAGTACAACTTACTAGTGTAATTTGCAGTTCTAATAATACCTGTTCTGTAGGTTTTATTTTGTACGTAACAAATGTTAAGTATCACTTGAAGGTGTATGACAAAGAAAAAATGTCAAAACATTTCTCTATAATAATTTGTCATGACAAGTACTAAGGTATTTAGGCTGCTTTGCATATTATTAGGACTAGTGTAACCGGTGTTTCAAAAGAAAGACCTGCATTGGCATTTCAACTGGTTCAAAATAAAAACATAGACGTCATGCTCTGCTTACAGTCACTGTTTTGACTTTACATACAGAGTTCACAGCGAGGAACAGAAGTTTAGGCTTTAAAACATTATGAGGTCTCAATGAAACAATAATCACACAGATTTACAGCATGATAAAAAAGATGACCCAAGTATGCAGACATAAAATAAGTTTAATCAAGTTGGTTTTACAAGTCACTTGCATTTCATTTAACTTCAAACAACTTTGTTTTATAAGTCAGTTAAATATAATTTAAGTTCAAGTGATAAGAACCAGTTTGATTTAACTTAAACGTCATAGCAGCACTTGAACCAAAGTTTTGAATTGAACTATTTTTAAAGTGATTTACAGCAGACAGCATAAAGAAGGCACACATCTGAGAAATGCTTTTAAGATAATATATCCTTACATCTTTCAGGAGCCTAATGTCTGATCTCAAGTCGGATTATCTAACAAACAGTCATCAGGGCTCTTTGCCATAACATGTTTGAGACTGTTGAAAGTGTGTGTTGTGTGACGGAGACACATCCTTACGTCTCTGTTCATGAAGCAAAAGTTCTACACAGTTTGTTTATTAATTGTTTGATAAAAATATGTTTCTGCATATTTGTGTATAACAATGTACATGATCTACAGATGAAAAAGAACAAACTTTGCCTAAGCTTCGGAATACATAATTGTAGGAAGAGATTAAAGATGTAAATGTGTTCACAGCGTTAACCAGCTATTTGTAAGGAACGTGTTGAAACAAATGAAAACATGAAGCTTCTTGCACAACACCCTCAGGTAAACACCCTTGCACAACACCCTCAGGTAAACACCCTTGCACAACACCCTCAGGTAAACAAACATCTTCATTACATGCAAATGTCCAATAAAGGCGTAACTTAAAGAATGCAGTTAAGAAACATACTTTACAAAATATTCAAAGAATTGTGCAAACGTGTGTGCTCGGACCCCATGTTTTTGTGTGTGGGGTGGGAGGGATCAACAGGGGGCAAATGACAGACCAGGTGGACCAGGTGTCATCATTTTTCGGCACTCAGCAGTACAGAATCACATTTGTCAGGCTACACAGAATATTTTCACAGTCAAGTCGTAACTCAAAAAGTACAACAGAATCAACAAAGTGATCGTGATTAAAAAAAAAGACACTTTTGTTCCTGTGACAAGATGCTTAAACTGGCAAGATCCTGAGCGCTTGAGACGGACACACGTTACAGAAGTACGGAAAGACTTTCTCGGTGAAGACGTGCTTGAATGTATAGATGTGAGTGTTGGTGAGAAGATTGAAGAAGGTCAATTCTCCGGCGTCCCAGTTCAGCTGAACTCTGATCCGCTGGATCTTCTGTTTGACCGCGAGGGGCGTCAGGACCTCCCCTGATTCTCCCTGACCGTATTGACCGTTGTGATAAGCTACGCGCCATAAACCGGAACTGGGTGAACGGTCTCTGGTCGAGGTGGAAGATTCAGAGATCATTCCTAGGGCCCAGGTCGTGTTGTCCCCAACGTCAACGTCCCAGCAATGCGTCCCAGAGCTGAAGCCTTCAGATCCCAGGACACTCGTGTACCCGTCCCATGTTTCAGGGTAACCTCGAGTCTGCTGACTCCACTGACCAAACATCACATCGGTTAAACTGCCAGAGAGATGAAGACACGGATGAGCGGTGTTAGGGTCGAGGATAACTGGAGCTGCACATGAACGGAGACAATCAGATCAATTAAACATACTTTTGCGGTATGGTTTGACACAAATGTCAAAAGAAAATATTCTAAAATTGTTTCTGTCATGTCAGATTCACATGCTAGACTTTTGTTTGATGAATTTACTGATCAGCTGATCAAAATAAGTTTCCGTCACAATCTTACAGGCAAATATTGTTCAAGGTAGTACCATAAATATACATTTTATATAAAATGTCCAAATGCATATTTGCGTAATAGCATTATGAAAATAAACGTTTGGTTTCAAATCTTCAGCCAAATATCACATTTTCTGTTCTCTGCTCTTTGTATTAATATGCATAGTTGCTTCTTTTGCAACAAGTAAAAACTTTGAAAAGAAATTTTAGCTGAATTGAAATGAAATTATTTTATTTTATTTTATTTCTATAGCACATTTCAAAACAACAACAGGTTGACCAAAGTGCTGTACATACCAAATGCAACAAAAATGAAACGCAGAATAACAGATCCTTAAAAAAGGATGATTACAGATAAAACTAAAAATACTTACTGTATTGAGTGACATCTGCCATCTTCTGCCATACTCTGAACTTTAGGTTTCCCAGATGCTTTGCCACATCGATCACTCCTTCTGACAGCTTCTGGAGACACGGATCTGAGGACGGAATACTGTAAGAACATCCACAGTGAGACGCTTGACATCATCGCTAAAACAAACACAAACAAACAAGAAGCATCTCGCTTACCTTTCACATGGACCTCTGTAGTTCTTGCATCCACAGAATTTCATGGAAAAACAACAAAAAAACTTGTTTTTAACAAACACAAAATCATTGTTGAATTGTTTTGTTGTTTTATGAATCATGCATTTCATACATTTTCATTTTCTACAAATTATGTACTGTTAGAATCAAATGAAGATTCACAAAATGCCGAGTAAAAACGCTTTAGTTATCGATCATTTGGTGACAGGAATACATTTTACAGTCATCGGTTTCTTCTTCCATCAATTTAGAAGTTTAATCCTCATTTTTTCCCCATAATTATAATGTGGGAACACACATATAAGTGTAAATAACTAAACACATAATTCTCTCTGATTTGACGGCATTGTAAACACGTGGTCTCACCAGCAGGAATGAGATGTTTTGAGTCATTATCTCATCTTCAATGGTTTGTATTCTTTCCAGGAGAGACGTGAGGTCACTGTTAATCTTTGTTATCTGATCGTCTAACATCTTCATCTTCTGCTCTTTCTCCTCCTTTAGAGCACCCATCCTCATCGCCTCTTCGTCTCTTAAAAACCGGCGCAGTAGCTCGAATTCATCCTTGATGTGTGCTTCTGTTTTCTCGGCTTGACTCTATTACAGAACAGAGAGTTCAACGATCAAATTGCAAAAACATCTGTCTACCTGCATCTGAAGTGATTATTGTACCTTTATGTGTTTTGCTTTTTGATAGCAGATGGATTTCCGTGACTTTAAGAGTTTGAATTTCTCTTGCAGAGACTTCAGGTCTGCTTTGAGATCCTCCTGCAGAGACCGTTTAAAATGGTGCGGTTGTGCAATTTAAAAGATGTCACAAAGTGAATATGAAACCCATAATTAGATGAAAGTATAATCTACCTTGAGAGTCTCTGCCGTCTCCTCCACAGGTCTGCACGTGTGTCTGACGTGCAGATCAACCGTCAAACACACCTCGCACACGAGACGCCGGTCCTCCAGACAGAAGAGCTCCAGTTTCTCTCCGTGGAGACTGCAGAATAACTCCTGAGCATCTTCTGACACCTGCTTCTCTTTCTCCTGTAAGACCACCTCGCACAGGTTCTTCAGAGCTCGATTGCAGGGAGGATGATCCATACAGAATTCCGTCCGGCACACGGGACACATCTGTGAGCTGCTGTGCACCCAGTACTGCTCCAGACAGGCCAAACAAAAGCTGTGAGAACACAGAAGAAGAACAGGATCTCTGAAGATCTCACGGCAGACGGGGCACAGCAGGTGCTCTTCAAACGCTCGAGTCTCCATGCGTTCGACAGGAATAGGTTCTTTCTGCTGAAGAGTTGGAGAGAAGTGGCTTCTCTGCTTCCTGACGGAGAGATTCAAATACAGTTAGGTGATGATGTCACTCGGCTCAAAACAAGTTCTGCCAGTGCAGAGGGCTTCTGAGGAAGCGCGCGTCTGTGTTTATCTTGTGTGCAATATTTATCTACGATGGTGTTTGGATTTTTGGACGTTTCCTTTGAACGGACAGAGTATGCAATCCTCCTACGTGAGCTTCTTTGGAAAAAAGAGAATGAATTCCAAAGAGCTGAAAGTGAAAGAAAGCATTTCTCTCTGTGAGTAGGTCAGATTACTTCAGTATATAAGTTTTGCTTTCCGGTTGACTTTGAAAATATGTTATGAAAACGTAATGTTTAGTGTTTAGTAGTAAAATCACAGGAGCCACAAATCTACTATGGTTTCACCATGGTATTTGTGGTAAAACCTGGTAATACAAATAGTCAAAGATCTGCCAAAAAATTAAATAAATCGGAAGACAAAACAAAACGGTTACTAAACTCTCTAACTTTCTATAATAGAGCCATTGTTACTTTTCCCAAGGGAACCTATCAGACATTAGAGATGTTTAAAGATTAAAGAAGTCACCGGAGCTGCGTGACTCCTGAGTTTATACAAATGATTTTCAGTCATTCCCCGAAGCGAAACAGAAATTCTCTTAAGTAACATCTGAAATGCCATCCATCCATGTGACAGAAGTGATGAATCAGGCAAAACGCTCAAAAGTTCAAATGCAAGTTAATCTCTAGAAGGCAGATAATGCATCTAATTAAAAGATTTGATAATGCTAAAAAACAATAAATGTTGAAAAAAATAACATTTATTTGGTGTATTTAAAGTAAAGATTAGAATGTCATTCATTTAAGTAAGTAAAGTGATGTGTTGAATAGTAAACTTATATGATTATGTATGTCAATTAAAATAGGTCTAAATCCATAATTTTTCTCATGAACAGTATTTGCCTTGACAAACATTTCTCAACAAACAAACAGGCATGATCAGTATCGTCACATATACATTCAAGCAGTAGTAAATAAATAAACAAACAAATGTATAAATAATTATCCAGATTAATTGTTGATTTATTTGTTGATTGTAATCGAGATTTATTTAAACATGGATCAAGCAA